>CM072823.1:1223509-1823509 GCA_036937905.1 Salvia rosmarinus | reverse complement strand
TGTACACTAAGGTGACCGTCTCAGTAAGGACAATTCACGGCCGATCACGGGTCGTAGAGTGAGGCCTCCTTCACGACGCTCGACTATGATGTTATGATGAATGATGATAAGGATATGGATCATACACACCTGAAAAATGCTCGCCAGCGACGATCTTTATGAATCGATAAAATGTTTTAGTAAGCACAAGGCATTTTCAACTAAAACCCTCAGTCTTCCACCATGATGTGACATCGTAATCTTCAAATGATAAAATATTTTCGCATGAGTCCACCGAGTGCATTCTGTACTCACCCCGCATGTTTGTTTTTAAATGTGCGTTGAGCGGATGATGGACGGAGCAAGGTTGAGCAATAGGAATGTTGTCGCCAAATATTTATACCTTGATAGTACATCGTCATATGTACATTCACATGTTTTCCGCTGCAAGAACCCCAAATTATGTTATATAGTCCAAAAACATAAATGACATATGTATTACGTTTATTGTTAAAAAGAGTCACCTTGTATTTTATCCATGTTTAGAGTTATAGTCCCTGTTAATCCGTACTTAGGATTTAGGGGCTGTGACATTATAAATCCTTTCAGGTTGCTGCGATCATCGAGAAATTACCACCGATGTGGAAAGAATTCAAGAACTATCTCAAACAAAAACGTAAGGAGATGTGACTTGAAGATCTTATTGTACGGTTGAGGATCGAAGAAGACAACCGCAAATCTGATAACATGGCAAAGAAATCATCTATGGAGGCAAAGTCAAATCTAGCAGAGTCAAGAACCAACAACAAGAAACGAAAGTTCAACGGGAATAAGCAAGACCCGAAGAAGCAAAAGAGGATCAAAGGAGATTTTTACAACTGTGGTAAACCCGGGCACATGGCGAAGGATTGTCGAAAACCAAAGAAGAAAGATTGTCATCAAAAAACAAACGTGATGGAGGAAAAAACGGTACTCCTTGACTTATCTGAACTTGATTTATCTGTTGTTGTTGATGAAGTCAACATGGTAGGCAACCCAACTAGATGGTGGGTCGACATCGGTGCCACAAAGCACATATGTGCCGATAAGTCAATGTTTTCCACCTATGAACCCGTCACCGAAAAGAGGTTGTACATGGGCAACTCATGCTTCCAAGATCGTTGAACGGGAAAAGTTGTGCTAAAGATGACTTAGGGATCAAGTGACGCCGACCAACGTGTCGCATGTTCCCGACATTCACAAGAATCTTGTGTCCGGTTCTGCTTTGAGCAAAGTCGGTTTTAGACTAGTGTTTGAAGCATATTAAAGTTGTAATGACCAAAATGGTCACTTTATAGGAAAAGGCTATCTCGATAATGGCCTTTTCAAGCTAAACGCACTCAATGTAATTCCAATAATGAAATAAAGGAAAGTGCTGCATATGTGATTGAGTCTCCTAATTTATGGCATGATAGATTAGGACATGCAAATTTAAATACACTACTAAGATTAGTGAATTTAGAGCTATCGCTAAAAATATCTTTTGATCAACACAATAAGTGTGAAATTTGTGTTAAAGCAAAATGTCAAAGTAACCTTTTCATTCGTGGAAAGATAAACTACACCTCTAGAATTGATTCACACCGACTTATGTGATTTAAAACTTGTGCAAACTAGAGGTGGAAAGAATTATTTTATAACATTTATAGATAATTGCACAAGATTTTGTTACGTGTATCTTTTGAGAAGCAAAGACGAAGCATTCGAAGCTTTCAAACGTTACAAAAGTGAAGTTTAAAATTAACTCAACACCAAAATCAAGATGATTCGGTGATCGTGGTGGCTTAGTATGTTGCACCGCTTGAAGAATTCTATCGTGAAAACGGTATTATTCATCAAACAACGCACCTTACTCACCACAATCAAATGGTGTTGCCGAATGAAAAATAGAACGTTAAAGGAAATGATGAATGCTATGTTGATTAGCTCGGGTTTATCACATAACATGTGGGGAAGCTATCATTTCGGCAAATAAAATATTAAACAAGTTACTCCAAAAGAAACAAGATAAAACTCCATATGAATTATGAAAAGGTAGGAAATCGTCTACAAATACACGAAAGTGTGGGGTGTCTCGCAAAGGTCGAAGTATCAAAACCAAAACATGTTAAGATAGTTCTAAAACTATTGATTGATCTTCATAGGATATGCAAACAATAGTAGCGATATCGCTTTTTGGCACATAAGTCGAAATACCCGACATGCATGAGGGAATGATCATAGAATCAAGAAATGCTATATTTTTGAAACTATATTTCCCAAGAAAGAAAAGAACGATGCAAGTTCTAAGAAGAGAACTTATGAAGAAAACTCGTCGTAAAATATCGACCAAATGTTGAGCCAACACCAACTAAGACGAGGAAAAGCGAACAAAAACTCGCAAAGTTCTTTGGTCCGGACTTTGTGGTTCATTCGTTGGAAGACGATCCCAAGACAATCAAGGAAGCATTGTCTCGTCCTCGATGTCGCTTATGGAGAAAGCTATCAATAGTGAAATCGAATCTATCTTGAACAATCACACTGGGAAATCGCTGACCTTCCTCCCGGTTGCAAACCTTAGGGACGCAAGTGGATTCTAAAGAGAAAGTTCAACGCTGATGGAACTATTGATAAGTACAAAGCACGCTTTGGTAGCCAAGTGGTTACAAACAAAATGAATGGTATGACTACTTTGATACATACCACATGTTACAAGGATTACATCCATAAGAACGCTTACTTACATAAGCTGCGTTGATAACCTCAAGTACACCAAATGGATGTAAAACGATATTTCTAAATGGGGATTTAGAAGATGAAATTTATATGGAACAACCTGAAGGGTTTGTTATCCCCGGACGAGAAAACAAAGTTTGCAAACTTGTTAAGTCTTTATACGGACTTAAACAAGCACCCAAACAATGGCATGAGAAATTTGACCAAGTGATGATGTCAAATGGATTCAAAATTAATGAATGTGACAAATGTGTTTACATTAAAGGACATCCGATAATTTTTCATCAGATGTCTTTATGTTGATGATATGTTCATAATGGGTAGTAATCATGATATAATCATGAATACTAAAGAAATGTTGAAGAGGACATTTGATATGAAAGACTTGGGGATAGATGATGTGATTCTAGAATTAAAATTTCTAGAACACCGATGGAATTGCCTTATCACAATCTCACCATATTGAGAACGTGCTTAAGAAATTCAAAGCTTATGATCTACTCCCATAAGACACTGCTGATTTAAATCTACACTTAGCCAAAAATCAAGGAGACCCGATATCCCAATCGACAATGCTAGGTCATTGGAAGTCTAATGTACTTAGCAAATTGTACAAGACCCGACATAGCATATTCAATTAGCAAGTTGAGTCGATTCACAAGTAATCCAAGCAAGGATCATTGGACCGATTAACTAGAGTTCTAAGGTATTTAAAACATACTTTGAATTATAGTTTACACTACGCAAGATATCCAACTGCTTTGGAAGGATACAATTATGAAAATTGGATATCCGACAAAAGACTCCAACCACAAGTGGATTTGTGTTCACCATAGGTGAGGAAGCAGGTCATTGAAATATTCTAAGCAAACTCAGTATAGCTCGATCTACAATGGAATCAATTCATTGCCTTTAGACAAAGTCATGTAAGAAGCGAATGACTAAGAAATTTCTTAGAGGTTATTCCTTGTTGGGAAAAACATGTACCTCTCGTTATGGTGTATTGTGACAGCATGTCAGCCATAGGGAGAGCTAAGAGTAGCATGTACAACGGTAAGTCTCGGCTCATTCGTCGAAGACACAATACCATTAGACAATTGATCACGACTGGTATAATGTGTATTGACCATGTAAGGTCAAAATATAATATAGCGGATCCGTTTAATAAAGGTATTAATCGTGATCAATTACACAATGCAAGAAGGAAATGGGATTAAAATTCACGCTTAAAGAACGCTCATAATGGTAACTCAACCATGATGATTGGAGATCCCAAAACTTGGTTCTAAAGAAACAATTAAGTTATGAAGGTTCGTTATACACTTGGAATCTCAATAATCCATTCTCGTAGTCTGTCCAAGTGTAACCTCGCAGTCATGTGAAAGGGTAAGTTTTTTAATGATTCTTATAGCCTTATTGGTGGAGTATAGCGGGATACTCTTCATAGGAGATCACATATCTAAGTGTGAAGTATGAGCCGCTTCAAATAAATAACACTTATGAATCAAGATATGGTCCAAGGTCAAAAATGGACACAACGTGAGAACAAAAGATATTGTATCTATTATTGTGTATGTGTTATTGTCTTGGTTTACACAAAAACTGACCGGTTTAAGACATCATGTTCACCGAGCAGTAAGTAAATCCGATAACACTATACTAAGGAAGGTTCAAAGCCAACAACTATCTATCCTGCTACAATAATAGGTTGTCGGGACTTTGAAAAAACTTACATTTGCATTAATCGTTATTCATGTAGGGGATTGTTGGAATAAATTGTATATGAGCTTAGATTTGGAATCTACATTTTGTGTAGATCAATTTAGTGTATTTATGTGTTCAAATCCATTGTGGGATGAATGAACAATTAATGCACAAAGTTGGCTTCTTAATGGTTGGGAATAGTTTTCTATCCCACATTGAAAAAATAAGGAAGTTCTAAGTTATATATAAATGAGTTCACACCAATAAGGATAATCAAGTGTGCACTATCTATGGTGCACCCTAAATGGTTTTAATTAGCTATTTACGGCTAACCCAATACTTACGAGGATGGTGCGGCACCATCCAATTCCGAGTCCGAGTTCGAGCACGCACACGTCACACTTGTCGCATTGGTGCTTTAGAGGCGACTTTGCACTTCGCACGCGGCGCATCGTCATCGCGAGCTTGGAGAACCAAAAGTTTTGCCAACATGGCACCGGAGATAGCTTCGAGCGATCGTCGGACTCCACCACGTGGCGGGCAGTTGGGCTCGTGCATGGACGAACCATCACGCCGGTTCGGGCTAACCCGATCAGCCATGGATCGACCGCCGACGCATCCGGTTCGGTCAGCAGCTGGGCCTTCGCAAAGACTTCACCGAATGTACACCTTGTGCTATAAAATGGACCCTGCAGAAGATGATTAAACACACCAAAACGAAGATAATCAATCTATCTCATTCATTCTTCAAAATCCTCTCTGTCCCGAGTATCTAATAGTTCGCCGAAAATACGTCTAGTAGTGCAACTACTCGTATTTGTTAAACCGTTGTATCTTGGAGATAATTGTTGTTGAACCGTGTGTACTATAGCGGAGCAATATTATCTTACGGAGAAAGAGTCCAACTCTTGCCTCGATTTTATATAGCTTTCTTTTTAAACGTTATATTCGTATTTCTACGTACCAGTTTCTAACAAAACGAAGATCAGAGCTGAGATGACATAATTAAAGGAGAATCAAAGCTGAGGTATGCCCTAAAAGCGTCATGATGAGAAAGGATGGTCTCAGATCTGATGGGATGATTTAGAGTTGATGGGTACTTATCATGAAACGACAAAACAGAAAATATATGGTTGATAGTATTCGACAACAAGGAGATTCACATAACATAATTTGGTTAAAGATAGATCTTGGGAATGTGCCACTAACTGACATGGGTGAAGACCGTCGACAGACAAGTGACGTAAGAAAATGACCGTGCCTACCCCTCATAGCAAAGCATAACGAAGACGAAAGGACGAAAACACCCTCATGTATGTGGCAATGAAATTACTAAAATATCCTCATCTTTGTAATGCCTATAAATAGCCTAGAAATTACCTAAAAATGAAGTAGAACAAAATATAGCACATAACCTCTGCCAAAATATACTTGAATAATAAAAAATTCAAATAGTTTGAAAAGTTTCTATGGAAGGCAAAGCTTTGGTTTCAACATGTTCGTGATATATATATATATTATCTATTATTCTTCCCGTCATTCCTTCGTTACTCACTAGGTTTTTCGCACTTTTAGATTATTTATTTAGTATTTTAATCATTTTCTGTGTTGAAAAAAATTCCGCACTCAACAAGATCCACATGCAAAATCGGTCAAAAACTCTAGTAAATATAACATCTTTATTCGTGATTGCACTTAAAACAACATTTAGAAATCGCACGCCAGACGGTGTGCTTTGACTTATCACGAGATCGCCATCCGACCGGCGGTATGCCCGCAGATATCAACGGATTACATATATCGACATCGAGATAGCTTCGATCTCGAGACGGACCGCGCCTCGCTTTGCTAGCCATCTCGAGCTATGTATTCACCGTAACGGAGTCGCATCACGTGGACCGAATCTCCTCACGCTGAATACACTTGGCGTGACGAGATTCCCGAGTGTTCCACCCGAGTACCCTCGACTGGCAGCCGACGACCCGTATTCTCGCCTTGTAGGCGGCGTGAATATGTTCGAGGCTGACCTTCCTTCCTCAACAACTCACTTTTTCGGTCCTACCGCTAGTAGGATTCGGGCCCCGTCATTAACAGCCTGCACCATCGCTACCGACCATTCTATGTTAGCATCCGTCTCTACCTACTAGCACTCCCCTAGCTCGGTTGTCCCCGCCCCGCATGGACCCTGTACCATGACACCGTGGAGGTTGATGATCCATGTAGCTCAGCTGCAGTATTGTGAGAGGAGCTTGTGCCCGCCTTGTCATTGCCCGCCACCGTTGCTTTCAAGAAGATCACGATCGAGATCCACCGAGACTGGCCATTATGGAAGCTAGGGTCATTAGAGTCTCGAGAGCCCGTGGCTACCACAATCGATGCCGAGGTCATAGAGGAGGAGGATCCAGAGGAAGACCCCGAGGAGGACCCGCGACGACGATGAGATAGAAGAGAGACAAGACTCCAAACTCCTTGCTCGACTCCGACACGATGAGCCATGCTCACACCCCGGCGATTATGGATCTAGTTATTAGACAAGATGGTGTTTATCTATATACCCTTGTATATCTTTTGATGCATACGGAATGATGAGTCATTCGACATGAAACCTTATTCGATGACCACGATAACATTTAGATTTTTGTATGCACCGTGACTAGGTACACCGAGTGATGTCGATGTTAATTTTGGAGCATCATACCGCATCTGACCTTTTGTGGATCTTAAAAGCGATGATGAAAGTCTTCGAGAGACATTTGATTAGATATGATGATAGCTCCCAGAGCTTTGGTTTTAGGTTGTGATATGTGGAGTTCACGACGTGTTAGATTTATGCTTATGATCATATATACATACCGTTAAGATATTTATGATCCCGACGGACGGTATAAGAAGATATTTGATTACGATATTTATGAAAGATAGAATGCCGTCGAGAAACAAAGTGAGGTAACACCGAAAGAGATGACACTCTACCACCACCACCGGCGTAGACGGATTGAGGAACTATTCCTCGACAAAACCGCCGACTTTCAACGGACTGGAATCCGTGGATGTCGAACTTTGATTCGCTACCGGAGCGAATCTTTAACTCCTTCACCGCACCTCTCAAGAACGCTGTCATGTGTTGCCTTCCTGATGACCGTGCGCCGACTTCCGTGGGAGGCAAAGAGGAAGACTCTATCTCGAGGAGGAGCTGGAAAATTTCTCCGGAGGAATTTAAGGAGGACGTAACAGAAGTACATTCCCTAGAGTTACCGGAAGAGGAAGGAGCACGAGTTTTACAACCTCAAGCTAGGAAAGACCGGTCACAGACATGACCGCATTCTGCGAAATGTCGCGGTATGCGCCCGCTTGGTCGACAATCGACGAAGAGGATCGAGAAGTTTCAAGGACTCGCCATGAAATCAGGTGCCACTAGCTGGTCACGAAATTGACTTACGTGAGACCCTCACCGGGCATCGACATCGAGGCCGCTATGCCCGAGGACAGATTGTCGTTGCACCCCGAATCACCAAGGAGATCGTGGAAGAGATGGGAAGGACCCCACCAAAGACAAGGATTCAACACCGCCAGCCGGCGCGAGGCCATGGCAGGAATAACGTGCCATCCGGCACGAGCAGTGGAATGGACGCCCATGGTACCCGACGCGGCGTGGAAACCAAAATTTTTGAAACTCCCGCAGCCCTGTGTGCCATATGAGTCATAAGGGGCATGATTCACAAATGACGGATGCTTCAAGCGTGGCCGAAGCGGCCATTACTCCAAGGATCGCCTGTGGATACGCCAAGGGGGAAACGGCCATCCTAATGTGGCCAACCAAGTCCAACCAATCCGTGCTATTCAAGCCCAACCGTTCCAACAATAGCCCCCGGTCCAGTGCTATAAGCCAAATCAGCGACCATATCAACCACGGCGGCAACGAACCAACAACAAAGAACCACCATCAGAAGCTGTGGCCTACGCCTCAACCAGAAAGGAGTTCTCGCAGGAGCCGCCAGGAACCAAGGAAACTTTGCGTGTATGGGAATACCTCCAATCGCTCGTTATCCCACTGCTCGACATCGTGCTCGTGATTCCTTTATTGTTGAAGCACGCGTAGAGAACTTAGGATTAGATCCTAAATGCGCTAAACAAATTATGAAAATTTCTTCCCAAGAGGAGGCATAAGAACGGTAACCCACATGCTCGAACCTAGAACTGACTAGGCTCACTTAAGGTCATGACAGATAACCTTCACGCCATACCTATGATGATGTGGACATAATCCTAGAATGGATTGTTAACCGAACATAACGCGACCATCCTATGTAATGAAAGGAAAATTCTTTCCAACATCCCGAGAGAAACCTACGGACTTTCACGGATCAATATGGAGGAGAGTCCCAATCATATCCACGCCACAAGCAAGGACGCTAGTCAACAAGACAGAAACCACACCTACCTCGCTCACTCCAAGAGGAAGAGCAGGACGAGAGGAGGATAGAAGACGTCCCGATCGTGAAGGAGTATCCCGATGTATTTCCGCATTAACTACGATTACCGCCAAACGGATGATCGAGTTCACGATCGACCTCAACCGTGTTCTTCCCCATGTCGAAAGCTCCATACCGAATGGCACCAAAGGAACTTGAGGAATTGAAAATCCAACTGCAAGAACTCTTGGAGTTAGGTTTTATTAGACCGAGTGTGTCTCCACGAGAAGCACTCGTCCTTTTCGTAGAGAAGAAGGATGGCACTTTGAGAATGTGCATAGACTATCGAGAGTTAAACAAGATAACTCTTAAGAATAAGTATCATTTGCCCCGAATTGACGATCTGTTTGATCAACTTAAGGGAGCATGAGTCTTTTCAAAGATAGATCAAAAGTCGGGATACCACAAACTAAGAATTAGACCAGAGGATGTACCTAAAACGGCTTTCCGTACAAGGTATGGTCATTTCGAATTCACCGTCATGCCCTTTGGACTTACAAATGCCCCAGCAATATTTATGGATATCATGAATAGAGTATTTCACCCATACTTAGACAAATTTGTCTTAGTATTCATAGACGATATCCTAATATACTCCAAGAATAACCAAGAACACAAAGAGTACTTGAGAATTGTGCTGCAAACATTGAGGTAAGAGCAATTCTTTGCCAAGTTTAGCAAGTGTGAATTCTGGTTAGGCGGTGACATTCTTAGGTCACGCCATGTCCGCCGAGGGAATCAAAGTAGACCCTCAAGATCGACAAAGTTCGTGAATGGAGTCGTAGAAGAACCCGAATGAAATTGAGTTTCTTAGGACTTGCGGCCACTATCGAAGGATTTTCAATGATAGCCCACCCATGACCCAATTGTTGAGAAAAGGAATCAAGTACACTTGGACCGCCGAAAGTGTGAGGCTAGTTTCGAGAGATCGAATGAGTTGTCGACGACAAGACCGTACTCGCAGATCAAGCGTATAAGGAATACATAATCTACACGACGCTCAAGAAAGGACTAGGATGTGTTATGATGCAAGAAGGCAAGGTTATTGCTTATGCTTCAAGCGCAATTACGCCTACATAAGTTGAACTATCCTACGCACAACCCGAATTAGCACGGTCGATATGCCTTTAAAGATTTGGAGACACCATCTCTATGGAGTTAAATATGAGATCTATATCGACCATAAAAGCCTTAAGTATTTCTTTGAGCGTAAAGATCTTAACATGAGACAATGGAGATGGTTAGAGCTAGTGAAAGATTACGACCGTGGTATCAATTACCACCCGTGCAAGTGCTAATGTCGTAGCCGATGCCTTGAGTCGCAAATCCCACCCTAGTTTGGGATGTTTCTCACCATGAGGAAATACTTATAAAGGATTTCGGAGGATGAACATCAAGTCATAGACCCATCTCGATAATAGAGGGCAGATTGCAACATTGATTGCAATCCTGCACTTAAGAGTCCGAATCTTAGAAGCTCGGAGGAAGAGCAAGAAGCTAGAGAAATACGAGCTAAGATCATGGACAACAACCACAAGAATTTCAAAGAAGCGACGAGATAACGCTTTGTTGTATGACGAGAGAGTGTGTTCCGTAGGCGAAGGGCTTAGGAGCATGATCTTGAAAGAAGCCCATGAGACTTCTTACACCGACATCCCTAAGTACCAAAATGTACCAAGATCTCAAGAAGAAATTTTGGTGGGATGGAATGAAGCAAGACGTAGCTTCATTCGTAGAACGCTGTTTGACGTGCCAACAAGTGAAAGCACTCCACCAACGATCGTATGAACCTTACAACCGCTAGACATACCGTAATGGAAATGGGATGATATAGCCATGGACTTTGTTATCGGGCTACCTAAATCACAAAGAGGAAATACCGCTATTTGGGTCATCATCGATCGTTTGACCAAGAGTGCGCATTTTCTACCCATTCCGATAACGCATGGATCGGACAGACTAGCACAACAGTTATGCTCGAGAGGTCATACGCTCTACATGGAGTTCAAGACTATCACGTCCGATAGAGATTCAATTTTACATCCAGATTCGGATGAGTTTACAAAAGGAATTGGGGACTCAACTACATTTCAAGATCGCGCCCACCCACGCAGACGGACGGACAATGCGAGAGGACCATTCAAACGTTGAATACATGTTGAGAACCGCTCTCCTCGATAGAGGAGAAGTTGGGAACAAGTGTTACCACTTGTGGAATTCGCCACAAGAATGACCAAGAAACTATTGAATGGCCCCGTCGAAGCTCTTTATGGAAAGAATGTCGATCACCACTCTACGGGATGAAGTGGGAGAAAGGAGAGTATTAGACCGACTATGTGGGAGAGATGATCGAGATCGTGAGACAGATCCGCCAACGGATCAAGGAGGCCCAAGACCGACAGAAGTCGTACGCCGACAAACGTCGCACAAAGCTACATTTTGAAGTGGGAGACAAAGTCTTCTTGAAGATTTCTCCATCAAAAGGAATCATGAGATTTGGAATAAAAGGAAGCTACGACCACGCTTCACAGACCCTATGAAATTTGGGAAAGGATAGGACCAAAAGCTTACGACTGCATTGTCATTAAGTTTTGGAAACGTGCACAATGTGTTCCACGTTTCACAACTATGAAGTACATACATGACCCCAGCCATGTGATACCACCGTGGATATTGTCCTCGATGATAATATGAGTTACGTAGAACTGCCTACGAAAATCTTAGACCGACGTATCCAAAAACTAAGGAACAAAGAGATACCGTTAGTGAAAGTTCTATGGCGATTCCATGGGCAAGAGGAAGCAACCTGGGAACTAGAATCAGCAATGAAAGAGAAATACCCAGATCTCTTCCAAGGTTAGAAAATTTCGGGGCGAAATTTATTTTAAGGAGGATGGTATGTAATAATCCTAAAAATTTAAAACTGTTATCTGTTATTAGTGATGTTTAAACCAATTAATTGTGGTGCTTAGACCTTAATTATGTTTAAGGTAACCAACGAAATGAATTAGAATCGATTCTGAGATCGAAACCAGAGAAATCAAAATTAGTGACTAATCCTACCTGATTAGGGTTTCTGAATAGCTTGAACATAGAATGAAAGATCGAGAATGAATCTTGACAAAAGGATTTCATTTCTAGAATCCTCTCACGAAAACATGTGAGAAGCCAAAGAATGAGAATTTTCAGCATACTCGCCTGGCCGGCCTTAAAACACTATTCACGAGTCAAACAATTTCCAATCCGTGCTAATCATGATAATTTGTGATAACAATCAAAATCATGAAGGAATATATTATTATGAATTTAGAAATGATAAGAATCAATTTCCGAAGAAATTCTCAAGAACTTAACCGAACGCCGGGAAAATATACCGGGAAACCCCTAAATTGATCCGAACGACCCGAAACTCAAACCAAGGCTCTAAATAAATAAGAAATGATTTATAAGACTCAAATAAATTATGAAAGCTCAAGAATTCAATAGAATTTCGAATGAGCATAATTTAATCGTCGAATGCTGTTTTTCCTCAATAACTCGGAATTGACTTATCGGACGCCGTCCGAACTTCATGAAATTATTATAAACATTGAAATAAGTCTTTTAAAGGATATTTAAGAAAATAAAACCTTAAGCTTCCGAGAAATCAATCGAAAGCGTGTTAAAACTTAAAGAGTCGGTATTAACATGCCAAAATGGGTAATTTGACCAATCCTTCTCCCAACTACCACCAAGACCACCCCAAATGGGTAATGACAGCCCTTTAGGCTTCCAATACAGTAGGGGAGACGTTCATTACAGCCCACACACTTGAACTCATTTCTCTTTTTTCAAACTTTTCCCTTGTGTTCTTCAAGCTTTTGAGCTTCAACTCTATTTCAAACCTTTCCCACTCTCAAATAATTATTCTAAGACCATAGAAAGGTAGTATTCATCATCCTCTTCCATCCTAATGGAGTAGAATTTTTATTTGAATTTTTTTTTAGTTTGAAACCCTAGTTTTGCTCCTCAATTTTTTCGTGACTTTTGAGCCATGAAATGCTCTCAAGCCATGAATGAAGAATTCTTAGAATGATGTTCTAAGGCTGTAGTTAAAATTTCAGAATTTTTGGAGCATGTTTGATATTTTTTGATTTATGCTTTATTTCTTTTTATATGTGATAAAGCATGATTTTGTGAATATTATTTGATATTGTTGCTTATTAATGTATTAGAAGCATGTAGAATAAATATGGTAATTTTTAGAATATTTTTGGAATTTTCTTGTATTTTGATTTTATTTGTTGGAAAATAGTTGAGGTATAGTGTTTAATATATGATATGAACATCATATATTAATCTTGAAATTTTTGAAACACTACTCCTATTTTTCAAAAATGGGCAGAATTTATTTAAGTATTTTTAAGCCATTGTTTGATTTTATTTGTTGAGAAATAGTTGAGATATAGTGTTTAATATATGATATGAACATCATATATTAATCTTGAAATTTTTGAGACACTACTCCTATTTTCCCTTTGAATACCGAAAACTATATGTATATATCTAAGGATTTATTTGATTTCATTTGTTGAAAATAATAGTATATGTTATGTGTAGAAATAATATGAACTTAATATGCATTGTTGGGAATTATTGAACACATATGTAAAATATGTGTGAGGACAAAAAGAATTCCAAGCATTTGGTTCATATTATAAATATTAATTGATGTTTAATGTTAATATTACATGTTATTGCATAATATAAACATGTTGTGAAGGAATGAAATTTATTGAATATGTGTATATATATATAGTGAGTACCAAAATCATATAAGGGTGAAAAGCATGGGTTTAAATTTTAATGCATGATATAAAATGATATTTCATGTTTAGTATATGATATAAGCATAATATGATTTTTGTGGAATTTATTGAACACTAATGCTCATTAAATCAATAATGCCGAAAACTTGGTAATTTTTAACCTATGGTTCAAAATTTTATATGATGATATTGAATTGGAAATTAAATTATATAGTATGATAGGAGTATAACATGATTTTATTGGAATTTATTGAGTACATATGCTAATTATTGCTAATTATCGAAAACATAGCAAAATGGTTAAGTATGCGTCTAATTTTAATGGTAGTGATGCTATGATAGTGAAATTATAAGCTTAGAATAAATGGTTGTGATTATGGTGAATGAATGGAACACTTATGCACATACATAATGATTGTGTATTATGTTAGAAATTGGGTTTTCTAATGCTTTAGTATAGTTTATGTTGTGTATGGTATTGTTTGGTGTCAATGTTTATGTTTATGTTGCATCGACAAACCAAAACCCCAAACGTAAACAACATAATACTATATGTACGAGAATCCAAAGAAATCGACCAATTTCGATAACTTAGAAGGAATCAACGAGAATCGAAGTTAGACATAAATCGTATTTGCTACTATTAAAATGATACTCAAACGTGAGTTCCTAAGTTAGAAAACCAAAAGCCGAAGTTACAACGTTGATACTCAATAACGACAACCCAATACGATATTAGATTGAGCGTTAAAACAACTCGATAACGAATAACGATTATACGACTTATATAATCTCCGACGAGTTAAGAGAAACAAACAATGTCGTAATGCGTAAGCAAAGATTCGAACATAAGATGTCGATCCTTATGTCTCAAAAGTCGAGTTAATATTCCCGAAGCACTTCATTTATTCTTAAGCACTTACTTACATGATAGCATGTGCTCACTTGAATCATAAGTCAATACTCATCTTTTAATTGTCGTACAACATGACAAGTCGTCAAGCATAACATACTAGACGAACTATAATTGTTAAGTCTAGTTAGTGGTTTAAGAATATCCTAATATACCAATCACAAGTTGAATACTAATAATCTATAACGTAATAACGCTTAGAAGAGCACTAAGATTAAGAGCTCAGAATAGACTTGAGTATGTGAATCATAATCAAGTTCACCCATGAACGATGAAGTAATATAGCTTGAATTGGGAATGTAAGATAATAGAAATTATCTTAAAACAATCACATGAAATCATAAAGAAACCCTAAGTGGGAACTTTAAGTCGAATTTATAAACGACCTTCGATCGATAGAAAGAATCTAAGAAACGCTATTTTCTTATGAAGGGTTCGATCGCATTTAGTCGCAGGGAAGAACAACCACACCGCTTCTTTTAGACTAACTAGCTTGGATTAGCATGTGGGCTCTCAAACAAAATGATATGTATATCTATCTCAAAGCATGATTTACAAAAGCTTTATGAAATATTATCACATGAACTGTTATCATCGCCAAATGTTTTATGTTTTGTTGTGATCATATCTCGAGGTTGGTTAATCCAACGTGGAACGAGAATTGGTTGGTATATCCAATGTAGTATGTGAACGAGTTGGTCCACCAACGTTAAAAATGGTAACGATCGATCCGACTTAGTTCACGACTAACTCGGATTGTGTACACGGTGATTGTGTGTTAAGGTTAGCTACCTCGATCGTCACAATGACTATGTGTAGGTGGCCACCTCCATAGTGCGCGAATGAATGAATGAATGATCGATATGGAAACAACGTGAATGAAATAGTCGCCCGACGCTTTTGAGAAATGACAAATGTTTGATAAAATGAGTCTTTCAACCAAAATCCTCATGTGCTATTGTGGGCGCTCAATAACTTTTGATAAAGAAAATGTTTTCGAATGAGTCCACCGAGTACTTTTGTGCTTAGCCCGCATCTCGCTTTTGATGTGCAGGTTGAGCGAGATCGATGACGGTGCGAGGTGGTGCGAGTAGCGCTTGTTTTGATGTTTTATTAGAAAGGTTTCTAGAACCTTGGGCATGCATCGTCATACGCATGTCCACACGCTTATTTGCCGCCTAACTCGATATTATTTTGATGTTTGATTATAACCGCTTTCATACCGTATTGAACTTGAGGTCGCACTGCTTTCGAATCAGCCCCGATCATTACATTTGAACCTTGAACCTTTTCGACAAGTCCTTCGCGACTCGAGCCGGTATCAATAGCTTATCCCTTTAGTCGATGCGTTATCGAGTAGTTAAATGGTTAATCGCATTGATTAGTTATGTTTATATCTGCCGCTTTATCATACCGCGACGATCCATATGATCCGCACTTCCTGGGAAGTCGGGTCGTCACATGGGGATAGTGCTCGACATCACCTCGGCGAGATTCGTGATCCGCGTAGTGGAGCGCGTGATAGTCCCGCCGAAGCAGGTGTCGCCGGCTCCAATCGTCAAGTCAATACTTGCCGCCGCCGAGGTCTTATGCCGAGCTTATATGTCGCTTGCTTTGATCGTCAAGTCGAATACTTGTCGTGCTACCGAGGTCTTATGCCGAGCTTGTATGTCGCTTGGTTTTTGTTGGCCGAGGTCGAGTACTGCCGCTTTACCGGGTTGATTTCAAATCTCCGTCAAGTCGGATAATGACGCCGTGGTTGAATGTATCGTCAATCCGAGGACGAGCGGGATAACCGCCGATGTCGAACACGGAATACGCTACTTTCATTTAATGCGCATATTTAGTGCGACGGCGGTTATGGTCCCGATAAAGTGCACATTGGAGAATAACTTCCCGATACGCTTTTCGCCATTTCACTTTTCCGCGGCCAACTTTTAAACTTCAAAGTTCTTTGCGCTCGAAAACGCAGAGTTCATCCGCCATTGTCGCTCTTCGCCGTAGTTCAACGATCTTCTTCGATTTCATACATAAAACCAAGAAGTGATTTACGGCTTCTTCTTCCTCTCGGCGAGTCTCACGGCCATGATGGTCGTGTTGTGTCAGCGTCGCCACCGGATTCGTCGGTGGTTTTAGAAGTCTATACGGTTGATTCTCTCATTCCCTATGTCTGTAATTTATTTTTTCCCCCTTTGAGGGATTTTGGTAAGGTTTCCACCTTTCCTTCGTGTCTAGAATCCTCTGAAATAGTATAGCTTGCTACTAGTTTTTTTGTTCCACCATCTATGGGGCT
The DNA here is from genome assembly GCA_036937905.1 of Salvia rosmarinus. Classification (NCBI taxonomy): domain Eukaryota; kingdom Viridiplantae; phylum Streptophyta; class Magnoliopsida; order Lamiales; family Lamiaceae; genus Salvia; species Salvia rosmarinus. Next base: position 1,806,586 of record CM072823.1, on the reverse strand, counting down.
GGTCGTTCCCCGATCGGAGGATAGGGCCTGTGCCCCTCCGGCGGGATTTGTTACAGTTTACGAAGACAGCCTCAACTCCGGTCTTCGTGTTCCTTTTCCTTCCGTTTATGTCGAACTTCAACGAATGTTCGGCATTCCTCTAGCCCAAATAACGCCAAACTCATTTCGGCAGTTGACGGGCTCGCGCCTATGCCCATCGGCATAATCATCCTTTCACCCTGTGGTGATCCTTAGGTTTTTCCAATTCAAGACTAGCTCGTGGTATTATATATCACCTCGCCGTGGCTTCAAATTGAAAACGGTCAAAGATTCAATCGCGTAAGAAATTCTTCTTCCGCCGGTCGGGGTTCTCGAGTTCGTCTGGAACACCGAGAAGTCGGATGGATGGTCGCCGACTTACGCCTTCGTGACTTCGAGGAGGCATTGAAAAGGCCGACCAAGTCGATGATGTTTTACCGAGGTGAGCTCGTCGTCGCGGGGTCGAGCCCTTATGATCCCGATACTGTGGTAGAACCAAAGGAAGGTGAGCCCTCCCCCTTATTACTTTTCCGCCTTGGTCGACTTTGTTTATGTTGTAACCAGATTTATTTCAACTTTGCAGTGGACTTTCTTAGAGGGAAGAAGAGAAGTGGTCGAGCTCTGGTCACGAGCCCTTCACCTTGGCACTGACGGGCGTGGCCGAGGCCTCTTCGGAGAGGGCCGAAGTCCCAGCACGGTCGCTTTCGGAGAGGGCCGAAGTTGCAGTGAGCTCGCCGTCGCCCCCAGCTAAGCCACGCCTCTTCAAAGAAAGGCGCGTGGTATCTCCTCCCACCGCGATGAGGATCATGCGAGATCGTCTAAGACTCAGCCGCACGTCGATCCTTCCCCGAGGTAATGCATTTGTTTATATGCCACCTAGTTATGTCTTGATATAGTTTGTTAACATGGGTGACTCATCGTACAGGGGCCGAGGTAGTGAAGATCGAGCTTTTGCGGGCGGAATATCCGGTGACGCCGCCGCCTTGGGTTCGACCTGTGGCTCAGATTCCCAAGAGTTGGAGGAGGAGAAGACCCTCCTTATCCTAGAAGTATCCGAGGCTGAAGCGAAGGCTCGGCACGGGGCCAAGAAGGAGGCCGTGGCGGGGTCACGAGGCAATGGAGGTGGAGAAAGCGGCCGAGGCGGTAAGGGCCGAGGTGGCGGTGGCGATGGCCGAGGCGGCGGTGGCGAGGGCCGAGGCTGCGGAGGATGAGGTCGGCCTATTGAAGGTCGAGGTTGAGGCCGCTCGATGTTGGGAGGCCGAGGCGGTGGCCCCAGTGAGAGCTTCTCCGCGCTTTGCGAGAGGTTGTTCTTGTCGAGGAGTTTCTCCGGTCGGCCGCGATTTGGCCAAGGTCCTAAACACTCGCGGCGCCGCCACTCGGCGAAGTTGACGAGACTACCCACATTTGGATAAATCCAAGTACGGTATGAGGTGATGGAGATAAGGCCTGCTGCGGGCTTATGCCGAGGTCCTGCCTGGCGGCTCCAAGAGCTTGCCCTGCTTGGCGAACTCTCAAGGCCCTTCCGACCTTGCCGACCGTGGAGTCGGCCTGTTCGTGCTCGGTGGACCGGGACCTCCGATCGAGGCCATAATGACCGATCCGCTAAGGGGCTGGGTGGCAGTGGCTACCGAGGTCGCGGAAGAGGCAGAGGCGCAGGCCGAGCCATGGCGAGGAGCCGATGCTTCAGAGCTCGGGAGGAGGCCGAGGCTTTTGGAGCTTGGGAGGAGGCCTGACACGAGCCGAGGAGGAGTCAAGGGTCATTGATCCTTTTTTGTAAATGTATATGTATTTCGACAAATTCCGCTTTAAAGGCTTTAATAAAATTCCAAATTTTATGGAAGAAATCTGTCATTGCCTTTTGCCTCAGCCTTCTCCTCGAACTTGTCGATGTATCGCCTTGGTTGGATCAAATCAAATTTTGACTCGGCCTCGAATCTAAAGAGGTCGAGGTCCTCACTCGAGGGCAACTTGCCATGTGCGGAGGAAGCCGATGTCAAATTCGTGACTTCTCAAGAGAAGTTTGACGAGCCTGTGCCCGATTCTTAGAGTTGGAGGAAAGTTTGAGATTGCGGAGGATAAGGCCAAATCGGTCGTCGAGGAGCATGTCAATACGAGGCGTTATCCGCCGAGGTGGTGGAATGACTATCTACGAGGTCAAGCTAAAGTTTCGCAGCTCGCAGCACTGCTCGAGATATAGGCAAGAGTACGGCCGGGACTCGGCAATTTCGTGAGCAATATGCCGACTGAAGAAAATAGGTGGCTTGTACAAGACCGTCAGAGTTCGTCATCCTTTCTCGAACGGGTGCTTCGCTCGACGACCGAGGCTTCTTCGCCGAAGCTCCTCCTCTGCCGAGGCTTCTTCTTCTCCGCAGACGACGTGGAATGTCGATATTTCTCAAGAGTTTTATATGCAAGAGAGGCGTCCCATCGAGCACCCGGGTCGTGTGTCATCGAGCGGCCGAGGTCGATTGGCGAGGCTCAGAGGTCGAGCCGGCCGAACTCCCCGCGCCGATCGAGGACGCAGGCATGGTAGGGGTAGGATTAGATAGACGAGTCTGCCGAACCTCGACTTTTCCAGTGGATCGCTTAGCTTTTCCCACCTCCCGGCCTTCGCCATCCTCGTAATGTATGCGTTGTATACTGGAAATAAGAACAAATTTTTCTTCGCCTTGTGTTGATTTTTCCGCTTATCAAACACTTTACGATTTCGTCCTCGTAATAAATGATGGTAGTTCGTCCTCGTAATAAACGAGGGTAGTTCGCCCTAAATAAACGAGGGTAATTGGCCCGAAATAAACGAGGTAGTTCTTCCCGAATTAAACGAGGGTAGAGGTTCCTTATTTGCCGGGGTAGTGTCGGTGGGGTGGTCCCTCACGCTGCTTAGATGTCATCCTCTTAGAGGTATTTGTCGCCCTCCTTAGAGGGTATGTGTCGCCCTCCTTAGAGGGTATTGTTCATCCTCCGTAGGGGTATAGTTGATCCTCCGTAGAGGGTATTTGTCGTCCTCCTTAGAGGGTATTGTTCATCCTCCGTAGCGGTATTTATCATCCTCCGTAGAGGGTATTGTGGAAAAGGTTGTATGCATAAGTGACAAATGAAATATGCAAGATGATTTAAGTAAATAAAGAAAATATTTTATTAATAAACATGACGAACAATGTAAAAAACGTAAAGACACGATCGAACAAACCTAAATGAACAAAATTTCGACACTTATGCAAAATACTTAAGATGAATGATGTGCCACGATTGGGTATCTCGCTCAACGGATAAATGGGCGAGCTTATACGACCCTTTCCGAGGACTCTTCAACTCGGTATGGTCCTTCCTATGTGGCTTCTAGCTTGCCGAGCTTTGCGACTTTATCGACTTCGTTATTTCAAGTACGAGGTCGCCTACTGGAATTATCGGATTTTGACACGCCGGTTATAGTACCGAGCTACTTGTTGCTTGACCGAGCTTCTCTTATGTAGCGAGGTCTCTTTTCTTCTAGCGCATCTAGGTCGGTTCGAAGTTCTCCCGCTTACTTGGCCGAGAAGTGGATGGTCTTGCGGGCCCGGCATACCGATCTCTGCCGAATTACGACTTGGTTCCATACACCAAACCAGGGTGTTTCTCCGCTTCGATGTCCGAGGTGTTGCACGGTGCGACTATAAGACTTGTGGCAATTTCTCCACCCAATTGCCGCTTTACTCGGTCGATGCGAGTTTTGAGTCCCTTCACAATTGTCCAGTTGGTGACTTCAGTTTGACCATTTGCTTGAGGATGGGCCACCGAGGTGAACTTTGTTGAATCAAGCTCTTGACACCACTCTTTAAAGACCTTATTCGTGAACTCATATCCCATTATCCCAAACGAGGATATGAGGGATGCCGGTTGATACACGATATTCTTCCGCATTTAAGTTGAGAGCGCTTTTTGCTTGTGATTTTCACCAAGGGTTCAAGGCTTCCACCGACTTTGTGAAGTATTCGATGCATAATCGTGAATTGAAACCGCCTCGAGCTTTGCGAGAAGGGCCTACAATATCAATCCCCATTGCATGAATGGCCAAGGGCTTTGCATGTCGGGCGAGGTCGGTTTGAGGTAACCTCGGCACATTTCCATGAATTCGCACTCAACACTTCTTTACGAGGTCGATCGAGTCTTGGAACATTGTTGGCGAAGAGTATCCCCATCGCACGACTTTCTTTGATAGTGTGCGGGTCCGATGTAACTTCCACATGATCCCTCATGCACTTCTCGTAGTACATACTCACCGGTTCGACCCAAACACCTTAGGAGAGGTGGATACGACTTTCTATAGAGAATTCTTGCTCAAGCACATATCGCAAAGATTTGCTCAAGATTCTCCGGCCTCAAGCTTGTCATGAGGTAATTCACCCTCTCCAAATATGCTTGAATGGGGTCATCCAATTAGGCTCTTCATCGAGACAATGTTGACTTCGACCGGCATCGCCTATGCTTCATTTTGACTTCTTTCATCGCCGAACTCGCTGATGACGAGGCCGGTTTGCTTAAGGTGTCACCGGCTATTTTGCTCCTTGGGATGCGAACCAACCGAAGTATGAGAAAGACATTGTAGGCTTTTGGCTTTTCAAGGAATTTCTTCATCCTGTTGCCTTTGCCTCGTACTTTCCCAACATGTGGCTTACTATGACACGGAATCACAGAACTTGCGGCTCGTATCTAAAGACTTTGAGCTAGGCGAAGTCCTGCAATTAAGGCCTCGTATTCCACTTCGCTATTCAGATTTTGAATGTAAACCGAAGTGCGTAGGTGATCTTGGCCATCTAGTCCCAGAAGCAAGATGTCTCGCCTGCACACCGCTTTACTCAAGCTCCATCCACATAGATTTGCCAGCAATTCTCGGATGCTTCCTTGATGGGTTCGGCTCCGGCATTGTCTGAGGTCGACTCGGTAGGTTTCGGCTTCTCTGTGAAGTTAGCATCTCTAAGGAAGTCTGCTAAGGCCTGGCCTTGATGGCTCGACGAGGCCAAAAAGAGATATCGTGTTCGCCCAACTCAATTTCCCACTTGGCAATTCTCCCCGAAGCTTCTGGCTTAGTCAATACTTGCCGAAGTGGATGATCGGTGAGAACTTGTATGGGATGTGCATGGAAGTAGGGACGTAGTCTCCTCGCCGTTTACTAATGCCAAAGAGAGCTTCAGAGGTTGATATCTCGTTTACGCCCTTTAAGTGCTCACCGATAAAATATCTGAGGGCGACGATGTCCATCCTCTCGCATCAAAATGGCACTTATAGTTTCATCCGGTCATGAGGTATAGAGGAGGACTTCTCCTTCTCGGGACAGATAAAGTGGGGAGTTTAGCGAGGTAGTTTTGAGATCTTCAAATGCCGACTTATGTTTATCATCCCACTGAACCTGTGGCCTTTTGAGAATTTTGAAAAGGGAGTTGCTTATCCGCTTTCGAAAGAAAACGGATCAATGCAGACTATGCAGCCCGTCAACTTATGCACGCCGTGGATTATCTTCGCACCTTCATCTCCAAAACGGTTTGAACCTTAGATCGGATTGCTTTTAATCCTTCTTGTGAAACCCAAAGACCCAAAAATTTTCGACCAACTGTGAATGTACACTTTGGGGTTTAGCTTTGAGTTCACTTTACTAAGTAAACCGAGGACGATCCAAGGTCGGCAACACATGTGGCTTTCCTTACTTTTGACGACGATGTCATCTACATACACCTCCACATTTGACCGATGTAGGCTGAAATATTTTGTCCACCATTCTTTGATAGGTGGCCCCTGCATTTTGAGTCCGAATGACATCTTCTTATATGCAAAGACGCCAAGTCCGTGATAAAGGCTGTTTGGATGCGTCCTCGCCATTCATCATGACTTGATGATACCTCTTGTATAGATCCGAAGTCAAGACTTCAGATCCCACCAAAGCGTCAACTTTCTTGTCAATGTTGGGAAGGGTATTGATCCTTAGGCAATGTTTATTGAGATCCATGTAATCGATACACATTCGCCATCCTCCTCCTTTCTTGAACATCAACGGCTTGGCTATCCAGGTCGGATACTGACTTGAACAATATGCCTCGCTTCCAAGAGTTGATGTACTTAAATCATGTACGACTGATTCCGCTTTGCCGCAAAGATCCTCCGCTTGCCGAACTGGTTTGACACTTGGATCAATGTTGAGCGGTGAGTAATGATACTTTCAGTTAGACCCCGGTCATGTCGAGGGTGACCAGGAAGACGTCTCGAATTCCCTTAGAGTTGGATGATCTGCCTCGCTGAGGTACTTCGTAGAACCAATTTGACTACCTTGAGGGATCGTCTTCAGATAACGTGACTTTCTCTACCGAGCTTTCGGAATCGACGACGCCCTTCCGCTCAAACCCTTGAGCTTGTAATTGCTATGCCCGTGGGTGCTGGGTCAAGTCCCGCCCTCTAAAGCGACTGCACGCATTCTTTCGCTTTTTCGATCTCCTGATCACAACTATTCATCCTCTTGGGGATCTTCATGGTCGGTGATCGTTGAACACACCGCCTTACTGCATTCAACCGCCTCGCCTAGTATAATGTTATATGGTGAGTAGGCGTTTACTACCAAGAATTGTACCACTTTGGTGGAGCTCGTCGGCGCTTTACCCACTGTGATAGGTAGTTCGATGATCCCCTCAGGTCGCGACTCTTCTTGCACGAAGCTTCGAAGTGGAAGTGGTGCCGGTGTGAGGCGTGCTTCCTCAACTCCCAATTTGTCAAAACACTCCTTGAAGAGGATGCTTCAAGCACCACTATCGACATACACACGCCGAACTAACTTGTTGGCGACCACCGCTGGATTATCATCGCGTCTGGTGGGTACTACGGCTGGTACGGGTCGCCCTCAAAAAGGTTATGGCCTCGCCTTTTGAACCTTTTGTTTACGGGTTCATTTGTTGGGGACTTGACCTCGGCTTTTAGGAGGACTTCATAGTACCACTGGGAGCCCCATGATGGTGGATATAACTCCATCGCATCGAGGCTCGTCATCACCTTCTTCGCTTGTCGCGGCTTGCTTTTTTGTGAGGCCATAATTTCCCTCTCCTTCACTTGCTTCCTTTTTCGACCTCGTTGGGGCCTCAGATCACCAATTCTTCACCATGAATTTGATATTTCTTAAGGACCCCGTCATGTACCAACTTCTCGATGCACGCCATGAGATCCTGCCGCCTCCATGTCTTGTCCATGATCCTCGTGAAAGGAGCAATACTTATCTTTGGATCGGCGTTTCGCTCCTCCTAACATGGGTCGAGGCTTCTCAAACATGTTCATATGGAGCTCATAGATCTCCGCCCTAGATTTCGTCAAGGGTGTATCCTGAGGCCGTTCCGGGTTATGACGAGGCCCGAGCCTAGACTCTATTGGGCCACGTTGTATTCCACGTTATATTCTTTGCAATGCACTTTGTCGACCTTTGCCTCGATCTCCTCGACCATCCTCTTTCCTTTTCTTGTCAGAGGGCTCCATCTTTTCCGCCGTGCTTTTTCCCATCCGCTTCGTCCGCTTTTGGCGAACCGATCCGCTATCGCCCACACTCGATGCAAGACGAGGTTCGTACTTGACGATCTCCTTATATAGGGCCCTAGGCAAGATGCCGTTTTGGGAAGCCGAGATAATGAGGAGGTCGTTTACGTCTTCGAATTTTAGGCATTCCTTGTTGAACCCGGTCATGATGTCACGATGGACTCACCCGGTCTTGTCTCACGGTGAGGAGATGAGCCGATGTGGTCTTGGACTCGGCTTTTGGAAGAACCTTCATGAAAGGCTTCCATTAGATCTCGGTAAGATCCAATACTACCGATAGGTAAACTATCGAACCACCGACAGGCGTTGTCGATCGGAACTCAGGAACGACTTGCAATGTGAATGGTGTTGAGACGCTGGTTGATCATGTTGTACTGGAATTGAGAAAGGAAGTTTTGTGGATCCCGCAATCCGTCGTAGGGGGCGATACTTGGTATCCGGTACTTGTCCGGGAGAGGGGTGTCGAGTATCTCATCGGAGAAAGGGGTAATGATTCTCCCGTATCCATCGAACCCTCCTCCCGGAGACCGAGACTGAGATCGTCGGCCGGACTCGTTATAATGGTGGGGATCGGCCTCGCAATGATCATGACATCCTGCCCTGCGCTGCTCATCCCTTGTACGGTTGGTTTGGAAACCAACCCGTGTAGGGGTATTATCCGCAGCACGAGTGCCTATCATCCGGAGGCTGGGGAAGCCACCTCGCTGTGCCGCTTCGTGCTTTGATGAGGCTTCGGCATCCTGTTCTTCGTTACGATGCCGACCTTGTTCTCGGCTGAGGTACTGAAGGAAACTCTCCTTATTCTTTTCGAGGAATCTTTTGACCGCCACGTCAAGGTTCAACTGCGGTGCTAGGGGTTCCTCTTGGTTGCTGTTGCGACCTCCTTCGCTATGGTACTCTTCTTCTTCACGCAGGATAGGGTTGCCTCGCTCATCGAGACTCTGAATGTGTCCTTCGGGAGTCACATCTCTTATCGGGCTTTTCCCTAGCCGAGTTCAGCACGTCCTGCCACCGTCATTGTTGTCGGTAGCAGCCCTGGATGTAATGCTTCTTGTATTCATCGTTGTTCTGATTGTTACCCGAGAAAAGATCGAAAACACAAAATTTTCGTTCCCACGCATGGCGCCGATGATCGATCTTGTTTTGTAAGGTAATAAATGCAATAAAGAACACGAGGAGTTAACGTGGTTCGATCTTTAAAATAGATCTACGTCCACGAGCAAGAGAGTATGTATTTGAGTGTGTAAGAAGTTTATTACAAAGAGTGTAGATGATCATCTTCCGCCTAATCTAGCATCTATTTATACACAATGATATTGAGTTCGACTTAATACAAAGTCTTCTCTTATAAGGATTCTTTTAGATATGCATCCAGGATTCCTTTAGATATCCGAATCTTCTACGTCTCCACTTTCGAGATTTGAGTTGTAGTTGGTTTAGGAGTCTTCTTGGGCCGAACTCACCTTGGCCGAGCTTACTGATGGGGCCTATTTATATTGGGCCCGATACTTGGGCCTAGTAGTTGGGTCGTATCCTATCATTTATCAATTGCATTGATGACTAGTTCAATCAGCTAAACTTCATATGCCTATCATTATTAAAATCAATCTGTACAGAATGATGAATATGAACTTATGAGAAACAAAAGGAAGACAAAATGTAACCTGGCAAGACGAGTGTAGAAAAGCTGCTTGGATAATTCATTACATGTTTCCACAGTTGCTGGTTCGGGCGACTCATAAGACTCGACCATGGCACCTGGAGACGGCTCGGGCACACGTAGGACTCGACCACGTGACAGAGCGGTTGAATCGGCTGACTTGTGCATGGCTGAACCATCGCGTCGGTTCGGATCAACCTTATCGGTCATGGATCGATGCACCGGTTCGGGTCAGCAGTTAGGCCTTTGCACCATTTCGCAAACAGACACCTTAGGATATAAAAGGACCCTGCAGAAGACGATTTAAACCCACCAATTCAAGATAAATACAACTTCATACATCTTTCAAAAGCCTCTCAATCCCGAATATCTAGTAGTTCGCTGGAAATACTACTCGTATTTAGTTAAGTCATTGTATCATGGAAGCAATTACTGTAGAACTGCATGCACTATGCCAGAACAAATTTATCTTGCGGAGAAAAAGTTCAACTCTTGTAACGATTTTTTCCTTAATAACAATCGCAAGACAAATTTTTGTGGATATGGCGACAAGTCGAAGCAACGTACCAGATGCCCAGTTCATGCCGAAAAATTGAAAAAAATTCTCTGGTTCTGAATTTAAACATTGGCAATCTAAAATGCTTTTCTATCTTACTACTCTCAATATAGCTCGTTTCTTGCATGAGTCACCTCCTAATGTGACTCATGCAAACGCCCAGTTCATGCCGGAAAAAAAAAATATCTGGTTCTGAATTTAAACGTTGGCAATCTAATATACTTTCTATCTTACTACTCTCAATATAGCTCGTTTCTTGCATGAGTCACCTCCTAATGTGGGGAAAGATGATACTGACGAACAAAAATGCAATACGTTAGATTCATGGTATCACAACGATTTTCCGTGTCGCAACTATATCCTCAACGGGCTAGACGACACTCTCTATAGTCTTTACTCTAGTGCCAAGACATCGAAAGAACTATGGATCTCTTTAGAGATAAAATACAAAACTGAGGATGCCGATTTTAAAAAAGTTCATCATCAGACGCTTCCTAGATTACAAAATGGTGGATAGAGAGACGATCCAACTCAGTACACTCAAGCTACCCAATAGATATAGTCCTTCGTCGTGCCAACTCAGTACACTCAGGGAGTGTTTACTTTTCATGATTATTCTACTTCTAATAGGTCATGAACTATGTGAACTCGGCAGGGAACATGGCATTTGGAATACTTTTGTCTCATTCTTTACCCATTCAAAACAAATCCATATCCAAGACTGAAGGATGTAAGTGAGCTTTCAGTTGATCTAAGAGGGTTTCGTGGTCTGCCATTGACTCTGTCGTTGTAATAAGCATTGTTTTCGGGTTGGAAGGCATAACCCGTAATTAGCATTATGAATGATTGACTATTTGATGGATAAATGTGTGATAAAATAATTTTATCTATCAATCATTTGTTTACTACAAAGGATTAGCGAAGGATTAAAATTGAGATAAATAATTCTCCATTTATTTGGATGATTATTTCAATCCTACCATATTGATTGGATTAAAATTAATGAAGAGCAATTCAAAGGATTAAAATAATCCCGAACTTTGGGATATATAAAAAAGTAAATACTTGATTATGTTGGATTAATTTTATCTATTCAACCTAATCATACAAAGTAAATAGCCCCTCAAGCTACTTATCCGTCAGGGAATCAACACAAACTCGAGCAAATTCAAATCCGACAACTAGTATTTGTAAGAGAGGAAATAAATTATCGTAGAAAATTGCATTTTTCGAGATAATTAACAGAAACAAACTGCTCAAACACACACAAAAAGTGTTCATACGAACTCACAATCACTCAACCAGATATCTTTCTAATTCTGATAAAAAACTATCATAAAAATTATTATTTAGTTAATTATAATTATTTAGCTCTTTTAAAATATTTATCTAAATTTTTGTCATAATTTAATTATTTAATTAATTTTAAAATTATAATATTAATATTATATGTAAACGGTTTTGGGTAGAAGTATCCATAGTTAATTCTCCAAATTCAACTGAAACTCGTCTCATGTACTAGTTTCATTATTGATACTCCCCAAATAGATTTTATATTTACCCAAACTCGTCCTATTAGATTTGATAAAAGCAGGTACTCATGAAAACTCAATCCATTAATGTCGTCCCTACAAGGAAGCAACTATTTCTAATTCTAATTGGGAATTCCATGGATGGAAATTTTGTGACAGGAAAGGGACTGCATGAGAAAGTCAAAATATATTATATATCACAAAAACTCTTGTACGAACATCCAAAAGTATCAATTATTTTAAAGAAAATGTCATTTACATTGAAGAAAAATATCATTTAGTTTTTACAATTTAACTCAAAAGTGTCATTTACATTGAAGAAAAATGTCATTTACACTAAAAAAAGTGTCAATATCCACACGCACAGACGTCCGAACAAGAAACCACCTCATTATATATATTATTCTAACACCAGAAAGTAAACTTATTAATGAATAATGACATAAGTTTTGTTTTGGCTTCAAAGAAATATATTAATTGTAGCAAAATATACTCTGCTTAATTTGGTCATAGCTTTTATGGTAGAAACGCAATAGAAATAAACTTAGACCCGCTGGTTTTGCTTAGATTTATTATATTTAGTTAATTAACGTGATTGGACAATATGTTAAAAAATAAGAAAGTCATAGAAAATAAAATAATTGGATCTTTTATTTTTCGAGTTACTGAATTTAAAGCTAAAGAAAAGATATTTAGTACTTAAGCTTGTGTTTTTATATAGATTTATTTACCACCAATAAGAGTGCCCATAGATATTACATATTATGACATAATGTCCGATTGTCAAAGAGCTTCATGGGGTTTACTTCTTATTTTATTTTTTAAATGATAGTTAGGTATTTGAAGATTAAATAATATTTGACCTCCCAAGTACGCAATAGTAATATTATTAAACGGAAAAGGGCGACCCTCTAACCCCTATATTATATTTCTAAATAATTTATTGATCATGTCAAAGTGGCGACCATTATTATAAGTTAGTCATTAAGGTTTATTTTCACAGACCAAATATATATTGAGATGACTTGAAAATTTCAAAGATGTTTGACACGTATATTGTCACTCTCACAGACATATATAGACATATATATTCATGCACATTGCTCTCATGCATGTGTCATGACGCAGACCTAAATTTAACTGAGGTGAGTTAGCACATGCTTTATATATATATATATATATATATATATATATAGGAGATGGATCACTTTGAAACGATAATTTGGTAGGAAATGAGAATGAATCCCAGATTCGATTCTCCTGATCAATGGTTGAGATTTAATTTCGGTTGTCTTCTGGCTTTGTGCTATCACGCGGATTCTTCAAGCAAAGACTAGAACCCTTCTTGTCTACGTTACTGATGAAAGATGTCTTAAACTAATATATTTAGCATATGTGCTACTGAATAGATGAAATATGTGTTAAACTAATACGTGCAACATAAGAATATTCGATTACTACACAAATACGAAAGATATGCTGACATACATATCTATTCATATTTCCTACACTTATTTTCATTCTCACATGAACCATTATATATAATGGCCAAAACCAAAACCAAGAATCAAAGGCTTATCAAATATCAACACAATGAGCTCGTTCGTTAGTAACTAATAAAAAGAAAAAGGAAAAATAGAGCTATAATATGGGATAAAAAATGTAAATAATGCAAAAATGGATCGAATTAATGTGCTACAAACTGCATTTTCGTGATTAGATCTGTAACTTTTGCTCACTATTTAATTAACAAAAGTCAGTTAATTCAACAGAAAAACGTGGATTTTTATGGTTAAAACTTCAAACCCAATCCTTACAAGCAGTGAAGGATTTTGAGCTGTAAATTTTTTCTTGGGGGGCCAATTAATTATAATTTTAAAATCAAAATTTCAAAATAATACTCTCTCCGTCCCATTTAAAGTGTTCCCTTTCTTTTGGACACGAGTATTTAGGATATAAGTATAAAGTAGTTAAATTGATAAAAAATGAGTAGGACTCATATTTTTTGAAGAAATAATTACTTCATAAAATGAAATGTGACATTTGTAATGGGACAACTCAAAAAGGAAAGTGAAACATTTTAAATAGGATAGAAGGAGTAATAATTTAAATAATAGTGTAATATTAATTGAATGGAGGTAATTGTTTATACTAAATATATTTCTTCTTCATTATATTTTAATATCTTACAAAAATAAAATAATAAGATTTACTTACAAATAACTAAACAATCAATCAATAATAGCTATAAAATTAAAATAATAAGAAAATTATAAGTGTTAATATTTAAATGGTATAATCTTACAAAACTTAAAATTTTGATTTTCTCGCACCCATTACAAATCAACAATTGAATCTAAAATTAATTCACATATAAAACTTATTAGAATAAATTTAAAGAAATATTACTAGTGACTATTATAATAAGTTTATCATAATCTTTTAAAAAATTGATGATCATTATTTTACATATAAAACTTTATTATTTGTATATATCTTTATCTTATCAATGTAAAACAAATTATAGAAAAAGAAAAAAGACTACAAAGTAGAGAAATAAAAAGAAAGAAAATAAAGAGTAAAAAAAAAGAGAAATAAAAGAAAAACGAAAAAAGAAGAAAGAAATGGACACAAAACAGAGAACCGAAAACAGGAGAAGGAAAAGGAAAAAAAGAGGAAAAGAAAGGAAAATGATAAGGAAGCAAAAAGCATGCATAGAAAGGTTTCGAACCTGCGACCTAAGAGAGAAAGACAAGATCCTTAACCAGTTGCACTATAACATATTTTGAAAATATAAACTGATATATAATACTAGTAGTTGTCTAAAAAAGTTGGGGGGCCCATGGGCCCCCCAGGCCCCAATGTAGCTCCGCCTCTGCTTACAAGGGATTCTTTCGTAGGCCAAAACGTATGTTAATAATGTAAACTTAATTAAAAAGAACATAAGCTTATATTATTTTAAAAAAACGACGTAGAGAAGTAGGAAAACAATGAAACATAACCTAAGACCCACCATGCATATATGATATAGCCCAAACAAAAGCCTTTTCATATATATATATGGGTAAATATCAATTTGTGTCCCAATGTTTCGTGTTTTTTCATTTAATGTCTCAATGTAAGTATATTGTTATTTTTATCTTTACCGTTTCAGAAAATTTCAATTAATATCCTACCGATCAATTTTCGACGTACAAATTTTTACGTGACTATCGGAATTCCATGTTAGACTCTACGTCAATATAAAAATGAAATAAAAACGTGTAAAAGTTCATCCAACACAATGTCGTTATATTTCTTCTCTTATATTTGCGTGAAAAAGAAATGGAATAACGTCGTTTTGGAGGAGTTTTTTCAGATTTTTATTTAATTTTTATGTTGACGTGAAGTCCAGCATGGAGCCACGTAAGCTTTTGTACGTCAGAAATTGAACGGTAGTACATTAAGTAAAATTTTATGAAATGTTAGGGACCAAAACAATAATGTACTTACGTTGGGACATTAAGTGAAAAATTACGAAACATTGGATATTAACTGATATTTATCCTATATACATGCTCATAAATGATCCCAAAAAAATGAAAAGGAAAATAAACATGGAGATGGAAATGGTCCACATGTGGTGTTTGGTGGAACAAAACACGGCATCGACATGTATACTATAATAATTTGTACGGCATTCCCCGCTAGTCAAACCCCTATCCAAATTATAAAATATCAGTATGTATTTTTTTTGGTAAATAAAACATTGAAATCGAAAATAGAATATGAAATTGGTGATCTAAACATATAGTAGACCCACTTGCTAAATTGATTGACTACAACTACAAGTAGTACTTCGAAGGGTTCAAATAACTTGGAAGAGGAATTGAAATTGTACAATACCCAACGGAAACTCGATGTCTCATTGTCAACTAGTGAATCACACGCTTTAAAAGGTGAATGACAAATATTGCCAACAAAAGTAATTTATTAATATACCAATCCGTGTTGTGCAAGCTAAGAAGTACTATTATTTATATTTTTTCCACTATATATAAGGAGAAGATGTAACGGTCCGACTTCTGGATTGATGGCTAACCCCACAAATCAATACGAATCTTTTCAATATGTTTTGTCTTCACTCACATACTCCTTGAGAGAAAACTTCACAGTGGGTCACTCATCTCACAATTTCTCCAAGCCAAGCATGCTTTGCTTAGAGATTTTATGAGATGGACTTCCGAAAAGAAGATGCATTTTGTTGGTATGAGTAGCACATATCAAATCCTGTAAGCTCTCATCAAATATGCAGTCTCATACCCGTATATTCTCGAAATCCCTCTAATTCCAGTGTGTTTCGGTTCATTCATGTACCCCTCCGTTTTGAAGCCTTAATTGGAGTCGTTCCTTGTCCATGCCTCGCACCGATGATCACTCTGTACTTCTGTCCCGGGCGTCACATGCCCACCAACTTCCGCTTGGTTCTTCCTCAAACCATACCGTAGTGGAAAATGTTCGGCTCTGATACCATCTGTAACGACCCGGCTTCCGGAGTGATGATTGATCCCACAGACCAACACGAGTCTTTTCAGTATGATTTGTCCTCACTCACATACTCTCTGAGAGAATACTTCCCAAGAGGTCACCCATATCATAAGTTCTCTAAGCCAAACACGCTTGACTTTAGAGTTTTTATGAGATTGACTTCCGAAAAGAATATGCATCTTGTTGGTATAGGTAACACATATCAAATCCTTTAAGTTCTTCTCAAATATGCGATCTCATATATGTATATTCTCGAAATCTCTCTCATTCCAATGCATTTGGGTTTATTAATATACCAATCCGCTTTGAATCCTTAATCGGAACTGTTCATTTTCCATGCCTCGCACTAGCGATCACTCCATACTTTTGCCTCAGATGTCACATGTCATGCAAAGATAGCATTATTAAAATTCTAGACATTAGAGAACGAAGTAAAATTTATGGTAATTTATTAAGATAATTATAACAATAGTTTTAATAAAAAATGCAAATGCAAAATCTCTAATAAAATCTTATTGATTAAAATCACGAATTTCTTTCAATAAGATTTGCCCTTCGTTTCGTTTCACACTTCTTATTCCACTTCTTACCGTTGGATTTGTATACTGAAAGTATAATGGTTGAGCTTGTATATAGTATTTCATGTTACCACTATTATAATCCCCTATCTGGATTGTTTACTTGATTGCACATGTTGTTCCATTATCTCATAAAAAGTTAGATCATACAGTATGTAGAAGATCACATAAAATCTGTATGATTGGTTAAGCTAGTTGAAATATAAAAAGGATCACAGTTGAGACAACTCGAGGACGAGTTGTCGGTAGAGGCTGCAGTATAGATAAGAAGTAACTTAACTTGATTGTTTGTCTATACTGGTACGTCTTGACGTATTGATAGATCACAGTGAGATGAGTTCTTCTATCTGATCATCGAGAAGAACCTAGATCTCGTTAACTTTACGTTGAACTAAACCTCGATAAGGTGAGTATGAGTTATTAGCCATCACTTTGACTTGTTATGGGTGAGGTTTACATGAGATAACATAATATTCTCCGCATCTTGGATGTTAGCAGTGCTTGTATGTCATGCTAGTTACATGTGTCGAGTCATCGTATCTGAAAGTGTTGCTTCGCCTAAACACAGAACTGTTGTGTAGACTGCTATCCACACACAGAGTAAAACAACGGAATTAAAAAACTTGAAGAACATTGAAGTAACTTTTCTACATATTAAAATTATAATCTGTAGATGCCAAATATGACGAAATTATTCACTATAAAATTTTAGTGAACTTTACAAAAACTCACTACTTTATCACAAGATAAAGTCGGATATGTTGAGCCGAAAAGCTATCTATCAAGATATATGAAAAATACTAAAGATTTTCTCACACCACTCGTGTACTAAAAAGAACAACCTTCTAAAACAATTAGAAGTTAAAACACTCATGTGTTATCGGAAATGTTACCAAAACAGACTCTACAATATAAACAGATCTTCAGATAATTCTTCAAGGCGCATTTTCTGCTGTCGATATACCTCTCCTTATATAGGAGATGAGAGGCCTTCGACTACACGTCTTGGCCAACGATCTGGCCCACTAGGATGTAAGTAAGTCGTGGTAGTTAGTCGCTCAACTTGCTCTTGGAAAATAGGAACTGAACAACTGATTTATCTCATCCTTATCTTTTTTTATCTGTTTTCCGTGTTCTTGGTGTGTTACCATCGCATCCAACGAAACATCAGTAACCTGCACACACACCAAAGAGAAGAAAAGACAAAACCCTAAAATACCTAACTCCTTATATCGAGGAGACTTGGTCAGAGTTAACTAACTCTAACAGTATCCATTTAGGATGATGATGTCCCCTTAAGGAGATCAAAAGATTTATAGTACTAAACCCTGCAGGTTGAGTTAGCTGAAGTACAATAATAAGATTGAGTGGTACTATAATGCCCTCATTCTTGTAAGAGGACATTACTAAAATCTTTCTATCTTTAACTTGTATAGAATAGTAATGATATTAATTATATATATACATAAGCGGCGGAGGTTATAAAAATTCGACGAACGAACGGCATATACCCTATAAATATGTATATGCCAATAACTTGAAACAACAACAACAGAAGTTATAGCAAGTTAGAGTCACAACCCTTAACTAACTCATACTTATCAAACTATCATTCATCAAGTAAAACTTCAACTTGTTTATTCAAAACCTATATATATATATCCATCAAAACATTAAGCATCAATTCAGCCTGCACGTTAAAACAAAACCCCATAAATTATACTTAGTCACGTGTCCATTATCATGACCCTGGGAGAATGGGAATGTGAGACTCATTTCCGTCTGCATCAACTGTCGACCATTAACCTTTATCAGCTACACATGCTACGCCACATAGGCTATGATTCGCCACACATGCTATGCCACACTGGCAATGATTCGCCACACAGGCAATTATACGCCACACAAGCAATAATACGCCACACATGCAATAACACGTCACATAGGCTACGCCACACAGGCAATGATTCGCCACACAATGATACGCCACACAGGCTATGATTCGCCACACAGGCAATAATACGCCACATAGGTAATAATACACCACACAGGCAATAATATGCCACACGGGCAATGATTCGCCACACAGGCCACGCCACATAGGCAATAATACACCACACAGGCAATAATTATAATCATAAACTTACAGATAGAGTAAACCTCACCTCGTGTAGATGTTTCAAAGAATACTCTTTAGCATCGGTTGTCAGTCCTCGAGCTCCGAAAGTCACATCGTTTAACACTTTAAAATACTTACAAATTAGTCTTTTTAATGGCTAAAGTTATAATACTTATAACTTAGTCTTTTGAATGACTAACGCTTTATTCTTAAGCATTAAATCAATCATAATCCTTTTACATAACTCCTTAATAGTTAATCTTTATATAAAAGTAAGAACTCACATTCAACTTTAATTATTAGCTTTCATTTAAATTTCAAATGCTTAAATATACAATTATACAACATAAACACACTTATATTAATCATTTAAGCTTACTTTCATTAAGTGCCCTTCAACCTAATTTTATAAAAATTAATTAATAATAATTCTTTATTTTATTCAAACTAATATATATAACTTGCTCATTAAAGCTCCATTATCATCCATAATCATCATTCTATATTTAACTTGGATTAATCTAAAGCTAAACATAATTACTTTCATTAAAGCATAAACTAAACTTTTTCAACTTTCACATATGAACTTAGAAAATTCCAAATAAATTATATTATGCTTAATTTACATCTCAAAGCTTATATATCATGTTATTTGAAACAAATAAAATCAAAATCATAAGAACCTCCAACTTCATAGTTTTCAAAAATTATGAAAAAATATACATTAACTTTTAATCTATTTTTCTTACTTAATACATACTTAAATACATTCAAACACATGATTATAAACATAATTCAAGCATAATACAACATCATTTAAAAATCAAACCTAGGGTTTGATCCTACTTCTCAAAGCACATATATTTCATAATTAAACTCTCATTTATGCATAATATTAGCTTCTAAACATAGATTAACCTATAAACACATGAATAATCATCAAAATAAAATATAACTTTGAACTTCACATACTAAATTTTCTTGATAACAACTAGTAAACATTTATACACATATATTAACCCTCTAAAACAAGATATAGAATTGATTAGGAATTATTTCTTACCTTAATTTTGGATTTAGGATGAAATTTGTGAAGTGTGTGTTTTAGGTGTATGTGTGTGTTCTAAAATTTGGGGAAGAAGATGAAAATTTTGATGAATGTGAATAGTAAGTAGGTGTTAGATTTATATATATATATTCATTTTTGTTTTATTTTTTTTGATTCCAACATATACATACATATATATATACATGCTTAGGTGTATGTTTTCTACATTCTTCCATACATTTCTACACTTTTCCACACATTTCCTACACTTATATACCTATATATATATATATTTATTTCATTTATTATCTCTACACAATTTATTATACTAATGTATAATAATTAATTCTTTACTTAATTCTTTCACTTATTTTATTTTATCAAATAAATATTTTCAAGCATTCTAAAAAATTTAAACTCTCATTCTACAATCATAATCATAATTTACTAGAATTTTAAAACTCATTATTTTAAACTTTACATTTTGCTAGGGCGCATCCTCGCTCTAAGCCGAACAACCTGTAAAAACATTCGAAACTCAATCTTCATTAGTTCATAAATCATTTGAAAATAATTTATTTTTCAAAACATATATCATTTTACTTTAAGAAAAGTTTCGGTATTACAATCTACCTCCCCTTTAAAATAATTTCGTCCTCAAAATTTGATCTTCATAAAACTTTCATTATTGAACTTTATAAAACATGTGTCGGAAATCAGATAAATCCTCAATCGTATCAAACATGACAAGTCAATATACTTTGTCCCTTATTGACAACTTCTTCACTTTTATTAAAGCCTCATGATACGAAAATCTTTTAAACCTCATCCCAACACAATTTTCTTTTCATGCTCACACCTTTAACTTTTGAAACCATAAAACATTTTCATAAACATAAATTACCTGAGAGTAGACGTTGAGCAGCGGTTATGGCCCACACATTCTCCCATTTCCAATAAGAGTTTTAAACATCTTTAATCACTTATGTTATTTTCATACTAAGAGTTCATTATCTTTCAAGCACATATGTTCATACTTTAAACAAGTCTACAAGAACGTAATGCTCTGATACCATTCTGTAACGCCCTTCATTCTTGTAAGAGGGACATTACTAAAATCTTTCTAGCTTTAACTTTTATAGAATAGTAATGATATTAATTAATTATATATATATATATATATATATATATATAAAAGCAGCGGAGGTTATAAAAATTCGACGAACGAACGGCATATACCCTATAAATATGTATATGCCAACAAATTGAAACAATAACAACAATGTGGTTATAGCAAGTTAGAGTCACACTTAACCCATAACTAATTCATACTTGTGAAACTATCATTCATCAAGTAAAACTTCAACTTGTTTATTCAAAACCTATATATATATATATATATATATATATATATCCATCAAAACATTAAACATCAATTTAGCCTGCACGTTAAAACAAAATCACTTAAATTATACTTAGGCACGTGTTTATTATCGTGACCCTGAGAGAATGAGAGTGTGAGACTCATTTCCGTCTGCATCAAATGTCGACCATTAACCTTTATCCGCCACATAGACTATGATTCGCCACACAGGCTATGTCACACAGGCAATGATTCGCCACACAGGCAATAATACGTCACACAGGCAATAACACGTCACACAGGCAATGATTCGCCACACAATGATACGCCACACAGGCTATGATTCGCTACACAGGCTACGCCACACAGACTATGATACGCCACATAAGCTATGATTCGCCACACAGGCTATGATTCGTCACACAGGCAATAATACGCCACACATGTTTTCACCATGAATGCAACAAAACACAGCAATGATTATAACCATGAACTTACAGATAGAGTAAACCCCACCTCGTGTAGACGTTTCAAAATAAAGCTCTTGCTTGGTTGTTCGTCCTTGAGCTTCGGATGTCACGCCACCTAGCACTTTAAAATTACTTACAATTTAGTCTTTTTAATGACTAAAACTTTATTCTTAGGCATTAAATTACACATAATCTTTTTTACATAACTCTTAATAGTTAATATTTATGTAAAAATAAGAATTCACAACCAACTTTAATTCTTAACTTTCATTTAAATTCCATATGCCTAATTATACCATTATACATGAAAAACATACTTATATTAATCACTTAAGCTTACTTTCATTTAGTGCCCTTCAACCAAGTTTATGAAAAATTAATAATAATAATTCCTTACTTTATTCAAACTAATATATATACCTTACTCATTAAAGCTCCATTATCATCCATAATAATCATTCTATATTTAACTTTGATTAATCTAAAGCTAAACATAATTACTTTCATTAAAGCATAAACTAAACTTTTTCAACTTTCATATATAAACTTAGAAAATTCCAAATAAATTATATTATGCTTAATTTACATCCCAAAGCTTATATATCATGTTATTTGAAACAAATAAAATCAAAATCATAAGAACCTCCAACTTCATAGTTTTAAAAATTATGAAAAAATATACATTAAATTTTTAATCTATTTTTCTTACTTAATACATGCTTAAATACATTCAAACACATGATTATAAACATAATTCAAGCATAATAAAACATCATTTAAAAATCAAACCTAGGGTTTGATCCTACTTCTCAAAGCACATATATTTCATAATTAAACTCTCATTTATGCATAATATTAGCTTCTAAACATAGATTAACCTATAAACACATGAATAATCATCAAAATAAAATAATAACTTTGAACTTCACATATTATTTTTTTTTATAACAACTAGTAAACATTTATACACATAAACATGAAATAAGTGATATTAAACCTCTAAAATAAGATATAGAATTGATTAGGAATGATTTCTTACCTTAATTTTGGATTTAGGATGAAATTTGTGAAGTATGTGTTTTAGGTGAATGTGTGTGTTCGAAAATTTGGGGAAGAAGATGAAAATTTTGATGAATGTGAATAGTAAGTAGGTGTTAGATTTATATATATATTGATTTTTGTTTTATTTTTTTAATTCCAACATATACATATATATATATATACATGCTTAGGTGTATGTTTTCTACATTCTTCCATACATTTCTATACTTTTCACACATTTCCTACACTTATATACCTATATATATATATATATATTTATTTATTTTATTTATTATCTCTACACAATTTATTATACTAATGTATAATAATTAATCCTTTACTTAATTCTTACACTTATTTTATTTTATTAAATAAATATTTTCATGCATTCTAAAAAATTTAAACTCTCATTCTACAATCATAATCATAATTTACTAGAATTTTAAAACTCATTATTTTAAACTTTACATTTCTCTAGGGCGCATCCTCACTCTAAGCCGAACAACCTGTAAAAACATTCGAAACTCAATCTTCATTAGTTCATAAATCATTTGAAAATAATTTATTTTTCAAAACATATACTCCCTCCGTCAACCAAAATCGTTCATCGATTTTGGTGTACGGTTTTAAGAAAACCAGAATGAATGTAAAGTAAATGTGTATAAAAATGTGTGTCATTGGGATAATAAATTAATATATTAATGGATTGCGAGTGTAAAAAGGTGGGCCATGAGTGTTTTTTTGTAAATAAGTGGATAAGTTTAGGGTAAAAATGTAAAGTTGGTGTTTCTAAAAAAGAAAAGTGAACATTTTTAGTGGACGGACCAAAATGGAATTAAATGGACGAATTTGGTGGACGGAGGGAGTATCATTTTACTTTAAGAAAAAGTTTCGTGGTATTACAGATACTACTTAAGGAATTAAAGAGATTAATTATTTTAAGCAGTCAGAGTGTTATTAAATAATTAATGGACGTACGATATCTTAATACGGGGATTCATAAGTCTAAGTGCAAGCCCGATTCAACTTCGATAATAAAGGGACAAGTCAACATTTATTATCTAGTGTAATGAATAAATATTTATGAATTAATTTATGTTCTGCGTTGAACATAAGATAATTAATTCATTTTAGGCTCGTCTTTATTCCTTGCATTTCATCCATGGGCTGGCCTATCAAGGCCTGTTAGCTGCCAAAATTTTGTCCTTCCCTATGTAGGGTCTCATTGGGATTCTATTATGATTTATGTATTATCTAATACATCTCTCATATCTAGATAGATATTATTAGATATCAAAAGATAATTATTCTAGATATGAATTATCTTCAGGGATTGAAGATAATTATTATATTTATTAGATATGTAAGAGTCATATCTAATTAGGATTCTAAGAAAAGCATTATAAATACAAGGTAAGAGAAAATCAGATGATCCTATGCCACAATGTGATTTTTGAAAATCACTAGATCTCACATAGGAGGCAAAATTTTACAGATACTCAAGATTGGAGAATAGACATCTGGGATACATTCCACAAGATCAAAGCTGGATTCTGCAATTGATCAACTGTCCCAGAAATTCGCAGGTAAACACGAGAAAACAACTATTTGTCATAATTAATTATATAGGAGCATGCTAGGAATATAATCAATATATGGTGAATTAAACATTCAAGATAGATCATCGGGAGCATGGGTAAAATAAGATTTTCCTACACTTACAATAAAGGTCGGACGATGGAGTGACAAAGAATTAACAAGAAAAGACTGTGAGCAATAGTGTTAACCTGTGGACTTTCTTATATATAAATAAAATCAAATTATTCATTCAATCTTTTCAAAAAATTTGAACTGAAAATCTTTCCATAAATGTTTTGAGATTTATGTATGATACATATCTGTGTTGGCGATGCCAACTTTATAGGTAATCGAATCCGGGTCCTATATGCACCGCCTTTCCGTCGGACTAGTGTATACAAGGATCGTGAGTCATCTTAATGGGTTGGCGGTCGGTGTCCGAGGAAGGTGGCCATCTCCGACACAACAGCTTATAGGTGACCATGAGAAGTGGCCATCGATACGATCCTCGCTGGTACGAAGGATCTATCGACACGCGAACGGAAGAACGAACAAGATGGAATATCCCAAAACCTCGAATCTAACCTCAAGTGATATAGGTCAAGATTTACCTATACCCCAACTAGATAGTCGACGCAAAGAACTCGGGGACGATGAATGACACACGAACGAGGGATGGATGTCTCGTCGATCATGTCGATAATTGAATTTCTTGGCAAACACAAGAAAATTCAAGAGCTAATGAAGAGAATAAAACTCACATATATTCGTAAATCAAAAGTGAATATTTTCGTATACTTACATGCCTTTATATAGCTGAAAACCAAGTCTAATCCTTATCAAAGAAGGACTCCTAATCAAAGTAGAACTCTAATTTACAAAAGAAGTTTTAATAAACTAGGACTCTAGATAATCAAGCCTAAAAATACTACGAAAAATCTTGATACAAAACGTGGCCCATATACCATATAATAATTAAATTCATAAAACTTGGGTGATCATTCCTTCTCTTGAAAAGGATTTATCCTCAAATCCAAGTCGTCACATGTATCAAACGGACTCACCCACTTCAATTCACTAGCCCTCGCAAGATACCAAATGTGGAATCCACTTTATATCCAACCCAGATAAGCCTCCGCGGCAATGTGGGACGATCATCCGAGCAAATGTGGAATCCACCTTATATCCAGCCCGGGATAAGCCTCCGCGGGCAATGTGGACGATCATCCCACCCCATAAGACCCGACCGCCTCGGTCGGCGATCGCGAACCCTATGAGACACCGACCCAATGGAAGGTCGGCCGATACCAAATGATACGATCCTCGCTGGTACGAAGGATCTATCGACACGAACGGAAGAACGAACAAGATGGAATATCCCAAAACCTCTCGAATCTAACCCTCGGTTATATAGGTCAAGATTTCGCCTATACCCCAACTAGATAGTTGACGCAAAGAACTCGGGGACGATGAATGACACACGAACGAGGGATGGATGTCTCGTCGACATCGTCGATAATTGAATTTCTTGGCAAACACAAGAAAATTCAAGAGCTAATGAAGAGAGAATAAAACTCACATATATTCGTAAATCAAAAGTCAATATTTTCAGATACTTACAAGCCTTTATATAGTTGAAAACTCAAGTCTAATCCTTATCAAAGAAGGACTCCTAATCAAAGTAGAACTCTAATTTACAAAAGAAGTTTTAATAAACTAGGACTCTAGATAATCAAGCCTAAAAATACTACGAAAAATCTTGATACAAAAACGTGGCCCATATACCATATAATAATTAAATTCATAAAACTTGGGCTGCATCAGCCACTTCTCTGGCACAACAGTTACAAATATGGTGATTACAAAAGAACTTAGTTTGATCAGACAAACTTTCGATTCGCAAAAAAATGTAGTAAGTTTTTGCCTTTTAAAATAAAACATCTTGATTTACTGTTGAGATGTCATGACAATTTACAGTTATACAAGTATGAATGTATATTTCGACATATGCACACTCAGCATGCATATATTTCTAAATGTACAGGTTGAGTTGTGATGTTAGGTGAAGTAAAGTGCAGAGGCGAGCTTTATCGAGTATAGTTAAATAATGCCCCGAGATACATGATTTCATACGTTTATCTCATCTATGTTTTTCCGCTCCAAAATTCTTGATTATATTTTTAAATATAGTTATCAATTCAGCTTTTAGTTAAGTAAGTATAACCCTTTTCTATGCCATTTTCTAATTTCTCATCCATCGTCACGATTTTTCAACTTAGCTATCCTTAGGAAGGTCCGATCGTGACAGAAGATCTTATGAAAATCATCCCTATTATGTAAATAAAAATTAATTTGCACTATTAATTTTTGTATGATCACGATTGTCATAAAAAAATATGATATGTAATAAAATCATTAACTATCATACATTTTAAAAAATATTATCATAAAAATGCATTATTGTATACATAAAAACATTATCATGAAAAAATATATACAAACAAAATATTATTGCATGTGAAAATTGATCATAATTTAGACAATATATATTAACGAAATTGATTTATAGTTAATAGAATAAAAATAGTTTATACCAGAACTCGTACATATATATTTACTTCATCTGTTCCCTAATTTCCTTCATAATTTTCCTTTTAGGGATGTCCTCTAATTTCCTTCATATCCATTTATAATAATTATCTTCCCAACTTATTACCCTCAATAATATAATCTATTTATACTTTTTATCACTCATGGCTAACCATTATTTCTCTTTCTTACCTTTAACAATATATTTTTTTGTATTTTTTACAACCTACATCCCACCACTAACTAATTTAATATTATACTAATATGAGACTTTTACTTCACTCACAATATTTTCGATAACTTTTATTAAAACTCGTATCCAAGATTCTCAAGAATAGATTTGAGGGATGGAGGGAGTATATGTTACTCCATATATTTTCAAATATACTAAAATAATAGAGGCAAATTGTATAAGAAAAATAAAACTTGGAATTTGGTAACTAGGGTGACTAATAGGGTACCGGGTAATCGGGTATCCGATACCCGACCCGAAATTTATCGGGTATTGGGTACTCGATTACCCGAAAATCGGGAATATAGGTCGGGATCGGGAATTTCATAATTATATTATCGGGTATCGGGTATACCTGAATACTCGAATTATTTAATATAAATTCATTTTATATGTCGTCCCTCGGATCCCCTACATATTATATTATCGGGTATCGGATATACCCGAATACCCGAATTATTTAATATAAATTCATTTTATAATGTTGCCGATGGGAATCGAACCCAAGACTTACGTCCTGTTTAATGGGCGAGTCCGCTGTTGAAACCAGTAGGCCAAGCTCCTACTTTGAATATTAAAAGGTTAATTTTATAAATAAGGGTAATTAGGGTATCCGAATACCCGACTCGGTTACCCGAGTCGGATATTCGCACCACTAAAATATCGGTCGAATCGGTATCGATTCTTCAGAAAATCGGGTGGTGCACTGATTTTTCGGTAGGTATCCGACCCGTATCGAATAGTCACCCCTATTGGTAACTATCTTTACTTTGCATTTCCAAGAAGCGCGACACCTCACAATCACAATATCAGTAGAAACTCATTGTAATAGACGAAGAAAAATAAGAAGAGCAAAACGTAATTAAATGTAAATCTGAATTAATGAAGGTAGAGTTTTTTTACACAACCCATCCTTGCTAATTGCTAGTCATCCGATTACAATAAAATCATAAGCTAGAAATCATATAAATAATTAATCCGATGATCATCTAATTAGCATCGATCACCATTAATGTTGAGCTCTTCTTCTCTCCACAAAGTCATGTATTCTGGCAAGCGCGACCTGCAGAGTCTGCTCGCTCATAT
Organism: Salvia rosmarinus; assembly: GCA_036937905.1. Taxonomy (NCBI): domain Eukaryota; kingdom Viridiplantae; phylum Streptophyta; class Magnoliopsida; order Lamiales; family Lamiaceae; genus Salvia; species Salvia rosmarinus. Next base: position 1,778,647 of record CM072823.1, on the reverse strand, counting down.
TCGCGAAGCAGACCCTAAACCACCCCGCTTCTCTGCAATGGCACGACACTCCCGGAGAAATATTAAGCTTCACTTGATGCAAAATACACTTCCACAAACCCAACTCCTCCTCCACGCTCGCCTCCTTCAGAAACGGGCTCAAATTCATCCAACAAAACAACCCCGCATTCCCGCTCAAACATTCGATCCCGGCCCGCCCCAGCCCCTCCACGATCATCCGGTACCGCCTACGCAGCCTCTCCCGATTCGTCTTAATATAACCCGCCGTGAACTCCTCGTCGGAGAGCATCGTCGCCAGAAGCTCCTGCGTCTGCGACGAGATCAGCGTGAAGCTCGACATCCGCCGCGCCGTCGTCACCACGGCGTCGTTGTAGGAATAAATCGTCCCAACCCTAAACCCGGGGAGCCCTAAATCCTTGGACAGGCTGTACACAATGTGGCACCTCTCGCAGTCGCGGTAGTGTCGACCCTCGAGGACCTCGGCGATGCTGACGAATTCCCGTCGGAGAAGGCGGAGCCGGAGTAGATCTCGTCGGAGACAAGGTGGATGTTTTTGCGCGCCGCGAAGTCAAGGACCTCCTCGAGCACGGCGCGCTTGACGGTGGCGCCCAGCGGGTTCGACGGGTTGGTTATCAGGACTCCTCGCACGCGGAGCCCCCTCGACTCCGCCTCATTGTGGGCGGACTCGAGGGCTGCCGGAGTGATCTCGAAGCTGTTGGAGCTGTCGCAGTGGATTGGGACGATGTTTACGCCGGTTCTCCACCTCAGGTCTCTGTCGAAGCTGCGGGATTAAGTGAATTATTGAATTAGTTAGTGCCGATGTAAAGTTTGATTAAAATTAATTTCATTAAGCTATGATTCTCGTGGGATATATTTTATGCATATATATAGACAATTCAGTTTGATTGGAATGTGTTAAATTTTAATTAATTAATTAATTACCCTGGATAGTATGGAGTTGGGACGAGCAAGGCATCGCCAGGATCAGCCAAAATGAAAGTTAGAAGCTCGTTAGCTGCGGTTGCTCCCGCCGTGATCACGATTCTTTCCGGGTCGAATTTCACCCGCCCGCCTCTTATTTGCCCCATAAAGCTCGCCATTGCCTGAAATAGTAATATACGTTAGTCAGAATGTAGAAAAATAATTTGGAGAGCTAAATAGAAAATTTTCGACAAAATATTTTTTCGAAAACATACTAAAAAAAAAGTATATGATTGGGGGTGCTCGGGGGAGCCCAAGACGTTAGAGAGAGAGTACCTTTCTGAAAGAAAGGAGACCATGATAATCTTGAAACAACGCATTCTCTCTAAAACTAGAAGGTCTGCCGCTGCTGGTAGCATCTGAGGAATTCTTTTCTAGGTATTTCTCGAGGAGATCAAATGAAACCTATGACAATACCATAAAAAGCAATTCATCAGCAAACATTCTAGATTGTTCTGGAAAGTATCTATAATTAGTAAGATACAACGTTGGACAGTTCGAACTTACTTGATTCTCTGCAAGTCCCATCTGAATGACGCCGGAAGGGTTGGAAGATTCGTGGTAGGGATTCTCATCATAAGCTTTCCAGCCGGCGAAGTACGGCGAGTCTTCGCCGTGAGTGTCTGAAACTGCAATTTTTGACAAACCGACTGCGGCTGCGGGCTGCTCTAACGATTTAATGGCCATTGGTTGCTGCTGCTTTTTAGGCAATGAATCCAAAAGAGGATGAGAGCAACTGTTTGAATGGAGCTAATTGGTGTCGAAGTCTTCCCATTTATACTTGAAATGTTGGCTTACGTGGAATAATGATATATTCTTATAAAAAATAAATGTAATTAATGTGAAAAGAGAGGCAATGATTGATTGAGATCAAAATTTGCCTTTTTACAAAAATAATAATATAATTTTGAGTGAACGACTGGCGACAACTGGTTGCTACCGTCATCTTTTTCGAAAGCTTTATATTATATCTCAATCTTCTCCAAGGGATCCACATCAAATATGGTCGTTGAAAATGGGGTGGCTACTCTTTTGTATATCATTTCTAGCTCCCACTTTTTTTTTTTTTTTATGTTTCTTTTTTTTTCTTCTTTTAAATGTTTTCTTCTGGCTATTTAATTACAAGGGAAACTTTGACTGCGTGGCCAATAATGAGTGAAGTGATTAGAGGATTTAATTGGGAATTTATATGTATTGGTACTTTAGGCATGCAGCATGTGTATTTGACTAACATGAGCTAGGTTCCAATATTATCTTCATTCAGAAACTAATCATCGCTCTGTTGAAATAGTTAACACAAATTTCTAAAAGAAACAATTCTTAGAAAAGTACATCAAGCACAATGACATGGATGAATTTTTTAATTAAATACATAAATTTAAAGATCGCGTCACGATAGACTCGAACATGAGACCTTTGGATTCAGGTATTAACCACTTTATCACTAGGCCAACACACGCAGATCACATACATGAACTTCCATTACGTATCCATGTGACATATTGCAATGTCGGATTATGATTGGGCTCCATGCGTTGCAATTTTGGTTCTCCTAAGCTAAAATTGAGTAATCCTGACTTGGATTTATATGTTAAAAAATTGGAGTTGTATGGATATCACATTTAGGAGATCAGTAAACTCATTCAGACGTTGTTAATGGAAGTGTTATTATGAATTTTAATTATTATAAGTTCATTTTTAAGATTAGGGTTATGAAGCAAAATGTTTCAAGCGTTTAGGCTGAGCAGCAGAAATCACTGACTTGTTTTTCGGTCCGAAAAATATCTCTAACGTTTAGCTAAGGGTGGAACTCAATATTACTTATAAGCCTGCAATTTCACGACATTATAAAAAAAGAAGCTAACAAGACTCCCTAACAAATATATATATATATATATATATATATATATAGGAAGGGTTAACGTGAGAACCATTTTTATTGTGAGAACATGAGAACTATGCACAAATGTATAAAATTGATGAATAAAATATATAAAGTTATGCATAACGAAAACATTCTAAAATTGTTGTCCAACAACATAATTTTAGAAAGTTTTAGATTATGCAAAACTTTATACCATCTTATGCATCATCTTCAACGCTTATGCATGGTTCTTAGTTCTCACGTTAAAATTGGTTCTTATTTGAACCTCACTCTATATATATATATATATATATATATATATATATATATATATATATATATATATATAGGAGATGGTTCAGTAGGAAATGATAATTTGGTAGGAAATAAGAATGAATATGAGCTTTTGATTTCTTTGGATCAATGATTGAGATTTAATTTCGGTTGTGCTACAATTTTGTGTTTTGTGTGCTACGTGGATTAATGTGCAAAGATTAGAATCCTTCTTGTGCTACTGTTGCAATGAAAGATGTGTTAAACTAATATATTTAGTATATGTGTTGCGAATTGATGAAATATGTGTTAAACTAACATATGCAACATAGTAATGATGATTGTGCTACACAAATATGAAAGATGTGCTACTATTCATATTTCCTACAATAAGGAGCTTTCTCACCATAACTCACCACACACACACACACACACACACACACACACACATATATATATATATATATATATATATATATATATAGGGAGAGATCATATGAGGATAGTTATTTGTGTGAGAAATAAGAATGAATTTCAGCCTTTTAATTAAGAGTGATGCTATTCGCCATAATGTGGCGCCATAATCAACTTTATTAAATGAAAAATCATTTATTTAATTTTTATCTATTAAAAATTTATTTTACATTAAAACCATCTTATGGAAGTACAATTTTGAACCTATCAAATGAAAATTTTAAATTTAAATTTAATTTAATAATTTAATATTTTTCGTAATAGATGAAAAAAGGGTGTGTGGTCAGCCATAATGTGGCCACATAGCTTTATTGTTTAATTAATTAGATCTATGGTCTAGATTAGATCATGTAAATGCTGTATTTTTTCATTCCATATGCTATGATTTAAGCTTTAATCTATTTTAATGAGGATAGTTTTGTAATTTTAGGTGATATAAAAATGGTAGTTACTAAAATTATGGGATTAGATATTTAATGGGTTTGATATGGTCAGTTTTTATTTCTCGTTTAGTATCTTTATACATTTTCTCGTTTAGATAAAAATGGTAGTTACTAAAATTATTGGATTAGATATTTAATGAGTTTGATATGGTCAGTTTTTATTTCTCGTTTAGTATCTTTATACCTTTTCTCGTTTAGCTATATATTTCAACTTGTTACATTTGTGCAATATTATATAAACGTTATGTTACAAATAATAGACATTGTGCAACAAATTCACACAGCACATATTACGGCTTCAAATAATTTACAAATTAGTTGTATTACGTGTGCAACATATAATATGAAAATATGCTATGCATACAAAACATATATGCTAAGAATGATATATCATGTGACATTTTAGAATTCGTTACAGAAGACAATGGAGGATTTATAAATGTTTTAAGCTTACTATTATATGCTACATATATACAATCATATGCTATAATTATATCAAGATATGATATATAATTTTGATAAGTTGTATAGAACCAATATTGTGTGCTACATATATAAATAATATGCTATAACTAAAATAAGATATGATATACAAATTTGTTAGGTTGTATATATAATTTTGTGTGCTACATATATACAATTATATGCTATAACTAAAACAAGATATGATATACAATTAAAAACGATTCTCTTTTCGGGAAGATGGAAAGATTTAAAGATATCTTCTCATAGATTGTGTGTTATATTTATTTTGCAATTCACATTTTACTCTTGCGATTTTTTCAAGATGAAATTGTGAATCGCTTTTTTAGCAACTATAATTATGGACTAAATTTGGAGCGTTGATTGTATTAGAATCAATGGATGAGATTTATTCTTATTTCTTACACTTAATACATTTCTCACCATAACCTCCCCCTATATATATATGATTGAATTCCGATAGTATCATATCCTTAGGGGGTATATAGTACCCAATTTGAAACATACTTTTGAACATATGAATGCACCAGAATTTGACATGTGACATGTCATTTTTTGTTTTTTGTTTTTTGTTTTTTAATTTCGCGGGCAAAATGGGAAGGGCATCCAGTGCACGTTGGGTGTCTACTGATGCTTGGTAGGGGCGTCCATGGGCGCGGGATGCTACAACAAAACACAAACTATGTATATAAAATAGCATAAAACTACATGTTAGCAACGGGTGTTGGATGCTTGAGCGCGCGATGGATGCAATTTAGGGATAGGCGCATTGTACGCTAGCGTGCCACAAAACACAAAAATTCATATAAAATTAACAAAACCTGCATGTTGGCCAATGAGTGATAAGGAGATGCGCGGGCGCAGGGTGTTAGTGGACGCGTGCTTCCAGCATAGTTTAAAATTGGAACTCATATGCATATTTGTGTTCAATTACATATATGTCTGTGTTTGAATACATACATGTTTAACCGTATGTATTTTTTATGTATCACATCACAAATCAAATTACAATTATACCCTTATAGTGGCAAAATCATCTAAAAATCCTCTCCGTCTGATCTATGAGATGAATAGATGAGATTGAATACCACATGTAATCTATGACTTTGGTACTATATGATCCATCTTCTATATACCGGTGAAAATGCATCCCTTGAATTAGTGGCGTTAGCATCGGCCAAAACGTCATGGTTATCAAGACTTATTTATTAATTAGAAACTTAAAACTGTATGTGTGTACTTTTTTTCAGATTTTTCCTTACTAATTTATTTTATTTTATCTTTCATTATATGCTAAGCCTTACTATACATCAAGATGAATATGTTTCCAATATATGTATTCCCATCAACCTAATGGAGGAAACCAAGAATTCTAACTAACGAGATGAATAATTGCAAGACAAACTATAAGCACATAATATTCGAGAAGATCTAATAGTGGTTAAGTTTTTCTTTCTAAACTGACAGAGATACTTTTTAAAGATCATTAAGATTCGAATACTGATCTTCCAAACAAATCCCCCAAAATACTAGAAGCTACGAGAAGATATCATTGCTCCACAACCTTCTGACTAATCATCTCACTATATATGTTGCAACTAGAATTAATTCTAGTTCCTTAAAATTTTCTAGTTATTCTAATAATTATATAATTGAAACATCCTCTAATTATTGGTAATCACTAGTTTAGTCAAATCCTATGTAAACTAATTAACTGAGGTTTACATTTGATCCAAGAATTGTTATTTCTTTCAATGATGAGAGAACAATATATCTTATCAACAAGATCCCGTGAGATTTTGCCATTAAACTAATGCTGACACTACTGATATAAATTGATGCAGATTTTTGCTAGCTGATCTGACATTAATGTTCCAATAAATATATAGTAGTAATTGATTCTGGATAGAAAAAAATATATGCAACTTATTCTAGTTTTATATATATTGGATTTCGTATTTAGGCGACCTAACTATATGTTAGTGCCATTATTTGTAAACTATATGAAAAAATAAGGATAAATTTTAAGCCATCGTTTTTTAAACAAAAATATACTCCTTAGTTTTTTTTAAGTGTCCTCTTTTCTTTTTTTCTTATTTTAATAAGTGTCATAATTCATAATTTGAGAGTAAAATTATAATATATTTTTCATCTTACCCTTAGTTAATGCTTTTGAAATTTGATAATTAATTTTATTTATTTATTTATCATGGTAATTAATAAGATCATAAAAGTAAATTTCTCTATTTCATAGGCATATATAATTTGACAGTTGGGAACACTTAAAAAACAGAGTGATATATTATAAAAAAACAAAGCATCACCTAAGTGAGACTAACTCAACTCCAAATGTGATTTACATCTCTGGTATGATTTGCAAGTTATTGTACAAGAACAAAATGTTATGTACTCAGAGATAGGGATGTCAATCTAGCCTGAAACCTATGTGTTGGCCCGAATAGATTGATAACTCGGTAGGGTTAGAGTTAAAATTTTATAACCCAAAAAATATATCAACCTAGATGATTCAAATCGAATAACCCGATAAAGCGATAGGGTTGGCCCAATAGTAGCTCGAACCCAAATGAGTTAGCCTGAAAGCCGAGTAGGTTGACCTGATTAACTTGAACTTTCCTTGCTATATGATTTTCAAACTTCATTATTTGTTTCTGAAAATTAGTATAACAAGATTTAAAAAATACTTGTGAAATATATTTTGGTTTAATATTCGAAGTTATCTTATTATTTCTTTATCTTTTTACTCTAACGCTTAATAAAAAACATTTGTTATAAATATATAATTATAAAAAAGTATATATAAGTTATTTTTCTTAAGCTTTCTAGTCTAATTAGTCCGACGAGTTAGTCTGAAATATGAAAATTTAAGGTTATGAGTGAAAATTTATAACCTAAATAAAATATCAATTTGAATGATTCAAACCAAATAACTCGATAATTTAAATAGATTGACTTGAATCTGAATGAGTTGACCAAATCAAAAGCCCTAGTCAAAAGCCTACCTAATATAACAATGGGGGCCCAACTTATATACCCAACTTTCATAATATATATACAACTCATACCCATTTTGAAAATTCACTACAACCTATACCCAACATATTAAAAAACTATATTTTGAATCAAAAGTTCCAAAAATTTGGTTCGAAAATCAGAGTTTGCAGGCTTTTGTCATATTATGTTTTTTTGTAAATTTGTAAAAGTAAAAGTGTGATGTGAGAGGACATTGTTTTTGTCTCTTTCGGTCTGAGTCTCCAGACTGGAGACAACCTATACCGAAACAAGTATAGAAATATATATTGATTTTATCAACATTGGATTCCTTTCACAAGCCACACATCGATTTTCTTCATTATCAAAACCGAAATATATATTTATCAACATTGGATTCCTTTTACAACCTACACATCGATTTGCTTGATTATCAAAAGAGAAGCTGTTTTTGGGAGAGAGTAGAGAAGAAAAATTTAAATTTGTGGAGAAGAAGAAGAGAATTCAAGCACATAAATTTCGGTCGAGAGAGAAGAAAAAAGAATTCAAACACATCAATTTTCTCAAACAAGGTAAATTCATTACGTAAACTTGAATTTAAGCTTTGGAATATTGTTTAAAACTTGAGATTTAAGTCAAAAAACATATCTCCGATCGACTAAGGCAAGTCTCCGGTCGATAAAAACATCTATCCGTCGACGAACTCTCTCTCGGTCGGAGAGAGTTCATCGACGGAGATATGTTTTATCGACCGAGACTCGCTTAGTCGAATCGAGAGATGTTTACATGAAATTCTCAACTTTGTTGTCTCCGATTGACCGGGGACATGTGTAAATGACCAAAACTAGGCAAAACGTGACATTGTCGACTTTGTTTGTTTTTTCGACCGAGAGAGAGTTATGTTTCAATGTTAATAATTTCATTGAATTCTTTGTTCTATATTTCGGGTTTGGCGACCGAGAAGAAAATAATTTTAGAAGATTTATACCAAACACAATTCTAAGCGGTAACTTAGATTTTACAATTGGAATTACATTATTCATGTCGCAAGATGTTTGTTTGTTTTTAATTGATTTTTTGAATATTTAGTTTTAACAATTTGAAGAGGAGAGGGCCAAACAAATGTCGCAATTGAAGTTTCCGGTCGAAGGCTTCTTTCCGGTCGACCGGAAAGAAGCCTTCCTCGACCGAGAACTTGATTGGTCGATCGAACAACAAATTAATTCAATTTCTTGAATTAATTTGTTATTTCGATCGACCAATTAAAGTTTTCGATCGACCGAAAGAAGCCTTCAATCGAAACATTGATTTTCCATATCAATTTAATTTTAATTTAATTTTCTAATAATTAGTTATTAATTGAATTTTGTAATAATGCAGAACCATTTTTTCAAGTAACGAGTGACAATATGTCGGACTTACGGTATGTTTTCGTGTATATTATTTTGAAACAATATAGTTATGCGATTTTTAATATGTTTACCGTATGTATATTTTGTAATTGAGATATTTTTCGAGCTTCAAGATGTATATTTTGGATAAATGTTGCTAAATGTGATTGAATAATATGATTGAATATGAGTTTGTAATTGAGATATTTTTCGAGCTTCAAGATGTATATTTTGGATAAATGTTGCTAAATGTGATTGAATAATATGATTGAATATGAGTAGTTAATATTTCGAACAATATGATTGAATATGAGTAGTTAATATTTACCGATATGGCGTTGAATTATGTTATTGAATAAATAGTGTTTATGGCTTGTATGTTTTCGATTGAATGAGATATTTGTTTTGGCAGAAATAATGTGATTGAATAAATAGTGTTTATGGTTTAGAATGGTTAAATTGTATTACTTAATTATGGCGAGTGTTTTGATCGGTGATTTGTAGAGATTGATTTCTAATTATTTGTGATATTTGTATGATAGGATGTTTATTGATGCGAATTATAGACAAATGAAATAATTATTGTAGTAGTTTGTTGGTTTGTTGTACGTTGTGTAATATGTGACATTGATATAATTGTAGGTCGATCCTGTTTTCTTGAGGCCTACCACGATAAATGTGGTGGCGGATGTAAAGACTTATTATAGGACTGATTATTTTAAGTATATTAAGAATGTCTTGCTAGATAAGGCGTGAAGAGTTGCTAGATATCTTTAGGGGATTGCTTTGGTCATCGATTGATTGATTCCGGGCCTAAGTCTAGTTTATCTTTGCACCAAATAGTCTCCCGCCGATAGAACCCACGCAACCGGAGATGTATTTTTCATCAATGGAAGATATATATGTTTTTCCATTAGAGATTATGCTCTAGTCACCGGCCTGCAATTTGGGTCATCATCATTTGATCCCACACAAGACTACGACTTGAGTGACGTTGAGGTCTATAGCCTTTTTTACGGGGGCACACAGATTACATTACGTAATCTATTAGATAGATTTTGTAGTAGTGATTTTAGTGATGATGTAGATCTTCGTCACTATTTACGTGTGGCCCACGTTATTATCCTCTATGGATTCGTATTTGGGTACAAGACGGGGAAGATAATAGCTGATTGGGTTTGGGCATTGGTTGACGATCCGAGGCGTTTTGCCGATTTCCGTGGGGCATCTGATTACGATATTGAGATATTATACGACGCAGTTGTCAACCTAATGCTCGATACCACTTTTACGGACCCGATCTGGCACTATATGCTTGGTCACCGAGATCATACCGGGCTTGGGAAGTATAGCTGGGACGACATCAATCCCACATCGTGTCCGAGAGTGTTGAGGTTGAAGTTCAAGAGTAGACTCTCACCGCAGATTTACGCCTCTTTTGAGCAAGAGGTTGAATTTTATTATAATTTTAAATCATGTATGAGGTATTGTATTTATTAGAATATTAAATAACATCTTTCAATTTATTGTGGGTCGATTATCATCTCACAATGATCGAGCCCGACTCATTCGAGGTTAGCACCGTTCTCGGGTGTCTGCCTCACACCCTCTCCACTCGGTGTGAATTTTCCGACACCGTCAAATCCTTTGAGGAGGGACGGCGCTCCGCTTCTCGTCGTAGGTGTCTCATCCGGTGGATGTGCCTCCACGTAGACGTCGAGTTCCGGCGAGGGCTACGCTTTGTTGAGGATCCCGATCTTCGTGGTCTCCATCGAGCAGCCTCGAGCCTTCACCTTCGAGACCCGGCCGAGGACATCGTCGGTTGGGTTCGTTGAGGTTCCGATTGTTGATGAGCTGCGGCGCCATATGGATAGCCGTCCATCCGTTGAGAGATGGGATACGGAAGACATACCGTGGAGGCGGCTTCATCGACGATGGTGGTGAGCACCTGGCGTCTTAGTTCCGTCGATCGTCGTTGGATCCGTGAATCTATCCGGAGAGTGAGGACAGAGCAGTGCAACGCATCGAGAGGTCTATCGAAGATAAATTTATTCCAAAGATAAAGAAGTGGTTTGAAAACCTCTTAGAAGACTCGATGTGGTTGCACACATAGGGATGATACGACTACACACGCACCTCATGTCCCACGTCATCCGGCGGCGACGGCGAGAGGTGAAGATCGAGAGACCACATCACCGCCCGGTCGGATGTCCCCGAGGCAGTGGACATATTGAGCCGGTGAGCCAACACCGCATCGCCCAAAGTGATACCCTCCCGCTACTCTCACGGATCCATGGTACCGATCCCGAATCGTATCTCATCATTCCATGATGGGACTGGACCTATTTAGTGATCTGACGCCTCAGAACGTCGTGAGGCAGACTTTCGAGCCTATGCAGGAACATTTGGAGCAACAGGTAACTATTAAGTCTCATATTTGGCAGTTTATAGTATTTCATTATATTTGTTATGTTTTTCATTTTCTCTAAACCATATGCTTAAATGTTTGTAGTTGGGAATCCGGAGAGGTGAACGGGCACGGAGACCTTCGGCTGTAATGAGGTCACCATATGTGAATAGCCCGATGTCACGTCCATTATCCGGTGATATATTGATAAATTACCAGCGTTTCTTGAACACAAATAAGGCAGTGGTGGTTGTTCGGGGTACTGAACGACAAGTCCAGGTTGCATTTTTCGTTCATATCGAAATGCCAGAGAGGCCTTTTGATGTTCGGGTACGTACGTTTTTATACAATATGCTTCGTTTTTTTTAAGTACATCTACTTATATTGATATGTATCCTAAAATAATTTTGCGGTCGTCGATCTATTCATGGTGTATTTGAGGATGAGACTCGATCTTGGGATCGGCGTATTGGATGGGGTGGATTATCAAAACACAATCATCCTTGATCTTGGTTTTTCGTAAGTCTTTAATACAATCAATATATAGTATATATGTGTAGTATCTCTAATTAATTAATTTTCAATGTTGAATAGATGTTTACTGCAAAATTCATGGTCCGAGGTACACGCAGGCTTTCGTCCCACATTCAAGACCAGCGTGAGAAGCAGTGATCATGACCCATGAGAGCATTGTTATGGCATGGAATCCACCAGCGCATTGGATAGCGGTTGTCCTCGGCATGACGGGTTATACATCATGGTTACGTGCACGCGGTAACCTTATTTAATACAATAAATTGCAAAAATTGAAATTTTCCTTGTTTATTTTCTCTAAATATTAATTTTTATAGATCATCATCCCATGCATCATCGAGCGGAGTTTCGCGATAGTACGCGTGGATATGCACTCTGGTCATTGCGTGCTGTTTGACTCGCGTATTTGGCGGATGGACCAGGATCAAGTGGATGCGAGGATGATGGATTTTGTGTGCCTGAATAGATTATTGCGGAAGTTTCTGATCTTCACTAGATGGTTCGAGGCTAACTCCCACCAGATACCACCATGGACTAATGATGCGATTATTACACGAGCTGTCTCTTCAGAGGTATTTGACCAGGAAGACAATTTCAGTGATGGTCCATTTGCGTGCATGACTGTGGAACGTCTTATTTCTGGTTCACCGAGCATCGAATGGGGTACGTCTAATGTTATAGCATATAGACATAAAGTAGGTGGAAATATATATGGGATATGTGATCCATATAAGAAGCCGAGAGGAAGAGGAAGAGGAAGAGGAAGAGCGTCGACTACCAGAAATTAGCATGTACTATGTAATGATTTTATTTATTTTATCTCATGTAATAGATTCTTAGTTACATTATCTTATCGACAATGGATTAATTTTAATATGATCTTCAACTTCAATTTCAATTTCAATTCCAATTTCAATTAAATTCAATTCAATTGAATTCAATTTGATTAAGTTAAAATAATAATAATGTTAATAATATCTTTACATGAATAAGTGTTTTCATTACAATGTCACTCGTCTCTGGACAAGTAAGGACACTTCCGACGCGTATGAGATTCATTACCACAGAAGCTACATGTCCGTGGTGCACGACTTCTACTACTCGATCCCACTTCATTGGATGACGATATCGACCCACTTTGGGCGCCCGGCTGACGGACTCTATTAGGAGGCATAGCGTAATTCCAAGAACATCCGGAGGAGCAGTCCAACTAGATCTGTGGTGAGCAGATTGATCCGATCTGGTATGCTTGGCTAGCTTTGCGAATGGTAGTACTCCCACATAGTTAGATATATGGTGACCTTTATGACTAAAAATTTATATAATCAATTATATGTAAGTGAAATCAATTTGATCAAAACAATTAACATAATTAAACTTAAATTGTACCATATAGTCAGCAATGACATGAGAACACGGTATCATATCCATGTCCCACTCCAAACACGCATACGATTGCGTATTGAGATTCACTCGAATGTTTTGCTTCCGTGCTTGACTTTGAAAGTGGAGTCGATGAGGGCACTACATCGTATCTGCGTGATAGTTCCATTGATACCATCGTCTTACGCGTTGCTTGAGGTCAATTCAGCGCGTACCTCTTTCTTTGCTTCATGTCTCTCATCGAACCATTTTTCGTAATCGACGGATTGCCTCAATCATTGAGCAAATTGGCAATCGCTCAGCCCACAATAATCGAGAATTGAATGATTCGGCAATGTTCGATGTCATAAAACTGTAGCGCTAACGGGCACCGTGATCTAGCCCACTACGCACGCCAACCTCCACCAACTTGGTATATGCGCCACTACCATCGGCCTTAACAAGAGACTTTAACATAGCCATCGCTTTTCAAAGTATGCATCTTGGTACGCATAAGCGGCTTTCGGAATAACTGCGGATGGTTGCCCAAGCGGGTGATTTTTTCACAGATGGTAGTAGCATAATCCGTGTGTTGCATCGGTGTACACACTTGACCGCGTTCATTATCTTGACATGGGCATCGAAACATTCAACATCTCGGATTTGATCCATAAGCGACTTGTAGTCGAGGCGAAACCAAGTCCATGAGACATCATTCTCGATCGGACCAATTCCATAAGCTAATGAAAAACTTGCTCGTTGTCGTCCTTTGTCACGTCGGCGAATAATATGCCTTTATTGCGGCCCTTCAGTGCGTGCCGTCCACTATAATCACGGTCGGAGGCACAATGTACGCCAATCTACATGAATCGAGCGCGACAAAGAGGTGACGAACCGACCATCGATCCAATATCCAGTCGGTTATCGAACCGGGATTGCTCATCCGTAACATATGCGATAACTCGATAGTAGTGAAATGATTCTTCATGTCCACCGTATATCATCTCGATCGCCCTATTACGGGCTCACATTGCTACACTATATGTAACGTGTACACCGTACTCTTCTTTTAAATCAGCCATAATGGACCTCGGCTTTAGCACTTCACCGTCTTCGCATATTTTTCGTGATATGTATGCTGCAATTACGGGCATTAACCTTCCTTACTCCGATATTCACTGGGTTACGTGCGCAAGTATGTATAGCATCAAACTTGCGGACAAACCAAAATCCACCTTGCTGCGATGCACGTAGTAGAAAAGGACACCGATTATAATATCGACATTTGAATGTAATCCTCGCATTATCGGATGGGAATAACAAATTCTACTCGGCGTTCCAAATGCCATAACCCCACGGATATCTTGATTCACCCTTGCCGTCGAAGATGGAACCTTCGCCACCATCGGGAGTCTGGAACCGAGTCCAGAGGACGAGCAAAGAGATTAATTGAGCATCATGAGGAATAACGAGGACTAGCCAGTTGCTCATCTCCTCAACTTCTTCCGGCTCTAGGCCTCCTCGATGCGCTTGCGTGTTACCCTGCATAATCGTAGATAGAAGCTTCCGAATCCACCCTCTCGACGGATCCATGCGTCGAACTCTACAAATGAGCCATAGCTCACCAAAGCGAATCACGATCTTCTTCCTCTTCATCCGACTGCTTCATCTTCTTCTTCTTCAACGTAGTCATCATCATATTGTCCTCAACAAGTGTATCACCCCAGTTGCGGCATATGTTGGGAAATAGAATTCTGGATGGATCCATGTGTTGCGGCATATATTGAGATGTATCAGCATCAAACCAATCAGATGAAGCAAATTGTTGTGTAAATGTCTCATCGAACGATATGTGTTGGGGAGTGTAGTCATATGTTGACGAGGATGGTATCTCGAACGAATATCTATATAGTTCTTGCTCTGATTGGGATGTGTCGGCATCGTGAGTCACATAGACCTACGGTTGGGCATCATGAGCCAATCGAACAAGTTGATCATCATTACTCAAAAGTAATTTGATAATTCTACCACTCCGAGATCTCGATAGATAATGCAGTTGGTAGGTTGTACTCAACGAATTTGTCGACATAATTTGATCAATCATCTCTATGAACTCCGAGATAATTACATTATCCATTCGAACAAAGCATTTGATGATACCCCCAAGGTAACATAAAGAAGGATCCCAATGCCCTCCATATCTAACAATAATGTTCTTCCATCCCGACATCTATAACAACAACAAGATTACATTAGCAGAAATATACAGTCTTAATATGATTTTCTAATGTATAAAACAAATATCTGATCTTAATGTTTACACTAAAATTATCGCTACAATAAGAAAAATAGCAATCTAATCAAAGTCTAATTAAATAATTAAAGTCTCTACTATAAATAATTAAAGTCTCTTACAATAAATTAATTAAAAGGGGACTTATCTAAACGAATTATGCCGGCACTTATCTAAACGAATTATCCAATAATTATAAATTGCAGAAACAATCGAATTATCTAAACAAAATAATAATAAATCTAAAGATATTTGCTCAATTTAAACAAAATAATAAAAAAATCTAAATAAAAGGAATTATAAATTGCTCAATTATCTAACAAAATAATTCTAAAGATAGTATTATAAATTGCTCGAATTATCTAACATAATAATAAATCTAAAGATAGGAATAATAAACAAAATAAACAAAATAATAATAACAAATCTAAATAAAACTAAAGATAGTATTACAAATTGCTCGAATTATCTAAACAAAATAAATCTAAACAAATTTAACAATAATAAATCTAAATAAAACTAACAATAATAAATCTAATATCATAAACAACAATAATTCAAGATTATCCTAATTGATTCCATTTAAAATTAATTTCGGGATTATCCTAATTGATTTCATTTAAAATTAAAACAACAACAATAATTCAAGATTATCCTAATAAATCTAAAATTATCCTAATTGATTTAATTTAAAATTAATTTCTAAAACAAAAATCTCTATCCGATTGAACGGTTTTATGTCTCCTATCGATATTTCCTTGTTTCGATCGAACGGAGACATCAATTAATAATTAGTATTAAATTCATTTGATAATTCAAGATTCCGTTCGAAAATAGGCTCTCCGTTGAAAATAGGCTCTCTCCATCGACAATTGAAGATTTGGTCGACCGGAATCATGATTAATTTGATAATCCTTGTTTCCGGTCGACCAATTTTATGTTTCCGGTCGACCGGAATCAATAATTAATTTAATTATCTAAACGAATTATATCTTCGATAATCTTGTTTCTGTCGACCGGAATGAATTGAAAAATTAAATTACAGTTAAAATCCATGATTCCTCTCTCCGTCGATGATTAATAAGCGAATTACATTACATTCCTCTCTCCGTCGATGATTAAAAATTAAATTATATTTTTAAATTACGGTTAAAATCAATAATTAATAAACGATTAATTTAATCCTCTCTCGATCGATGATTCCTTGATTCGGTCGACCGGAATCAAGGAATCATCGACTGAGAGAGGGATTTTTAACTGTAATTTAATTCTTTAATTCATTTATGCTTTTAAAAAAAAACCATGATTCAATGATTTAATTATTATTTTTTCATATAAAAAACCCATAAAATCATATAAAACATCTAATTTCATCTAAACGAATTATATCCAATTATATATACGTAATTATAATTTAATTATCTAAACGAATTATATCCAATTATATATACGAATTATGCAATAAATTCAAAACACTAAACAAATTATCCAATTAATTTAATTATCTAAACGAATTATATCCAATTATATATACGAATTATGCAATAAATTCAAAACACTAAATGAATTATCCAATTAATTTAATTATCTAAACGCAATAATTTATCCATACCAATAAACAATGATAAATCTAAAAAAAATTAACAATAATAAATCTAAACACAAATTAATATCATAAACAACAATAAATTCAAAACACGTGTCGAAAATAAATAAAAATTCGAATAACTTACTTGTTGAGACATAGCTACTGGGTTCTGGATTGAAGAAATAAATTTGAAAATTTTGAATATAAAATCGAAATGAACGAACTAAAATTAGAGGAGCAAGAGCAATAGCAATTTGTTGGATTTGTATTTGTTACAATCGATTGTATAAATAGGAGAGAATTGGTTCAATTATTGGTTTACTTTTCTGCATTTATTTGTCTTCTTCAATTTTTCTGCAATTTTAGCTGTAAGGTTTTACTTTTCGTAGTACTATTTTGTACAGTATTAATTAATTCTGTAAATATGAAGGATAATTTCAATATTAAATATTTCAAAATTAATAAGTTGTGTTATAATTTCACATTTCAATATTTTGCAAAATTTCTATCATAGATTACACAGAAATATTAATTTAAATATCATACATTCAATTTAAATTAATTAGTATTAAATTAATTTGATATATCCTTGTTTCCGGGTCGAAAATCACGATTCGATTCGATCGAGACATGAATTAATAATTAGTATTAATTTCATTTCATATATACTTGGTCGATAATTCCTCTCTCCATTAGACCAATTTGATGTTTCGGTGACCGGAGATATGAATTAATTAAAATTGTATTAAAAATCCTCTCTGCAGTCGACCAATTAGTATTCAAAATTTGATTTTAATTTGAATTAATTAAAAATTCAAATTCCGGTCGTTCATCCTCTCTCCGGTCGATGATTCCTTGATTCGGTCGACCGGAAACAAGGAATGTCGACCTAATTTTGGATTTTATTTGTTAATTAATTTTTGATTCATTTATATTTTTTATTTAAAAAACATGAATCGATGATTTAATTATTTTTTCTCACACTTTTAACATGATTCATGATATATAAAATAAACATGATTCGATGATATATAAAGTAATTTAACATAATAATATCGAATCTGAAAATAATTTCGCAATCATTTATTCATTCACATGTTTGTTATGTTTGAGTCGATGTTATGTCAATTTCACAATCAAGATCATAAAACTCAAGAGATATATATTAAAAAAGCGATTGGGTATCTGGGATATCAAATTTGAAATATGGTTATAGGTTATACACACTTTTATAAAAGTGTGTATTTGTATATATTTATCCTATAACAATTGTGAATTCCCGTGACAGTGACATAAAAAGTACAATTTATCCACTATCTATTAATATAATGTATAAATTCGTATATATATATATATATATATATATATATATATATATATATATATATATTTGCTATTATAGATATAACACTAGGTTGTACATTATCCACCAAACATAATATTTACAAAAATTGAAAGAGACACAACCGGGGCTATCGCCATCAATGCAAAAGTTAGAAAGAAACCGATCACGCTACCCTCATAATTAGTAAATACTCATATTAATAACTATGAATTAATCCTTAATTATTAACTTAACCCTCTTGTGGTGGAATTAATCCTTGATTATATACTAAACATTTCTCTCGTCGTATAGGCTTGCAAGGAACATTATGGTTAAATAGCTAGAAATTTGACTTTGGGGCTAAATAAACGGATAAACATTGCTCTCTATTTTTTATAAGTACAATCAACCATCAAATTATATATATATTATATATATATATATATATATCAAAAATAAAGAAATTTATTTTTGTAATATCAATAATTACTATGATAAATACATACAAATAACTAATTAATATTCCAAAAGTATTAAATAAGGGTAAAATGAAAAATATATCATAATTTTACTTACAAATAGTGAACTATGACACCTATTAAAAAAAAGAAATGGGAAAAAGAGCACACTTGTAAAAAAATATATGATTCGAAAAATTGGTATACAAAATATACACGGTAATCAAGTGTATATTAGGATATTAATTACACTAAGTGGGGAAAGGGGGCCAAAGCCCCTCCATGTTTGAATTTTGTCGCAATGTTTGACTAGTTTTTTTTTTCAATAATATTGTGACACTTTTCAATCTTTAACGAATGGATCGCGTAATATTAATGTTGTTTTAATAAATTTAAGTTCTGATATAAAAACCCATGTCGGATTAGACATGAGCCAATTCTACATAATTTTTATGTTATACGTGTATTTCCCATCAATTCCGCGTGTCATATGGATTTTTTCTGACGTTGGAACATGAGTCTTGAGACATTATTAAAAAGGTGTTCAAACGTAATGTACTAAATTGCCAAAAATTAAAAATAGAAAGAAAAAAAAGTAGAATGATTTAAAGAAAAGAAGTAGTGGATTGCAACAATCAAGTATCACTATGAGTAGATCTTTTGTGTGGATGTTCGTATGTGTGAATAATGATACTTTTCTTCAATATAAATGACACTTTCAAATTACTGTATAAAAAAATAATTATATTTTTCTTTAGTATAAATGATATTTTTGTTAAGAATAAATGATACTTTTATTCGTCTACGATACGGATGGATGTATAAGAATTTTTGTGTTAGACTATTAGTAAAAGTTGAGAAATAAGGACGATATTGCAGACAAGCGGACTATGAGGGTGTTTGGCTAAGCATAAACTCCCAAAAACAAATTTATAAGTTGTTTCTTAAACGAAAACGAACATAATTTGTTTTGGGGAACTTATAATTAAGCCAAACACCCTCTATATTGGTAGAAACAATATATAATACAATTTTATTATTTGGTTTTATTTTTTAAATTTGAAGTTTATAGGCATCAAACAATAGACAATTTCACTGGTTTACAGCTCACGATGTCTGTATTATAGGGAAAAGACAGGAAAAGAATTTGTAGTTGTTGTAGTTTTGGACTGCAATATCATAATGGGGGCATTTAGCTGCTAATTGAACTTAATTTAGTATTAGCTTTATCTAAAACAAAAGTGTCCATACTACACATTTCATTGGAAGTAGATTAAATAGTGAACTAGTATTTAATTTTATTTAAGTGAGACAACCATATATATGTAGTATTTGAGCTCCACATGGGGTATTTCGACCGGGGGGAGAATAGGCTATTCACCAGGGCGATTTTGAAATTACAGAGGCTTGGTTGCCTAGTCGCTTCTCATGGATTTTCATAACCCTGCTGTGCAAAAATGGGATATGCACTTGAAACGGGTGCCCGAGTTATGATATATATCATGAGCGATACAGAAATAGATTGAGTAATATGTTCATTTATCCAAGAATTGGTGAGGGTTAATGATTTCATGACTCAAAAATCATGTTTTTAGATTGCATTATTTCTACTTTATGTTGGGGTTTGGGCATTAATAAAATAAAGATGAAAATTTAATGTTAATGCTATTTTATTTATATAATGGAGAAGTATTGTGTCGGACTATTGACGGTTAAATTAAAGACCTAGATCCAAATACTATCTCACACCATCAAAATTAGCGATTAGCAACTTGCTAATAACTTGTGGTACCTAATCGCTTTGCTAATAGATCTAGTGTGATTAGGTGACATACTCATGGCAAATGCTAATTGCATGGCTAATCGCAATTTGAACACAATATTATCGTACCGAGAATCATTCCTAATCTCGTAAAAAATTATATAGCATGTTGAATATTGTTCCATATTTATAGTTGTTCTCAGAATCTATGAAGATGTCAGACAATAACATCATATTTATATAATAAGTAAATATATAATTTTATGATTGTATAGAGATGAGCTGACATAATGAATAATCTTTGACATTGGCATGATCACGTATGAACCAATAAAATTAAACGTGCAAAAGAACTCAACGAAAAGCCACAACATAATATTGATTTAAGATATTAATATGCTTAAGTACAAGTATGATTTTTTTGAGTTTTCGGTAAATTAATTAAATAAAATGTGGAGAACCTATCTTGTATCCAAATTGGAAGGCACGAATCTTCTAGGAAGATGCAAAGCCAAAGACCGTTTGCCACGTCGGAGAAAATTTTCGTTCGAATATTTGATGATAAGATCGTTTAAAGATACATGAATATTTGGTAGATTTTGTTCCCTTAATACGAGATTTTTTTTATTTATTTTTATCATGGGAACAGTAATTGCTATCTACGATACACATTGAATAAATCTTATTTTCCTCTACAATAATTTACAAATGATATAGGATAGATAAATTATATTTAAAAATCAGATATATCAACCTCAAACTCATATATTTTGCCTTTTTATCTCTCTTTTATGTGGATGTAGAAGGATGTTTCGTGTTTTTTTTGTTTGCTCTGGTTTAGTATTTTTTATCATTGCTCATTTGTTGCAGAAGGGTATAGGGAAATTCAATATATGGTTTACTTCATTGTTCTAAAAAGAAAAAGCTTTTCCTTTATGAGCCTCATACCTCAGTCATATGAGAATGTGAGAGATAAATCGTAGTGACTCAATGATTAAAAATCTATGAATACTTTTTCTATTATCTATAAGGAGTCATCCTAAAGAGAGTGAAACTCTCACATTGTAACTATTAGGATTCGATTCTTAGTCCTTGTTCTAAATCTACAAGCTTTTAACCGACTGAGGTAAACACGTTGGGAGATTTACTTCATTGTTTGATCATTTTACGGAGAATTTGAGACATTGGCGTAGTTTGGGGATAGGTATAATTTAATAAATAGAATCTGATATATTTTACGAAAATTTGTTATGAGATTGTCCTTTTGTGAAATGGGTTAAAATCCGAAAGTAACTTCATATTTTAAAGCATATTTGTAATTTTATACTCCCTCCGTCTCCAAAATTCCTTCCTGGAATCTCGGGTGCATATTTTAATGAAAGTTGTTTAGTGTATTGTGAGTGGAATAAGGGTCCCACATTAATATAATATTAAATTAGTTAGTGGTGGACTATAGATGATAAAATATGTAAATAAATAGATTGTTGAAAGTAAAAAAGAAATAGTGGTAGATCATGGGTGGAAAAATGTATAAATAAAGAGTATTATTAAGAGTAAAGTTGGAAAGATAGTTTTCATAAATAGATAGGAAAGAAATTGGGGGACGTCCCAAAATGAAAAACTAGGAAGGAATTTTGGGGACGGAAGGAGTATGTATTTGTAATTGAGGGCTTTTAAAGCTATAGTCTGATTGTATCGTCATGTTTTAAAGTTTAAGTAAAGTTCCCGTCAATAAATGTGTCATTCTAATGTCTGACGATTTGACTCAATCACCCCGTCGTTTGACGTATGACAGTAAAATAAAAAGAAAAAAATTTGGTAAGCTCCGCCTCATTCATTTTTATTTTTTGTTATAATAATTATATACTCCCTCCGTCCCATCCCAATTGGCACATGCCAAAAATGGCAAAAATTAGGCCCTTAATCTATTTCACCTCTCTCTCCATTCTCGCCTCTCCAGATTCTACCTCTCTCTCTTTCTCTCAATCTGCGACTGTCTCTCTCTCTATCTCCACCTATCTCTCTCATCCCTCCATCTCCAGATCTGCAACTCCCCTTCCATCTCATGAACTGCAACTCCCCTCCATCTCCATCCGCAACTCCTCCATCTCCATATGCAACTCCTCCATCGCCCCTATGGCATATTTCCTCGCCGGCGATTACGGCGTGAAGCGAATTCGAAAATTGATGAGAGATGCAGATCTTGATTCGATTGAGTGGCATAAGCGAGCACAAAATCGAAGGTCTTAGGGCTTTCGACATCGAAACTCCTCTCTGAAATCCCAGTCGAACTGTTTGAATCTGCGATTTCATCCCTAATCTGCTATGGGTTCACCGATGGACCCCGATTCAGAGTTCGTAGAGGGTTCTTGCCCATTTCCCAGATCCGAAAACCCTAACTCGGATCTAGGGTTTTGTGCGATTCGAGCCTCTGCGGCCGATGGCGAGCTTGCATTTCCGATTTCGACCAATTATTTTCGAAATCTGAGGAGACGTTTCAAGATTCGGAGGCGGCGATGGCGTTCGGTGAGACGGCGTTGGAGATGGAGTCGGAGCCGCCAATTGAAGCCGATGAAGATGCGGGTGTGGGAGATGAGATGATGCGGATCCTTCTTCCGCGTTTCTTCGACCCCAACTATGTCCCATCTGAGGCGGCGATGGAGTTAGGTGAGACAGCGTTGGGGATTGAGTCGGACCCGCCAGTTGAAGACGATGAATTCGTGGGTGTGGGAGATGAGATGATGCGGATCCTTCTTCCGCGTTACTTCGAGCTGGTGAGATCTTTCCTACTATCCCACTTCGAATCTGATTTGGGTCTGATCTATATCTCCGATGGTGTTAACTGCTCTATTTCTGTGATTCAGAAATATTGAGTGGTTATGTGTGTGTTGTTGGCCTATGATGGTGTTAATCTTTCATTTACGTGATTGATAAAATTGAGTGGTTATGTGTGTGGTTTGTTGTCTTATCTTTGGAATTATTTGCTCTATTTACGTAATTCGGGAATATTGAGTGGTTATATGTGTGGTTTGTTGTCTTATCTTTGGAGTTAAATTGCTCTATTTACGTGATTTAGAAATATTGAGTGGTTATGTGTGTTGTTTGTTGGCTTTATGATGGTGTTAACTACTGTTTATGTGATTGATAATATTGAGTGGTTATGTGTGTGGTTTGTTGGACTATGATGGAGTTAAATTTGTTGTATTTGTTTGTGGGAGGTTGTTGGTATATCTTTGAGATGATGAAAAAGCGCACACATAACTTTTCATTGCATCTGTGACATTTATAACTTACAATTTGAGATCTGACTCTAAACACTGCTCCTTGCATATGATTCTAGTGCCTCACAAAAATGATGCCTCACAATTTGGAGCATCGGACATTACAAAAATAAATCATCATCAATTGCATTACATCGTTTGCATACTTTGCAAAAAACACTCAATCCTTTCTTTATCCAACTGTTTCTGCTCCAAACTCGCATATCTAGCTTTTTCATAACTTCTTCCACCGCTACGTGTCTCCCACTTCAAGCATATGTGTTAGAAATTTTTCACGATGGCATGTGATACATCCAGTTAATGGGCGATGTGCCCGCCTAATTAAAGCTTCTTTTCCCATATGTGGGAGTTTGTAGTTGTTGCGTCCATTAATTTGCATGATCTCAATCATACTGACCTTGTAATGATAAGAACACATTGTTCGAGGTTGTGTGATCTAGATCATTAAATGATTTGATAACGGACTAGTAATTGATCAACTGTAACACAACTAATATTGGTTTGTAGTTGCTCAATTGACCTGAACCAACCTATATAATTCACATTTAGGTCAGGTGAGTTTGGAGGCTGTTGTATCAATGTGAACTTGAATCCATCCTTATCAGCTGCCTCTTTGAATGTGGGATCATTATCTTTAATGTGTGTCTTTGTAGGAAATCGATTTTAACCTCTCAGGGATCTATCTTGGATGTTTAATTCACCATACATTGAATATATTCCCGGCATGCACCTATATAATTAATTGCAACACGTAGGGGTTTTCTCGTGTTTACCTTTGAATCTGTCGAGGTGGATCGGATGGAGACTAGTGCTTTGACCTTACGGGTATGTATCCGGTTGCCCAATCTCGATATCGGTGAGGATAATCTATGGAGAATGCTACGAAAATCATCCTAACCTCTCTATGATTTTCGAAAATATCTCTCCCAAGCACTATGAGATTCTCGAAAATTGTGTGGTGTAATTGAGCATTAACCTAGATTTTATCTCTTACCTTATATTTATAATGCACTACCATAATCCCATAAGGAAAGGATCTATGCATATCCCATAAATATAATAATATCCTTTTAGGATAAAGAGAACAAAATCATTACCATAATAGAGATAGGCGCGATTTTCCTCCTAGCTTGAACTGGATGGGCCGACCAGGATCAAATCTGCAGGAATAAAGATGGGCCTCAAATAAATTAATTATCTTATGTTCATTGAACATAAATTAATTTATAAACATTCATTCATGCCACTAGAGAATAAATCTTGACTTACCCTTTATTACCGAAGTTGAGTCGGGCTTGCACTTAGACATTCTGAATCCCGTATTTAAGATATCGCGTCCATTAATTTTTAGAGCATTACATCGCTTTAAAATAATTAATATCTTTAATTCATTAAGTAGTACCACTCGACCTTATTATGGAACTTGAGTTAACTCAACTGCGGGGTTTAGTACAATAAACCTTTTGAGCTCCTTAAGGGGCGTCATCATCCTAAACGGATACGATGACTCGATCTGAGTAACTAGCATGACATCTGACCGCCACCACCCAAGATCACGGAGAATATTGGGTTAGAACATATAACCTCACCCATAACATGTCAAAGTGATGGTTAGCAACTCATACTCACCTAATACCTTATCGAGGTTTAGATCATCGTAAGTCACCGAGATCTAGGTTCTTCACGACGGTCGAGATAGAATAACTCATCTCATCCGTGATCCATCGATACGTCGAGACGCGTATAGATAACCAACCAAGTCAAGTCACTTCTTATCTACACATGACTATACCAACAACTCGTCCTCAAGTTGTCTCACCGTGATACTATTTATATCTCATTAAGCTTGACCAATCATACAGACTTCTGTGATCTTCTACACACCGTATGATCTAACTTATATATGAGATAAGGGGACATAGATATATGCAATCAAGTAAACAATTCAGACATGAGATTGTAATAGTGGTAACAGGAAACATTGTATACAAGCTCAACCAAAACTGCTTTTAGTATACAAATCCAACAATCTCCCACTTATACTAAAGCAAAACTTTTAGTATACAATGTGTCTCTCTACTAGCTATTACAAACAACACCATCACTTTGCTTCTCCCACTTATACAAAAGTTTCCTTTCTAAGTGGGTGCCATCTTCTGTAATCGAGTCCTCGAATATGCTCTTCGTAGACTTTTTGCGGCAGGCTCTTCGTGAATGGATCAGCTAGGTTATCCACAGTACCAATCTTCTCAATCAGCACGTCCCTCGTCTAACGATTTCTCGTATGACATGGTACTTTCTCTGTATGTGTTCCGTTGCCTTGTGGGTCCGTGGTTCCTTCCGAGTTTGCCTGCACTGAGTTATCACGATGAAACTATGATACTCTTGGGCAAACCGGTACCACATCTAGATCCATGAGGTAGTTCTTGAACCATCTGACCTCTTTAGCTGACCTCAAGGCGGCTACATATTCGGCTTCCATGGTGGAGTTCGCAATGCATCACCGCTTTGCACTCACTGAGATCACTCCTCCTCCCAAGGTAAACACATAGCACAGGTAGACTTCTTCTCATCACGGTCGACTTGGAATTGAGTGCAGATAACCCAGGCTTAGACTATCTCGCTTGGAAACTAGCCTATAATCTCGAGTCCTTTTGGTGCCGAGTATATGCTTCACCGCAATCGATGAGCTTGTCGGGGTTAGGCGATATCTAGCTACTATGCTACCGCATGCGAGATATCGGGTCTCGTACATAGCATTGCGTACATGAGACTTCTACGGCTGAGCGTAAGGAACTTGTCTCGTTCCTCTATCTCCTGCGGTCATAGGTGACCGCTCCTTAGATAAAGGAACGTCATGTCTAAAAGGTAGCAATCCTTTCTTGGCGGTCGCATACTAAAGCGAGTAATCACGGTATCAATGTAAGGCGCTTTGAGATAAGCTCAACATTTTTCTCTTGCGATCTCGGTAAACCTTGATCCCAAGAATGTACATTGCATCTCCTAAGTCTTTCATTTGAAACGATCGGATAACCAACTCTTTATGTCCGATAACAACTTCACATTGTTGCCAAGTAGAATGATATCATCTACGTAAAGTGCGAAATACCACATCACTTTGTTGACATCTAAGCGATACACACAACTTTACGCTGAGCAGCTGGGTAAATCCATGGGACTTTACCACCTCGTCAAAACGTAAGTTCGGGATCGTGAAGCTTGCTTAAGTCCATAAATGGACTTCTTAAGCTTCCATACTAGATGCTCTTCACCCTTCACCACATAACCTTCGGGTTCTTGCATATAGATGTCTCACCTTCAAGGTAACCGTTTAGGAAGCGGTTTTCACGTCCATTTGTCAAACCTCAAGGTTTAAGTGGGCTCTATGCCTGTAAGAATTACGATGGACTTGAGCATTGCTACTGATTTAAAAGGTCTCATCAAATCGATGCCCTCAATTTAAGTGTACCCTTTACGCCACAAGCACGGCTTTAAAAGCGAAACCTCTCCATCGAATCTCTCTTCCTCTTGTATACCCACTTGCTACCTATGGCTTCCTTGCCATCCGCCTCTAATCCAAGGATGATTAGAAGGCTGGAGCTTGGAGCAGTGATTACCAAACATTGAATAAGAATAATTAAAGACTTCAACTAATACGTATCGAACTTCGATAATCAACCCTATTTACAAGGCAAAAGTAATTTACGAGATATAAGGCTATAAGTCCTTAAACAGAGGTTTCGATAATTGAGACAGACTCAATCACGACATTAACATACAATACTATTCGAGAATATGCGTGGAAAGCACGTGAATGCATATATGACGATATGCATTCAGGGTTCTTTCTTTCAAACATAATAAATATTCAAAAGACTTACGACTACTCAACACTCGCTCCATCATCATCACCATTCAATCGCACATTTAAAACAAATATGCAGGGCTGAGTACAAATAATGCACTCAGTGGCTCATGCCAAAATAATTTATCAAGTTTAAATTACTCTGCCCCATCACAGTAACACACGAGGTTTTAATTTGAAAATACTCGTGTTTACTAAATATTTTCTGTCATTTTCCATAAATATCGCTTGGCCAAGCATTTTCCACGTATGTATGATCCACATCCACCACAATAATTCATCCAACAATAATTCCTTGTTGGAGAGGCCTCCTCTCACAGACGCCATAATGAACGAGCACCCTTTCAAAGACACAATCACAAATAATCGATGCACAAAATCCGAGCCATCTCGGCCACAGATCTGAATTCTCCATCATCCTTGGGGTACTTCCAAGAATACGAATTCAAGCATGTCATAAAGTGGGAGCTACCCAACATTATGCATCAAATATCATGGATTGGATACATACATAAAACATAAACAATTTGGGCAGGTAATTAAATAATCATTTCATAAATATTTGCTTGCAATAAAGCATCATAAATAAATCATTTGATAATTCTATCAATTTGAGTATAGTAAAGCCCACCTTGACTTTTAAACTTGAATCTCGATGCAGCGTGTTCTTTTCCTCGTTGCGCGTGAGTTTCACGTCCCACCTTTACGCAAAAATTTTACGTTTAGAACGTTGGCACGCTTTTCTAGATTTTCAAAGTTCATTCAACTTTGATAAATAAAATAATAATTCGAAGTCTTAATAATCTTGATACGTCTTAATACGTTGAAACGATGCGTATATCAATAAAATAATTCTCGTATATCGAGAGAGACGTAATATGATCTACAGTCTCATTTTAACCTTTTAGGTTAAACAATTAACGGTATAATAACGTTATTCAATAAAGTGATTTCAATTATGAAATCTTTTCTCACAATTGAGATATTCTTATAAAAGTAATACGTTTTTCACGTATTAACGTATTTAACGAACGTATTTAAATGCGTTAATTTGAAAGTCTACCATTTTGACTTTTCATAAAAATATTCAATAAAACATATTTTAATCAATATAAATCGATTTTCAATCGATTTCTTTTCATAAAGCTTTAATCTTCGATTTTTCACGCAAATCGATATTTTTGATTAATATTTTCTTTCAATATTAATCTTTTAATACATTAAGCATTATTTATGCTTTTAACGTTATTTAATATAACGTTCCATCATAAATATAATATTCTATATTTAATAATTCCCAAAAATTCAATTATGTCTAATATAATTTTTAGACATATAATATATTATTATTCTTAATTAAAAAGGAATTAAAATTCCTTATTTAATACATATAGCTCACGGCTATATCACAAAATTTTCAATCTTGTTCCAAAAATTTCTCTAAATTCATATAGTGTATTATTTTACACTGTGATCATTAATATGTATTAATATCACTATAGAAAATTTGGAACACACCTATATATATACTATAGGCTCTCGATTTTTATCAAAATAATATCAATAATTTTCCAAAATTCTAATAATTATACACAAGCCTCAAATATTAATATATAACATAATTATAACCTATGGTTTTAAAAAATCAAACCATACATCATAGAAAGGTCCAGGTAGCTCACGGCTACTTTGTGCAATATATATCAAACAATTTTATAAAATCCTAAAATTTACACTATGCTTATATGCTATCATATAGCACTAATACATCATAATATTATGTAATAACACAAAATAATCCATTAAATCCTAACACCTAAGTCTCGGCCATTTTGAATAAATTTAGCTACAATTGTCCAAAAATTCTAATAATTTCCTACAACACCTAATCAATACCCTAGATCAATAATATGCTATTATATCAAGCATATAAAAATTATACACCATAGTTCAAGGCTTGTTCATTTTCGGCAGTTTCAAAAATTACACCAATGGTTTCCAAAAATTCTCAAATTAATACCATGCACTCCTACAACACTATAGATCAATAATCCAACCTTAAAACATACCTAGCAATTTTCGAGCATCACTAGAATAATTTAAATAAATTGCTAAGCTTAGGAAATAAATAATCTATGCACATATTAACATATGTAACATAATTTCTAGGCTTATAACATGCTAACATGATTTATTGCATAAATAATACATGCTAAAAATAGTAATTTAAACCGTAGGATTATTGAAAAAGTTGGGTTTTATCGAAGCTTGTTCGATATCTAACCTCGTTATCGGAGTCGATCGGTTGTAGGATAGATTGAATTCAAGT
This sequence comes from Salvia rosmarinus, assembly GCA_036937905.1. Taxonomy (NCBI): domain Eukaryota; kingdom Viridiplantae; phylum Streptophyta; class Magnoliopsida; order Lamiales; family Lamiaceae; genus Salvia; species Salvia rosmarinus. The sequence goes on along the minus strand of CM072823.1, from coordinate 1,748,526 downwards.
AAATGGAGATAAAAGAAGAAGGAAAAGTATTTGGTTTTCTACTGAAGAGTGGTTCGGCAGAAAGGAAAGGAAATGAGAGAGAATGAAGTAAAGTGTGTTGTGTTTGTGTTCTGTGGTTTCAAAGCATAAATATATACTTAAGCAAACAAAATGAAAGAAATAACACACACAACTTGATTCCTCTCTCGGCTCTCTCACAGTCCAAAACAAATGAAATACAAATTAGTCAAAGCATATGTCATGCTTCAAGAAATATCTCTTACAAGCATTTACTCTTTGCTAAGCTTTAATAAAGTTTTTGGTAAACACAAAAATTATTTTGTTTCATGTGCAAGGCAATTGCCATCGACTCACGTACAAAGGGAGAAACAATTTTCAGATTTTACAAGTATTTATCAAGTGTATTTATTACACTCTTCCCAAATATAATACACTTAAGTGTATTAAATCAAAATCGAATTTTGTAACAAAATTCAACATGGACAATATAATATAAACAATTTGGTAGTGTATTTTTCATCTACACATTTTAATTGGTAAGTGTGTATTAATACTACACTTAAGAAATATCACAAATTGGATGATCAAAAATTAAATGATCCTATGTTAATTCACATAGGTGTTTACGGCATTTTCACATCTTAATGCCCAAATTTTCATTTTCATGCTATAAGTAGATATATAGCATAATGTATATCCTAGATGATAATTTATATCATAGGAAAATTTATTGAAATTAATCCATAAGTAGAAAACCCAATTCTCGATTTAGGGTTTTTCGAGAATGAATAATGTTCAAAATATTATCCCAAAGTTTTCTAGCATTATTTCAATGCTAATTAATATTCTAATTATATAAAATAATCATAGGAATTTAAATACTATAATTCCTTGATCATTAGACTTGATTCTCAAGTCATCTCTAAACGTTAACGTTTGAAGCGTCTCAAACGTTAAATATCGACTCATCTCAAAATGGTCGTAATAAAGCTGTAATCACTTTATTAATTTATTCCAATAATAATGGAATTAAATTCTAAGCTTAAAACTTAGAAAATATCACGAGCATTTAATTATCGATACGTAATCGACGTTAAAATATCTTGTTGAAATCGTTACACATTCGTATTTCTCAATTCATATTCATTCGTGAATTGTACATAGGAATTTATTATTCCGTAAATATCGAAATCGTTATTCGATAATTTAAATAATCAAATTATTATAATAATATTCTAATTCTGAAATTAATATCGTAATTAGGCGTTTAAATAATCGGGTATTACATTCCACCCCTTAAAGAAATTTCGTCCCAAATTTACATACCTCGAAAAGATCGGGTATTTTTCTTTCATTGCGTCCTCAAGCTCCCACGTGGCTTCCTCTTGTCCATGATGCTTCCACAAACTTTGACTAGTGGAATAGATTTGTTCTCAATTTACGAACCTTGTGGTCTAGAATAGCCGTGGGTTCCTCATTATAGCTCATATCCGGATTGAGGATCACGTCATCTTGATGGATCACATGCTTGGATCGTACGTGCTTTCTCGAGTTGTGATACATGAAAAACATTGTGTCGTTTTCCGGACTTGGCGGAAGAGCCAACCTATAGGCAATCGGGCCTATTCTTTCTAGGATTTCATAAGGTCGATAAAGCGGGTCTTAACTTTCCTTTACTCCAAACCTTATAATCCCTTTAGATGGAGAGACCTTCAAAAGACTTTATCTCCATTTTCAAAATGTAGCTCGGACTCGGCGTATCAACGTAAGATTTACATCTATCTTGAGCTTCTTTTATTCTTCGCCTAATTTGGCGACGATCTCAATCATCTCGCTTATAGCGTCGGGCCCTAAGATTCTTCTTTCACCCACTTCATCCCAAGATGGCGGTGATCGGCATTTTCTCCCATATAAGGCTTCATACGGGGCCATATCGATCGTCGCTTGATAGCTATTGTTGTAGCAAATTCGATGAGAGGTAAAACCTCTTCCCATTTTGCACCTCGATCCAACACTACAGTTCTCAACATGTCTTCGAGTGTTTGGATCGTCCTTTCCGATTGTCCATCGGTTTGAGGGTGAAAAGCTGTGCTGAAATTTAATTTCGTGCCCAATTCTTTTTGCAAGCTAGTCCAGAATCTTGAAGTAAATTTTGAATCTCTATCAGATGTGATAGTTTTCGGTACTCCATGCAGGCGTACAATTTCTTTTACGTCTACCGGGCTAGCTTATCAGACCCGTGGGTAATCTGAATTGGCAGAAAATGTGCACATTTGGTGAGTCTGTCCACTACTACCCATATAGCAGTGTTCCCTCTTTTAGACTTTGGTAAACCCGTAACGAAATCCATAGCTATATCTTCCCATTTCCACTCGGGTATTGCCAAAGGCTGTAGCTTTCCGTAAGGACGTTGGTGTAATGCTTTTACTTGCTGACAAGCAAGACAGCGCTCTACAAAAGAGGCTATGTCTCTTTTCATACCTTCCCACCAGAACTTTTTCTTCAAGTCTTGGTACATTTTTGTACTTCCTGGATGGGCTGTATAAGGTGTGTCATGAGCTTCACTCATGATTTCATTTCGAAGATTGTTGTTGTCTGGGATACACAACCTTCCTTCAAATAATAAAGCATTATCTGGTGCTTCTTGAAAATTGTTCAGTCCTTCCGTCCTTACCTTGGCTCTTGCTTTTTCTAACTTTTCCTCCATCCTTTGTCCTTCAATGATTCTTTTCCTCAAGTCAGACGTCAAAGTGAGTGTAGCAATACAACTCGTGATCGTCTCTGGTTGTTCAATCAATTCAATCTTCATCATTTCAAACTCTTCAATGAGTTTTTCTTCATTTGTGAGGAGACATCCCAATTGGTTTTGACTCTTACGACTCAAGGCATCGGCTACAACGTTTGCCTTACCCGGGTGATAGTTTATACCACAGTCGTAGTCTTTTACCAATTCGAGCCATCTTCTTTGTCTCATGTTTAGATCTCTCTGCTCGAAAAAGTATTTCAAACTTTTGTGATCGGTAAAGATTTCACATCTTACTCGTAGAGATGATGTCTCCATATCTTTAAGGCATGCACTCTCGCTGCTAGTTCCGATCATGAGTTGGGTAATTCAACTCATGCGGTCTCAATTGTCGAGATGCATAGGCTATCACTTTTCCATTTTGCATTAACACACGCCTAATCCATTTTGGAAGCATCAGTATAGACCACGTATTCTTTATCTCGCTCGAACGCTAATACAGGCGATGGTTAACTTTTCATGGCGTCCTGAAATTCGCCTCACACTCATCACCCATGTGAATTTAATCCCTTTTACGGCGGTTGGGTTATTGGTCTTGCTATCTTTGAGAATCCTTCAATGAATCTCCGATAGTAACTCGCCAATCCCAAGAAACTTCTAATTTCATTTTGTGTCCTCGGCGATTTCCATTCTTGACCGCTTCTACTTTGGCGGATCAACTTTAATCCTTCTACCGACACAATGTGTCCAAGGAACATTACTTCCTTCAGCCAAAATTCACATTTGCTAAATTTAGCAAAAGTTGTTCATTCTCAAAGTTTGCGATCTTCCGGAGGTGTTCCTTGTGTTCGTCTTCATCCTTTGAATAGATGAGGATGTCATCTATGAAGACTAAGACAAATTTGTCTAAAATGGGTGGAACACCCTATTCATGAGATCCATGAATCTTGCCAAGCATTGGTCAATCCGAATGGCACAACTATAAATTCATAGTGGCCGTATCTCGTTCGGAAAGCAGTCTTTGATACATCTTCAGGCCGCACTTTAAGTTGGTGATAGCCTGACTTGAGGTCGATTTTCGAGAACACGCTAGCTCCTCTTAGCTGATCAAACAAGTCATCTATCCTTGGAAGTGGATACTTGTTTTTTAGCGTCATTTTGTTCAGTTCTCGGTAATCTATACACATCCTCAAGGAACCATCCTTTTTCTTTACAAATAACACCGGTGCTCCCCAAGGCGAAACACTAGGTCTGATAAAACCTAGGTCCAACAGCTCTTGGATTTGGATTTTCAACTCTTCCAGTTCTTTCGGAGCCATTCGGTACGGTGCCTTTGACACTGGAGCCGATCCGGGTTCCAAGTCAATGGTAAACTCCAGTTGTCTATCAGGAGGTAATCCTGGTAGATTTTCAGGAAAAACATCTGAAAATTCTCGTACAATCTCTACATCTTCAACTTTTATCGTTGTTCGATCTTCTCCGTTCAAATAAACAAGAAATGCATGGCATCCTTTCTTGTTTATCATACTTCGCCTTCAATGCTGATATAATCGAATTTTCTTTCCCATCTTGATTAGTAAAAGCTTGTAGCTTCTTTTCGGAAAATGGAATGAAATTTTCCTTTCTTTACAGATTGTAGCATGATTTTCAGCCAACCAATCCATTCCCAAAATTATATCTACATCACCCATGGGTATTATGTTTAAGTTATTCGTCGAACCTTAAGTGATCCTAAGTTCAACTCTAGGTTTGAGCAAATATGAGTATGATCATAATCCCTCCTATAGGTGAAGAGATGTTCATATCCTGGTTTGCTTTCTCAGATCTAAGTTCCAATAGATCTACACATGTTCTTGCTACAAAAGAATGTGATGCTCCCGTATCGAACAAAAGTATAACAGGTACGTTGAGAAGTGTTCCCATACCTGCCAGGTTTCCCTGGTTTTGTTCATTTTGCCTCCGGTGCAGAGCATATGCTCTGGCTTGAGCCGGCTGAGGCTGACGGGGCGCCTGTCTCTGTTGATTCTGCTGTGGCTGCTGCTGTTGGCGTCACTGCTGATTACGCCGCTGCGGTGGTTGTCGTTCTTGTTGTTGTTGAAAGGTTGTTGCCCTTTGTTGTTGTGGTGGTTGTTGCTTTGCGGTTGAGGTGGCTGATAGCCTTGAGGGGTTGGGCATTGCCAGGCTGATTTGGCCTTCCCACTGTCCCCGTGCGTATCCCAGGGCAACTATTCGCGTAATGTCCCTTCATTCCGCACTTAAAGCAATTTACCAGATGGCAAACTCCTTTATGAAACTTCTGGCACTTTGGCGAGGTTGTCCTTACTGCTCTTGTGGTCCTCCCATCGGAGGAGAAAAGACGGCTTTTCCATCCCTGCCCTTGTGGTACCGTGTTTCCGTGCCACGGCCGTTTGTTATTCGTATTACCAAAACTTCCCCGGTTACTGTTACTAAAATTTCCTTCCCACTTTCTCTTCCCTTTGTCCCCATGTTTTTGTATGCGGGTTTGAGTTGTCTTCTTTTACGGCATGGTCGCCTCGATGTCCAAAGCTCGTCCGAGAGCTTGAGTGTAAGTCAGATCTCCATGGCTGGCTAGAGACATTCTTATCTCTGACCTCAATCCAGACCTAAACTTTTCTGCCATCTTCTTATCCGTATTCACCTGATCAGGGGCATATCGCGACATATCGCAGAAAATGCGATCATAATCTGTTACGGACATCTTTTCCTGTTTCAGATTATAAAATTCTTGTTCCTTCCTTTTCCGATAACTTTTCGGAACGTATTTCTCATATAGTTCCTCTTTAAATTCTTCCCAAGTGAACTCATTCATGTGATCCTGCTATAAAATCTTTCGTCGGGCTTCCCACCAAAAGTCGGCGAGTCTGTCGGTTGAAAGGTGTCTGAGACAGCCGTTCTGTCTGTGTGCATCGAAGAAAATCAAATATCCTTTCCATAGCCCTTATCCATTGCTCGGCATTATCTGGGCTCCCTTTTCCATCAAAGGATGGTGGGTTCTGCCTAAGAAATAATTCCTCGATCCTACGATCGGGTGGAGGTGGTGGTGGTTGGGGTATATTCGCGAGTTACAGTGCAGAATTCTTCCTCTGCCTCTACCTCTTCCCTTCCCTACCTCTTTGTGCGGGATCCCGTCTTGGCGGCATTCAGTTGTTTAAACATACAATAAATATTGAAAATCATTTTCATAATTAACAAATATAATATCATCATACAATTTCTTTTGTAAAGCAGCTTTAATTCAAGCTATTCATTCTTATCACAAAATCATTTACGCAAAAAAGCCCGCTTGAGGTTATCATATATACATCGAAATTTGTGCCTCAAGGAGGACTATTTTCTACAGCAGTTAATACAAAAAGAGATAATGTACAATAGATGTCCTTTCAAAAGCTTAACCCGTATTGAAACAACATACGGAGTTACATGATAATACAAAATACAAGTGTTCACTTTCCTTTTTCAAAAAAAATACATAAGCAACCTACACACATACTGGACTATATACATACAGACTAAAGTCTAACAAGGGTGGTCAACAGGTGCTTCACTCGTCGTCGTACTGATCCTCCTCAGGATCCTCCTCATCATCTGAATCATCATCATCCGAATCATCATCGTCCGAGTCGTCCTCACGGCGGCGTACTCTGGACGGTCCTGCTCCATCATCCCCAACCATAGGAATGTCGCGGATCGGACTGAAGTCATCGCGATCATCGAGACCTCATCCCGGCCGTCAGTCGATGCGGCTCATTTGGCGGTCTTGCACTTGTCATAGGCGGTAAGATAGGGAGCGGTGGGTGTATGGGGTGTCCAATCGACAAGGGGAAACACTGGCATCCCCAATGCTCTGGGCCGAGATGCCCTGGTCACATGAGCGGTCGGTCGCCGCTTCCAATCTCTCGGGAATCACGGATCAACCACTCGAGGAACCTCCAGTAGAGCCACTCGGTGACTCGTCACGCCACGTATATTCCCTCGGAGGAGGTGCGGTCCTCTGGGCTACCGTGAGATACTAAAGACGTAGGTCAGGTGGCTCACAAATCTCGGTAGATCTGCTATCAGGTCGTAGTCACCACCATATCGGAAGATGTAATCTCCCGATATCTCCCGTGCATAGTCTTCCCAGTCAATCGGTAGCCGCATCAGAAGACGCTTTACGCCATCGAAGTCCGTCACACCATGCTCGTGCGCCTCCCTCCAATGACGAAGGTAGTGCATGAGGAACTCTCCGAGATCATCTCCCCAGCACATCTGATACTCGCGGTACCTATGAATGATCTCTGCAGGGGTGGCACTCGGTCCAAGCCTCCGTCTAGTGGTGTGTCGAGTCCTGGCCATCTGCCACAGACAAACGAGCATAAGACAACTAAATAAAGATAACCGATGCATAGATAAAAATAAACTTAACGCATCTAAGCAAATAGGATAACTGGACAGGTCTATAAAGCAGATAAACAATCCAAACACATCTGATAAACAGATAATTGTTATATGGAAATTGTTCTCATATACAACGCACGTTGTAGCTTTCCTACCATACTAGGAAACATACTATCTAGCAAAGATAAAAAAATCTTATCATATAACTAAATTCTAGTTCTATAAAACTATGAGCTAGCTTCTGCTGGCTCTCGTGATTTCTGGAGAAGGAAACAGGGGATCTTCCCTTCATAAGAAATATAGTACAGTCCGTTAGAAGTACGTAGGAGAAAACCATACGCAAATCGGAGTCCAAACGAAGGAGAACGGACCAAAACAAAATCACTGCACGAAGCAGTTTGCCTATGCCGAGGTAAACTGTCCGGGTGGACTGTACTGATTCTCGTGAATTTTGGAGAAGGAATCAGGGGTTCGATCCGTCATAACAAATAAAGTAAATTGCGTTAGGAGTACGTAGGCAAAAACCGTTCGTAAATCGGAGTTCAAACGAAGGAGAACGGGCCAAAACAAAATCACTGCGCGAACCAGTTCGCTGACGCCGAGGTGCCGAGGACGAACGCCGAGGCCGAGCTGCCGAGGAGGCGAGCTGCCGAGGCGAGCGCCGAGGCGAGCTGCCGAGGCGAGCTGCCGAGGCGAAGAGCTGCCGGGCGAGCTGCCGAGGCGAGGTGCCGAGGCCGAGCTGCCGAGGCGAGCTGCCGAGGCGAGGTGCCGAGGCCGCCCGAGGCGAGGTGCCGAGGCGAGGAGCCGAGGCGAGCTGCCGAGGCGAGAGCCGAGGCGAGGCGCCGAGGCGGCCGAGGCGGGCGTCGAGGCGGAGTGCCGAGGCGATGAGGCGAAGTTTGACCACGTCAGCGCCGGGTGAAAAATTCCGAGGTGAAACTGTACTGTCTCTAGCGAATTTTAGAAAGGAATCAAGAGTTCTGTCCTTCATAAGAAATGTAGTAAAGTGTGTTAGAGTATCTGGGCGAAAACCATGCGTAAATTGAGTCCGAGTCGGACCAAAATAAAATCACTGCGAAGCAGTTCGCCCTTGCCGAGGTGAAATGGCCGAGGTGAACTGTACTGACTCTAGCGAATTTTAGAGAAGGAATCTAGAGCTCGGTCCTTCATAAGAAATACAGTACAGTGTGTTAGAAGTATGTGGGCGAAAACCATGCGCAAATTGGAGTCGAGCGAAGGAGATCGGACCAAAATAAAATCACTGCGCGAAGCAGTTCGCCCTTGCCGAGGTGAAATGGCCGAGGTGAACTGTACTGACTCTAGCGAATTTTAGAGACGGAATCAAGAGTTCGGTCCTTCATAAGAAATGTAGTACAGTGTGTTAGGGTATGTGGGCAAAACCATGCACAAATTGGAGTCCGAACAAAGGAGATCGGACAAAAATAAAATCACTGCGCGAAGCAGTTCGCCCTTGCCGAGGTGAAATGGCCGAGGTGAACTGTACTGACTCTAGCGAATTTTAGAGAAGGAATCGAGAGCTCGGTCCTTCATAAGAAATGTAGTACAGTGTGTTAGGAGTATGTGGGCGAAAACCATGCGCAAATTGGAGTCCGAACGAAGGAGATCGGACCAAAATAAAATCACTGCGCGAAGCAGTTCGCCCTTGCCGAGGTGAAATGGCCGAGGTTGACACCAAGTAAACGCCCAGGTCGAAGCCAGGGTGAATCAATTGAAGTCGCGCAATGCCGAGGCGCTCAACTGGTCAGCTGAGTCGAGGTAAACTCTGGGTTGACTTCAAACGAGGTGGAAAGCCTTAGCTTTTCAATTTGAGCTCGATTCTTTTGTTCTCGAAAGAAGAGGAGAAGAGTTCGTACATTTGTCCGTCTATGTTCTTTTCAAAGAGGTATCATGCATCTTATTTCGTCTATGTTCCATTTGGAATGACATAGGCATTAATCAAAAATACAATTCGAGAAATAAGAATTCAAATTTCAATCAATCAACCATGGTTAATTTCAACCTTTTTCATTTCATTTGTCGATAATGTTCTATCGACAACAAATCAAATTCATAGATCATTTGTCGATAATGTTCTATCGACAACAAATCAAATTCATAAATCTCAAATTTTTTTTCTTTTCAAAGATGAGAAAATAATTTACCTTTTTCCCGGTTGAGCTGGATGTGATGGAGTGTTGAGCGTAGTCAGATGATTTCTAGAAGTCTAGTGACTCAATCTAGACTCAACTTGAAAGAAAGTTTAGGGTTCAAAGAGCAACATGCTCTGATACCACTCTGTCACAGCCCCTCTAATCCAAAGGATAGATTAGAGAGAACTGGAGCTTGGAATAGTGATTACCAAACATTGAATAAGAATAATTAAAGACTTCAACTAATACGTATCGAACTTCGATAATCAACCCTATTTACAAGGCAAAAGTAATTTACAGATATAAGGCTATAAGTCCTTAAACAGAGGTTTCGATAATTCAGACAGACTCAATCACAACATTAACATACAATACTATTCGTAATATGCGTGAAAGCACGTGAATGCATATATGACGATATGCATTCAAGGTTCTTTCTTTCAAACATAATAAATATTCAAAAGACTTCGACTACTCAACTCTGCTCCATCATCATCATCACTCACTCAATCGCACATTTAAAAACAAATATGCAGGGCTGAGTACAAATAATGCACTCAGTGGCTCATGCCAAAATAATTTATCAAGTTTAAATTACTCTGCCCCATCACAGTAACACACGAGGTTTTAATTTGAAAATACTCGTGTTTACTAAATATTTTCTGTCATTTTCCATAAATATCGCTTGGCCAAGCATTTTCCACGTATGTATGATCCACATCCACCACAATAATTCATCCAACAATAATTCCTTACTGGAGGAGGCCTCTCTCACAGACGCCATGACCGACGAGCACCCTTTCAAAGACACAATCACAAATAATCGATGCACAAAATCCGGCCATCTCGGCCACGACAGATACTGAATTCTCCATCATCCTTGGGGGTACTTCCAAGAATACGAATTCAAGCATGTCATAAAGTGGGAGCTACCCAACATTATGCATCAAATATCATGGATTGGATACATACATAAAACATAAACAATTTGGGCAGGTAATTAAATAATCATTTCATAAATATTTGCTTGCAATAAAGCATCATAAATAAATCATTTGATAATTCTATCAATTTGAGTATAGTAAAGCCCACCTTGACTTTTAAACTTCGAAATCTCGGTACGCGTGTTCTTTTCCTCGTTGCGCGTGAGTTTCACGTCCCACCTTTACGCAAAAATTTACGTTTAGAACGTTGGCACGCTTTTCTAGATTTTCAAAGTTCATTCAACTTTGATAAATAAAATAATAATTCGAAGTCTTAATAATCTTGATACGTTGAAACGATGCGTATATCAATAAAATAATTCTCGTATATCGAGAGAGACGTAATATGATCTACAGTCTCATTTTAACCTTTTAGGTTAAACAATTAACGTATAATAACGTTATTCAATAAAGTGATTTCAATTATGAAATCTTTTCTCACAATTGAGATATTCTTATAAAAGTAATACGTTTTTCACGTATTAACGTATTTAACGAACGTATTTAAATGCGTTAATTTGAAAAGTCTACCATTTTGACTTTTCATTAAAAATATTCAATAAAACATATTTTAATCAATATAAATCGATTTTCAATCGATTTCTTTTCATAAAGCTTTAATCTTCGATTTTCACGCAAATCGATATTTTTGATTAATATTTTCTTTCAATATTAATCTTTTAATACATTAAGCATTATTTATGCTTTTAACGTTATTTAATATAACGTTCCATCATAAATATAATATTCTATATTTAATAATTCCCAAAATTCAATTATGTCTAATATAATTTTTAGACATATAATATATTATTATTCTTAATTAAAAGGAATTAAAATTCCTTATTTAACACATATAGCTCACGGCTATATCACAAAATTTTCAATCTTGTTCCAAAATTTCTCTAAATTCATATAGTGTATTATTTTACACCGTGATCATTAATATGTATTAATATCACTATAGAAAATTTGGAACACACCTATATATATACTATAGGCTCTCGATTTTTATCAAAATAATATCAATAATTTTCCAAAAATTCTAATAATTATACACAAGCCTCAAATATTAATATATAACATAATTATAACCTATGGTTTTAAAAAAAATCAAACCATACATCATAGAAAGGTCCAAGGTAGCTCACGGCTACTTTGTGCAATATATATCAAACAATTTTTATAAAATCCTAAAATTTACACTATGCTTATATGCTATCATATAGCACTAATACATCATAATATTATGTAATAACACAAAATAATCCATTAAATCCTAACACCTAAGTCTCGCCATTTTGAATAAATTTAGCTACAATTGTCCAAAATTCTAATAAATTCCTACAACACCTAATCAATACCTAGATCAATAATATGCTATTATATCAAGCATATAAAATTATACACCATAGTTCAAGGCTTGTTCATTTTCGGCAGTTTCAAAAATTACACCAATGGTTTCCAAAAATTCTCAAATTAATACCATGCACTCCTACAACACTATAGATCAATAATCCAACCTTAAAACATACCTAGCAATTTTCGAGCATCACTAGAATAATTTAAATAAATTGCTAAGCTTAGGAAATAAATAATCTATGCACATATTAACATATGTAACATAATTTCTAGGCTTATAACATGCTAACATGATTTATTGCATAAATAATACATGCTAAAAATAATAATTTAAACCGTAGGATTATTGAAAAAGTTGGGTTTTATCGAAGCTTGTTCGATATCTAACCTCGTTATCGGAGTCGATCGGTTGTAGGATAGATTGAATTCAAGTAAATGGAGATAAAAGAAGAAGGAAAAGTATTTGGTTTTCTCTTGAAGAGTGGTTCGGCGAGAGGGAAAGGAAATGAGAGAATGAAGTAAAGTGTGTTGTGTTTGTGTTACGTGGTTTCAAAGCATAAATATATACTTAAGCAAACAAAATGAAAGAAATAACACACACAACTTGATTCTCTCTCGGCTCTCTCACAAAGCAAAACAAATGAAATACAAATTAGTCAAAGCATATGTCATGCTTCAAGAAATATCTCTTACAAGCATTTACTCTTTGCTAAGCTTTAATAAAGTTTTGGTAAACACAAAAATTATTTTGTTTCATGTGCAAGGCAATTGCCATCGACTCTTGTACAAAGGGAGAAACAATTTTCAGATTTTACAAGTATTTATCAAGTGTATTTATTACACTCTTCCCAAATATAATACACTTAAGTGTATTAAATCAAAATCGAATTTTGTAACAAAATTCAACATGGAATGACTATAATATAAACAATTTGGTAGTGTATTTTCATCTACACATTTTAATTGGTAAGTGTGTATTAATACTACACTTAAGAAATATCACAAATTGGATGATCAAAAATTAAATGATCCTATGTTAATTCACATAGGTGTTTACGGCATTTTCACATCTTAATGCCCAAATTTTCATTTTCATGCTATAAGTAGATATATAGCATAATGTATATCCTAGATGATAATTTATATCATAGGAAAATTTATTGGAATTAATCCATAAGTAGAAAACCCAAATTCTCGATTTAGGGTTTTTCGAGAATGAATAATGTTCAAAAAATATTATCCCAAAGTTTTCTAGCATTATTTCAATGCTAATTAATATTCTAATTATATAAAATAATCATAGGAATTTAAATACTATAATTCCTTGATCATTAGACTTGATTCTCAAGTCATCTCTAAACGTTAACGTTTGAAACGTCTCAAAACGTTAAATATCGACTCATCTCAAAATGGTCGTAATAAAGCTGTAATCACTTTATTAATTTATTCCAATAATAATGGAATTAAATTCTAAGCTTAAAAACTTAGAAAATATCACGAGCATTTAATTATCGATACGTAATCGACGTTAAAAATATACTGTCGAAATACGTTACACATTCGTATTTCTCAATTCATATTCATTCGTGAATTGTACATAGGAATTTATTATTCCAGAAATATCGAAATCGTTATTCGATAATTTAAATAATCAAATTATTATAATAATATTCTAATTTACGAAATTAATATCGTAATTAGGCGTTTAAATAATCGGGGTATTACATTCCACCCCCCTTAAAGAAATTTCGTCCCGAAATTTACATACCTCAGAAAAGATCGGGGTATTTTTCTTTCATTGCGTCCTCAAGCTCCCACGTGGCTTCCTCTTGTCCATGATGCTTCCACAAAGACTTTGACTAGTGGAATAGATTTGTTCTCAATTTACGAACCTTGTGGTCTAGAATAGCCGTAGGTTCCTCATTATAGCTCATATCCGGATTGAGGATCACGTCATCTTGATGGATCACATGCTTGGATCGTATACGTACTTTCTCGAGTTGTGATACATGAAAAACATTGTGTACGTTTTCCAGACTTGGCGGAAGAGCCAACCTATAGGCAACTGGGCCTATTCTTTCTAGGATTTCATAAGGTCCAATAAAACGGGGTCTTAACTTTCCTTTTACTCCAAACCTTATAATCCCTTTAGATGGAGAGACCTTCAAAAAGACTTTATCTCCATTTTCAAAATGTAGCTCAGACCTTCGCGTATCAACGTAAGATTTCTGTCTATCTTGAGCTTCTTTTATTCTTCGCCTAATTTGGCGAACGATCTCAATCATCTCGCTTATAGCGTCAGGCCCTAGGATTCTTCTTTCACCCACTTCATCCCAGTAAAGCGGTGATCGGCATTTTCTCCCATATAAGGCTTCATACGGGGCCATATCGATCGTCGCTTGATAGCTATTGTTGTAGGCAAATTCGATGAGAGGTAAAACCTCTTCCCATTTTGCACCTCGATCCAACACTACAGTTCTCAACATGTCTTCGAGTGTTTGGATCGTCCTTTCCGATTGTCCATCGGTTTGAGGGTGAAAAGCTGTGCTGAAATTTAATTTCGTGCCCAATTCTTTTTGCAAGCTAGTCCAGAATCTTGAAGTAAATTTTGAATCTCTATCAGATGTGATAGTTTTCGGTACTCCATGCAGGCGTACAATTTCTTTTACGTCATACCGGGCTAGCTTATCGGACCGTGGGTAATCTGAATTGCGTAAAATGTGCACATTTGGTGAGTCATCCCACTACTACCCATATAGCGGTGTTCCTCTTTTAGACTTGATAAACCCGTAACGAAATCCATAGCTATATCTTCCCATTTCCACTCGGGTATTGCCAAAGGCTGTAGCTTTCCGTAAGGACGTTGGTGTAATGCTTTTACTTGCTGACAAGCAAGACAGCGCTCTACAAAAGAGGCTATGTCTCTTTTCATACCTTCCCACCAGAACTTTTTCTTCAAGTCTTGGTACATTTTTGTACTTCCTGGATGGGCTGTATAAGGTGTGTCATGAGCTTCACTCATGATTTCATTTCGAAGATTGTTGTTGTCTGGGATACACAACCTTCCTTCAAATAATAAAGCATTATCTGGTGCTTCTTGAAAATTGTTCAGTCCTTCCGTCCTTACCTTGGCTCTTGCTTTTTCTAACTTTTCCTCCATCATTTGTCCTTCAATGATTCTTTTCCTCAAGTCAGACGTCAAAGTGAGTGTAGCAATACAACTCGTGATCGTCTCTGGTTGTTCAATCAATTCAATCTTCATCATTTCAAACTCTTCAATGATTTTTTCTTCATTTGTGAGGAGACATCCCAATTGGTTTTGACTCTTACGACTCAAGGCATCGGCTACAACGTTTGCCTTACCCGGGTGATAGTTTATACCACAGTCGTAGTCTTTTACCAATTCGAGCCATCTTCTTTGTCTCATGTTTAGATCTCTCTGCTCGAAAAAGTATTTCAAACTTTTGTGATCGGTAAAGATTTCACATCTTACTCCGTAGAGATGATGTCTCCATATCTTTAAGGCATGCACTACTGCTGCTAGTTCCAGATCATGAGTTGGGTAATTCAACTCATGCGGTCTCAATTGTCGAGATGCATAGGCTATCACTTTTCCATTTTGCATTAACACACAGCCTAATCCATTTTTGGAAGCATCTGTATAGACCACGTATTCTTTATCTGCTTCTGGAACTGCTAATACAGGGGCAGTAGTTAACTTTTCCTTGAGCGTCTGGAAATTCGCCTCACACTCATCAGTCCATGTGAATTTAATCCCTTTTCTGAGCAGTTGGGTTATTGGTCTTGCTATCTTTGAGAATCCTTCAATGAATCTCCGATAGTAACCTGCCAATCCCAAGAAACTTCTAATTTCATTTTGTGTCCTCGGCGATTTCCATTCTTGGACTGCTTCTACTTTGGCCGGATCAACTTTAATCCCTTCGGCTGACACAATGTGTCCAAGGAACATTACTTCCTTCAGCCAAAATTCACATTTGCTAAATTTAGCAAAAAGTTGTTCATTTCTCAAAGTTTGCAGTACTGTCCGGAGGTGTTCCTTGTGTTCGTCTTCATCCTTTGAATAGATGAGGATGTCATCTATGAAGACTAAGACAAATTTGTCTAAAAATGGGTGGAACACCCTATTCATGAGATCCATGAATACTGCCGGCGCATTGGTCAATCCGAATGGCACAACTATAAATTCATAGTGGCCGTATCTCGTTCGGAAAGCAGTCTTTGATACATCTTCAGGCCGCACTTTAAGTTGGTGATAGCCTGACTTGAGGTCGATTTTCGAGAACACGCTAGCTCCTCTTAGCTGATCAAACAAGTCATCTATCCTTGGAAGTGGATACTTGTTTTTGAGCGTCATTTTGTTCAGTTCTCGGTAATCTATACACATCCTCAAGGAACCATCCTTTTTCTTTACAAATAACACGGTGCTACCAGGCGAAACACTAGGTCTGATAAAACCTAGGTCCAACAGCTCTTGGATTTGAATTTTCAACTCTTCCAGTTCTTTCGGAGCCATTCGGTACGGTGCCTTTGACACTGGAGCCGATCCGGGTTCCAAGTCAATGGTAAACTCCAGTTGTCTATCAGGAGGTAATCCTGGTAGATTTTCAGGAAAAACATCTGAAAATTCTCGTACAATCTCTACATCTTCAACTTTTATCGTTGTTCGATCTTCTCCGTTCAAATAAACAAGAAATGCATGGCATCCTTTCTTGTTTATCATACTCTGGCCTTCAGTCGCGGATATAATCGGAATTTTCTTTCCCATACTGATTCCGTAAAAGCTTGTAGCTTCTTTTCCAGGAAAATGGAATGAAATTTTCCTTTCTTTACACAGGATTGTAGCATGATTTTCAGCCAACCAATCCATTCCCAAAATTATATCTACATCACCCATGGGTATTATGTTTAAGTTATTCGTCGAAACCTTAAGTGATCTAAGTTCAACTCTAGGTTTGAGCAAATATGAGTATGATCATAATCCCTCCTATAGGTGAAGAGATGTTCATATCTGGTTTGCTTTCTCGGATCTAAGTTCCAATAGATCTACACATGTTCTTGCTACAAAAGAATGTGATGCTCCGTGTCGAACAAAAGTATAACAGTGCGTTGAGAAGTGTTCCCATACCGCCAGTTTCCTGGTTTTGTTCATTTTGCTCCGGTGCGAGCATATGCTCGCTTGAGCAGTGAGGTTGACAGGCGCTTTGTCTCTGTTGATTCTGCTGCGTGGCTGCTTTGTTGGCGTCGCTGCCGATTACGCCGCTGCGGTGGTTGTCGTTGTTGTTGTTGTTGAGGCCGCTGCCCTTTGTTGTTGTGGTGGTTGTTCTTTGCGGTTGAGGTGGCCGGATAGCCTTGAGGGGTTGGGCATTGCCAGGCTGATTTGGCCTTCCCACTGTCCCCGTGCGTATCCCAGGGCAACTATTCGCGTAATGTCCCTTCATTCCGCACTTAAAGCAATTTACCAGATGGCAAACTCCTTTATGAAACTTCTGGCACTTTGGGCAAGGAGTTGTCCTTGCCTGCTCTTGTGGTCCTCCCATCGGAGGGGAAAAGACTGGCTTTTTCCATCCCTGCCCTTGTGGTACCGTGTTTCCGTGCCACGGCCGTTTGTTATTCGTATTACCAAAACTTCCCCGGTTACTGTTACTAAAATTTCCTTCCCACTTTCTCTTTCCTTTGTCCCCTGTATTTTGTGTCTGGGTTTGAGTTGTCTTCTCTTCTGGCATGGCTGCCTCGATGTCCAAAGCTCGTCCGAGAGCTTCAGTGTAAGTCAGATCTCCATGACTGGCTAGAGACATTCTTATCTCTGACCTCAATCCAGACCTAAACTTTTCTGCCATCTTCTTATCCGTATTCACCTGATCAGGGGCATATCGCGACATATCGCAGAAAGTGCGATCATAATCTGTTACGGACATCTTTTCCTGTTTCAGATTATAAAATTCTTGTTCCTTCCTTTTCCGATAACTTTTCGGAACGTATTTCTCATACAGTTCCTCTTTAAATTCTTCCCAAGTGAACTCATTCATGTGATCCTGCTGTAAAATCTTTCGTCGGGCTTCCCACCAAAAGTCGGCGGTCTGTCGGTTGAAAATGTCTGAGACAGCCGTTCTGTCTTGTGCATCAAGAAAATCAAATATCCTTTCCATAGCCCTTATCCATTGCTCGGCATTATCTGGCTCCCTTTTCCATCAAAGGATGGTGGGTTACGCCTAAGAAATAATTCCTCGATCCTACGATCGGGTGGAGGTGGTGGTGGTTGGGGTATATTCGCGAGTTACAGTGCGAAATTCTTCCTCTGCCTCTACCTCTTCCCCTTCCCCTACCTCTTTGTGCAGGATCCCGTCTTGGCGGCATTCTGTTGTTTAAACATACAATAAATATTGAAAATCATTTTCATAATTAACAAATATAATATCATCATACAATTTCTTTTGTAAAGCAGCTTTAATTCAAGCTATTCATTCTTATCACAAAATCATTTCTGCCGCAAAAGCCCGTTTCGGGGTTATCATATATACATCAGGAAATTTGTGCCTCAAGGAGGACTATTTTGTACAGCAGTTAATACAAAAAGAGATAATGTACAATAGATGTCCTTTCAAAAGCTTAACCCGTATTGAAACAACATACGGAGTTACATGATAATACAAAATACAAGTGTTCACTTTCCTTTTTCAAAAAAAATACATAAGCAACCTACACACATACTGGACTATATACATACAGACTAAAGTCTAACAAGGGTGGTCAACAGGTGCTTCACTCGTCGTCGTACTGATCCTCCTCAGGATCCTCCTCATCATCTGAATCATCATCATCCGAATCATCATCGTCCGAGTCGTCCTCACGGCGGCGTACTCTGGACGGTCCTGCTCCATCATCCCCAACCATAGGAATGTCGCGGATCGGACTGAAGTCATCGCGATCATCAGAGACCCTCATCCTGGCCGTCTGTCGGTACGGCTCAGCTGGCGGTGCCGGCGCTGTCATAGGCGGTAAGATAGGGAGCGGTGGGTGTATGGGGTGTCCAATCGACAGCGGGGGAAACACTGGCATCCCCAATGCTCTGGGCCGAGATGCCCTGGTCACATGAGCAGGTCGGTCGCCTGCTTCCAAATCTCTGGGAATCACGGGATCAACCACTCGAGGAACCTCCAAGTAGAGCCACTCCGGTGACTCGTCACGCCACGTATATTCCCTCGGAGGGAGGTACGGTCCTCTCGGGGCTACCCCGTAGATACTAAAGACGTAGGTCAGGTGGCTCACAAATCTCGGTAGATCTGCTATCAGGTCGTAGTCACCACCATATCGGAAGATGTAATCTCCCGATATCTCCCGTGCATAGTCTTCCCAGTCAATCGGTAGCCGCATCAGAAGACGCTTTACGCCATCGAAGTCCGTCACACCATGCTCGTGCGCCTCCCTCCAATGACGAAGGTAGTGCATGAGGAACTCTCCGAGATCATCTCCCAAGACATCCGATACTCGCGGTACCTATGAATGATCTCTGCGGGGTGCACTCGGTCCAAGCCTCCGTCTAGTGGTGTGTCGAGTCCTGGCCATCTGCCACAGACAAACGAGCATAAGACAACTAAATAAAGATAACCGATGCATAGATAAAAATAAACTTAACGCATCTAAGCAAATAGGATAACTGGACAGGTCTATAAAGCAGATAAACAATCCAAACACATCTGATAAACAGATAATTGTTATATGGAAATTGTTCTCATATACAACGCACGTTGTAGCTTTCCTACCATACTAGGAAACATACTATCTAGCAGCATAAAAAAAAATCTTATCATATAACTAAATTCTAGTTCTATAAAACTATGAGCTAGCTTCTGCTGGCTCTCGTGATTTCTGGAGAAGGAAACAGGGGATCTTCCCTTCATAAGAAATATAGTACAGTCCGTTAGAAGTACGTAGGAGAAAACCATACGCAAATCGGAGTCCAAACGAAGGAGAACGGACCAAAACAAAATCACTGCACGAAGCAGTTTGCCTATGCCGAGGTAAACTGTCCGGGGTGGACTGTACTGATTCTCGTGAATTTTGGAGAAGGAATCAGGGGTTCGATCCGTCATAACAAATAAAGTAAATTGCGTTAGGAGTACGTAGGCAAAAACCGTTCGTAAATCGGAGTTCAAACGAAGGAGAACGGGCCAAAACAAAATCACTGCGCGAACCAGTTCGCCTGACGCCGAGGTGCCGAGGACGAACGCCGAGGCCGAGCTGCCGAGGCGAGGTGCCGAGGTCGAGCTGCCGAGGCGAGCTGCCGAGGCGAGCCGGCGAGGCGAGAGCTGCGAGGCGAGGCCGAGGCGAGGTGCCGAGGCCGAGCTGCCGAGGCGAGGTGCCGAGGCGAGGTGCCGAGGCCGAAGAGCCGAGGCGGAGCTACCGAGGCGAGGAGCCGAGGAGAGGTGCCGAGGCCGAAGAGCCGAGGCGAGGCGTCGAGGCCGAAGAGCCGAGGCGAGGCGTCGAGGCCGAAGTGCCGAGGTGATGAGGCGAAAGTTTGACCACGTCAACGCCGAGGTGAAAAATTCCGAGGTGAAACTGTACTGTCTCTAGCGAATTTTAGAGAAGGAATCAAGAGTTCGGTCCTTCATAAGAAATGTAGTAAAGTGTGTTAGGAGTATCTGGGCGAAAACCATGCGTAAATTGGAGTCCGAACGAAGGAGATCGGACCAAAATAAAATCACTGCGCGAAGCAGTTCGCCCTTGCCGAGGTGAAATGGCCGAGGTGAACTGTACTGACTCTAGCGAATTTTAGAGAAGGAATCGAGAGCTCGGTCCTTCATAAGAAATGTAGTACAGTGTGTTAGAAGTATGTGGGCGAAAACCATGCGCAAATTGGAGTCCGAACGAAGGAGATCGGACAAAAATAAAATCACTGCGCGAAGCAGTTCGCCCTTGCCGAGGTGAAATGGCCGAGGTGAACTGTACTGACTCTAGCGAATTTTAGAGACGGAATCAAGAGTTCGGTCCTTCATAAGAAATGTAGTACAGTGTGTTAGGAGTATGTGGGCGAAAACCATGCACAAATTGGAGTCCGAACAAAGGAGATCGGACAAAAATAAAATCACTGCGCGAAGCAGTTCGCCCTTGCCGAGGTGAAATGGCCGAGGTGAACTGTACTGACTCTAGCGAATTTTAGAGAAGGAATCGAGAGCTCGGTCCTTCATAATAAATGTAGTACAGTGTGTTAGGAGTATGTGGGCGAAAACCATGCGCAAATTGGAGTCCGAACGAAGGAGATCGGACCAAAATAAAATCACTGCACGAAGCAGTTCGCCCTTGCCGAGGTGAAATGGCCGAGGTTGACACCAAGTAAACGCCCAGGTCGAAGCCAGGGTGAATCAATTGAAGTCGCGCAATGCCGAGGCGCTCAACTGGTCAGCTGAGTCGAGGTAAACTCTGGGTTGACTTCAAACGAGGTGGAAAGCCTTAGCTTTTCAATTTGAGCTCGATTCTTTTGTTCTCGAAAGAAGAGGGGAAGAGTTCGTACATTTGTCCGTCTATGTTCTTTTCAAAGAGGTATCATGCATCTTATTTCGTCTATGTTCCATTTGGAATGACATAGGCATTAATAAAAAATACAATTCGAGAATTAAGAATTCAAATTTCAATCAATCAACCATGGTTAATTTCAACCTTTTTCATTTCATTTGTCGATAATGTTCTATCGACAACAAATCAAATTCATAGATCATTTGTCGATAATGTTCTATCGACAACAAATCAAATTCATAAATCTCAAATTTTTTTTTCTTTCAAAGATGAGAAAATAATTTACCTTTTTCCCGGTTGAGCTGGATGTGATGGAGTGTTGAGCGTAGTCAGATGATTTCTAGAAGTCTAGTGACTCAATCTAGACTCAACTTGAAAGAAAGTTTAGGGTTCAAAGAGCAACATGCTCTGATACCACTCTGTCACAGCCCCTCTAATCCAAAGGACAGATTAGAGAGAACTGGAGCTTGGAACAGTGATTACCAAACATTGAATAAGAATAATTAAAGACTTCAACTAATACGTATCGAACTTCGATAATCAACCCTATTTACAAGGCAAAAGTAATTTACAGATATAAGGCTATAAGTCCTTAAACAGAGGTTTCGATAATTCAGACAGACTCAACTGTCAACATTAACATACAATACTATTCAGAATATGCAGCGGAAAGCACGTGAATGCATATATGACGATATGCATTCAAGGGTTCTTTCTTTCAAACATAATAAATATTCAAAAGACTTCTGACTACTCAACAGCTCTGCTCCATCATCATCACCAGCTCAATCTGCACATTTAAAAACAAATATGCAGGGCTGAGTACAAATAATGCACTCAGTGGCTCATGCCAAAATAATTTATCAAGTTTAAATTACTCTGCCCCATCACAGTAACACACGAGGTTTTAATTTGAAAATACTCGTGTTTACTAAATATTTTCTGTCATTTTCCATAAATATCGCTTGGCCAAGCATTTTCCACGTATGTATGATCCACATCCACCACAATAATTCATCCAACAATAATTCCCGCGCTGGAGAGGAGGCCTCCTCTCACAGACGCCATGACCGGCCGAGCACCCTTTCAGCACACAGTCACAAATAATCAGTGCACAAAATCCAGGCCATCTCAGCACAGGATACGAATTCTCCATCATCCTTGGGGGTACTTCCAAGAATACGAATTCAAGCATGTCATAAAGTGGGAGCTACCCAACATTATGCATCAAATATCATGGATTGGATACATACATAAAACATAAACAATTTGGGCAGGTAATTAAATAATCATTTCATAAATATTTGCTTGCAATAAAGCATCATAAATAAATCATTTGATAATTCTATCAATTTGAGTATAGTAAAGCCCACCTTGACTTTTAAACTTCGAAATCTCGGTACGCGTGTTCTTTTCCTCGTTGCGCGTGAGTTTCACGTCCCACCTTTACGCAAAAATTTACGTTTAGAACGTTGGCACGCTTTTCTAGATTTTCAAAGTTCATTCAACTTTGATAAATAAAATAATAATTCGAAGTCTTAATAATCTTGATACGTTGAAACGATGCGTATATCAATAAAATAATTCTCGTATATCGAGAGAGACGTAATATGATCTACAGTCTCATTTTAACCTTTTAGGTTAAACAATTAACGTATAATAACGTTATTCAATAAAGTGATTTTAATTATGAAATCTTTTCTCACAATTGAGATATTCTTATAAAAGTAATCGTTTTCACGTATTAACGTATTTAACGAACGTATTTAAATGCGTTAATTTGAAAGTCTACCATTTTGACTTTTCATAAAAAATATTCAATAAAACATATTTTAATCAATATAAATCGATTTTCAATCGATTTCTTTTCATAAAGCTTTAATCTTCGATTTTTCACGCAAATCGATATTTTGATTAATATTTTCTTTCAATATTAATCTTTTAATACATTAAGCATTATTTATGCTTTTAACGTTATTTAATATAACGTTCCATCATAAACATAATATTCTATATTTAATAATTCCCAAAATTCAATTATGTCTAATATAATTTTTAGACATATAATATATTATTATTCTTAATTAAAAGGAATTAAAATTCCTTATTTAATACATATAGCTCACGGCTATATCACAAAATTTTCAATCTTGTTCCAAAATTTCTCTAAATTCATATAGTGTATTATTTTACACCATGATCATTAATATGTATTAATATCACTATAGAAAATTTGGAACACACCTATATATATACTATAGGCTCTCGATTTTATCAAAATAATATCAATAATTTTCCAAAATTCTAATAATTATACACAAGCCTCAAATATTAATATATAACATAATTATAACCTATGGTTTTAAAAAAATCAAACCATACATCATAGAAAGGTCCAGGTAGCTCACGGCTACTTTGTGCAATATATATCAAACAATTTTATAAAATCCTAAAATTTACACTATGCTTATATGCTATCATATAGCACTAATACATCATAATATTATGTAATAACACAAAATAATCCATTAAATCCTAACACCTAAGTCTCGCCATTTTGAATAAATTTAGCTACAATTGTCCAAAATTCTAATAAATTCCTACAACACCTAATCAATACCTAGATCAATAATATGCTATTATATCAAGCATATAAAAATTATACACCATAGTTCAAGGCTTGTTCATTTTCGGCAGTTTCAAAAATTACACCAATGGTTTCCAAAAATTCTCAAATTAATACCATGCACTCCTACAACACTATAGATCAATAATCCAACCTTAAAACATACCTAGCAATTTTCGAGCATCACTAGAATAATTTAAATAAATTGCTAAGCTTAGGAAATAAATAATCTATGCACATATTAACATATGTAACATAATTTCTAAGCTTATAACATGCTAACATGATTTATTGCATAAATAATACATGCTAAAAATAATAATTTAAACCGTAGGATTATTGAAAAAGTTGGGTTTTATCGAAGCTTGTTCGATATCTAACCTCGTTATCGGAGTCGATCGGTTGTAGGATAGATTGAATTCAAGTAAATGGAGATAAAAGAAGAAGGAAAAGTATTTGGTTTTCTCTTGAAGAGTGGTTCTCGAGAAAGGAAAGGAAATGAGAGAATGATGAAGTAAAGTGTGTTGTGTTTGTGTTACGTGGTTTCAAAGCATAAATATATACTTAAGCAAACAAAATGAAAGAAATAACACACAAAACTTGATTCTCTCTCGGCTCTCTCACGATCCAAAACAAATGAAATACAAATTAGTCAAAGCATATGTCATGCTTGAAAAATATCTCTTACAAGCATTTACTCTTTGCTATGCTTTAATAAAGTTTTGGTAAACACAAAATTATTTTGTTTCATGTGCAAGGCAATTGCCATCGACTCACACACAAAAGGGAGAAACAATTTTCAGATTTTACAAGTATTTATCAAGTGTATTTATTACACTCTTCCCCAAATATAATACACTTAAGTGTATTAAATCAAAATCGAATTTTGTAACAAAATTCAACATGAATGGCTATAATATAAACAATTTGGTAGTGTATTTTCATCTACACATTTTAATTGGTAAGTGTGTATTAATACTACATGTTAAAATATCACAAATTGGATGATCAAAATTAAATGATCTATGTTAATTCACATAAAGTTTACGGCATTTTCACATCTTAATGCCCAAATTTTCATTTTCATGCTATAAGTAGATATATAGCATAATGTATATCCTAGATGATAATTTATATCATAGGAAAATTTATTGAAATTAATCCATAAGTAGAAAACCCAAATTCTCGATTTAGGGTTTTTCGAGAATGAATAATGTTCAAAATATTATCCCAAAGTTTTCTAGCATTATTTCAATGCTAATTAATATTCTAATTATATAAAATAATCATAGGAATTTAAATACTATAATTCCTTGATCATTAGACTTGATTCTCAAGTCATCTCTAAACGTTAACGTTTGAAATGTCTCAAACGTTTAAATATCGACTCATCTCAAAATGGTCGTAATAAAGCTATAATCACTTTATTAATTTATTCCAATAATAATGGAATTAAATTCTAAGCTTAAAAACTTAGAAAATATCACGAGCATTTAATTATCGATACGTGTCGGCGTTAAAATATCTTGTCGAAATCGTTACACATTCGTATTTCTCAATTCATATTCATTCGTGAATTGTACATAGGAATTTATTATTCCGAAATATCGAAATCGTTATTCGATAATTTAAATAATCAAATTATTATAATAATATTCTAATTTACTGAAATTAATATAAGTAATTAGGCGTTTAAATAATCGGGGTATTACAACCAAGCTTAGTCTCCACTTCCGCCTTAAACTCTTTGAATTTCTCAAAGCATTCGGACTTGCGGTGAAGCGGTATATGTATCCGTACCTTGAGTGTCGTCGATGAAAGTGACAAAATACTCGTACCCTCCACGAGCTTGTGTTGACATAGGTCCACACGGTCGAATGTACTAGCTCGAACACTTCTTTGGCTCTATAACCCTTGACTTTTAAGGGTGCAGTGACATCTTTTCTTCTATCGAGGATTCGCGGTGGGAGCAGATAACGTGAGATCACCCAACGCTCATTCTTAGCAGGTCTTTGGATCCTATTTAGATTGATGTGACCTAATCTAAGATCTAGAGAAATGTGGTGTCATCTTCTAAGAAAACTTTCTCTTTTAAGGTTTGAAGAAGATGCAACATAGTTATAGGTATTATGTCATGCGTAAATAGTATAAAGCGAATTATATAAAGTGCCACCACGGATAACTTCCTCATTTCTTATGATAGAAACACCACTATCAAAAATAGCTGAATATCCATGAATAAATAGTTTGGCTGAAACAAGGTTCATAGAAACTCCGGCACATATAAAACGTCTTTTAAAACTAAAGCTGTTCTATCAAAACATAAAGTAACATCTCCGGCGCAGCGGCCTCGACTTTCGCCGCGTTGCCCATAGAGATCGTTATCTCGCCATCACACGACTCGCTTTATCCGCGGGAACCCGCAGGTGTAACAAACATGATCGATCGCTTTGTGTCTACTACCCAAGAATGGGTAGAACAAGTCGCTAAACATGTTTCCGTTAATAAAGCAAATGGCGTACCTTGAGCATTGAGCATAGGGCACTTGGCCTTCCAATGCCCGATCTTGCCACACTCGAAGCACCGCCTTTCCTTGGCTTCTTGAGCCTCCGTTGGCGAGACATGTTCTTCTCCCATTACTCCCACTAGTTCCTTGTCTCTACCACCTTTGGTGCCCTTTTCTTTTCCATTTTCAGCGGAAAATTTGGGCCCCTAGATGTGCTAGCAAGCATGTGCTCGCTTTGCCCATGACTCCTTCCGCACTCGAGATCATTAAACAACCGACTAAGTGTATACTCGGTCTTACTCATGATTGTGTTCACGCGAAAATTCTCAAAGACTTGGGCGGTGTGTTGAGGATGATATCGACCTTAACCAACAATCAATACATCCTCCCAAGCGATCAAGACTATCCATGAGATGAGTCGTGTGGAGACATGTTCATGGATGAACTTCCTTCCCATCTTACACGCAAGATTTCTCTCATTGTGTGGGCGGATCGCTCGATCCGATTGCCCAAACTTACTCTCGAGACTTGACCATATTTCGATCGCGTCTACCATCGAATGATGCTGCGTTGCAAACCTTTGGACATCGTAGTCATCATATAGCATTTGGCCATATTGTTTGACTTATGCGAAAGTCCATTGACTCTCGTTGCTCATTAGTCGATCGTCGATAAGTGGCGTCGGGTTTGGGAGTAGTGAGAACAAACATGTGTTCTTCAATGATAAGAACATATTCCATGTTTCGTTTCCACTCGATAAAATTCGGACGGATAGAGGATTTTGTGCGAGCATGTTGATAATCGGTGTAAGAGACATATCACGAAAAGTAATGTAAACACATAAGCATCTGATCGCACATAATTACGTAACCATAATATTATAACCTTTTGATAAAACAATATTAATTGAAACCTCCAATCGCCCAAGAATCCCACATGCAAGCCACGCGTGTGGGCGTTTACACATGAACCCCTCGACGGACTAAAATATACCTTTTAGTCGTTTAATTTCAATCCATGTCAACTTATCCTTATGACAAATGAAATTAATGATTGGACCTTACTAGACCACATCACTATCGCAAGAAGGACTTGGCGGGAAGTTGTACTTGAGGTGATGTCTAGCAATGACCACAATTTTAACAATGAAAATGAATTCTTAGAATTGGCATACTCACTAGGACCATACGGCTTCCAATCCAATTCTTTTGTTATCTCATTTTAAATCTATCTCTAGAGAACTTATGAAAAATCGCATATGCAGCCCGCGCGTGTGGGCGTTTATACATGAAACTCCCACTCCGATAGATTAAAGCGTTTTATTTAGAAATCTCATCTAACAAACTTATGACAAGCAAGGCAAGCAAGCCGCGCTGTGGGCGTTTACTCACGGTCGTATCACTTTGTTTAGAGATCAAAAGTGGAGGTCTTGACATTTTAATTTAAAATTAATATGTCGGGTTACTTGCTTAGTCTTTTGTTTCAAAAGGTTTGTCCATGCGGATCACGTAATCTAGCATGCTTTTCTATAGAACTCGACATGTAAAACATGCTCGCAAATTCTAAAATATGCTTGAAAAACGCGATAAACCTAGCATGTTTACTATCGCATCCAATCACGAAAACATATAAAATGTTTGTCTACGTAATTTAAACATACATAGCATGCTACTGTATAATTAAACATCCACGACATGCTTTGAACGATAAAAAATAAAATAAAATCTTTCATCGCGGCCCACTCGTGGATCCTGTACTTCCCTGCCTAATTTATTACATAAATTTGCAAAGTACAGATCTTGAAACTCGAAAAACGGGCCTCGCGTGCACGGGCACGGACATGATTCAATCAAAACTTGATTTGGGCGAAAAAATCAAAAAGCAGCCGGATCATTGGAGCAGGCGAGCAAGGTCGGCGGTATCGAGTCGAAAAATCGGATCTGGGTGAAAACGGGTTGGGGCGAAACCGGGTCGGTCGACCAGAACAAGCGGACTGGTCGAAATTAAGGTGGGCAGCGGCGCTAGGCACACCCGTTCGTGCACCCAACCGGCCGCCCACCGCACGCCTCGCCGAGAGAGCGCCCGAGGCGCCGAGAAAACCGCGACCTTGAGGTTTCCGGCGCGAATCTCGCGCTAAGGCTGCCGAGCGCCACCGAGGCCTCACGGGAGATTCGCGTGCCTCGCGTCGCCCGTGTCTGGCCGCAAACCTCGTTGAGGTTTCCTTGTGCGTCGCTTCTTGCAGCGCTGCGGCCTCACGAGGTTTCCTCGCGCGATGCCGAGAACCACCGGCGCAACCCGCACGCGCGATGGGCGCCTTCGCCCAGCCAGCGCCGCGTCTTCCTCGCCGATCGCTGGCGGTCGCGGCGCTCTGAGGTTCCGCCTCGGTAGCCGAGGCGTGCCGAGGCCTTGCGCAGTTCGCGCGCTCCGCACGCCCGATTCTTGAGCTGCGACCCCGCGCCCGTGTCGCCCGGCGCTGTGCGCCAGCTGCCGAGCAGCGTCCGGGCGTCGAAGCTGCTGCCCACGTCCGGCGAGGCTTCTTGCCGCGCCTCCACCCTATTCGCCGATGCCGACCTATCGAGAAAAACACGCGCGCCTGGGCGGCGTGTCTGCGGCGCGCCAGCGCACGCACGGCGTCGTGCGGCGCCGCTGCGCCGTCCGTCGTCGCCCGATTTTTTCGTGTGCTTCCGTCGTCTTCGTTCTTCTTTTACGAGATAAGATTTCTGTGAAAAAATCTAATCTAACCACGAATTTTCTCGTGGTGAAAAACAAAATCGACAAAAATAAAGCGAGCCACGATGAGCGATGTATTCACAATTAATTAATTGCGCGCGTTATAATCAAGCGTGAATTAATCCAACAGAGCGAAGATACGATCCGGTGCTCACGATACCAATTGTAGAAATCTGATTTTAACCTCTCCGATGATCTATCTTGGATGTTTAATTCACCATACATTGATTATATTCCTAGCATGCACCTATATAATTAATTGCAACATGTAGGGGTTTTCTCGTGTTTACCTTTGAATATGTCGAGGTGGATCGGATGGAGACTCGTGCTTTGACCTTCTGGACTGTATCATGGTTGCCCAATCTCTAATATCGAGTGAGGATAATCTATGGAGAATGCTACAGAAAATCACCCTAACCCTCTTTATGATTTTCGAAAATATCTCTCCCAAGCACTATGGGATTCTCGAAAATTGTGTGGTGTAATTGAGCATTAACCTAGATTTTATCTCTTACCTTATATTTATAATGTACTACCATAATCCCATAAGAAAATGATCTATGCATATCCCATATATATAATAATATCCTTTTAGGATAAAGAGAATAAAATCATTACCATAATAGAGATAGGCGCGATTTTCCTCCTAGCTTCGGGCCTGGATGGGCTAGCCAAGGGATCAAATGCAAGGAATAAAGATGGGCCTCAAATAAATTATCTTGACTTACCCTTTATTATCGAAGTTGAGTCGGGCTTGCACTTAGACATTACGAATCCCCTTATTTAAGATATCGCCGTCCATTAATTATTTTAGAGCATTACATTGCTTTAAAATAATTAATATCTTTAATTCATAAGTAGTACCACTCAACCTTATTATTGTACTTGAGTTAACTCAACTGCGGGGTTTAGTACAATAAACCTTTGAGCTCCTTAAGGGGCGTCATCGTCCTAAACGGATACGGTGACTCGTCACGGTAACTAGCATGACATACAAGCACCGCCACCACCCAAGATGCGGAGAATATTGGGTTAGAACATATAACCTACCCATAACAAGTCAAAGTGATGGTCGAACTTCATACTCACCTAATACCTTATCGCGGTTTAGATCATCGTAAGTCACCGAGATCTGGGTTCTTCACGACGGTCGAGATAGAAGAACTCGTCTCACTATGATCCATGAATACGTCGAGGCGTGCCGGTATAGATAAGCAACCAAGTCAAGTCACTTCTTATCTACACCGCAGCCTATACCAACAACTCGTCCTCAAGTTGTCTCAGCTGTGATACTATTTATATCTTATTAAGCTTGACCGATCATACAGACTTCTGTGATCTTCTACACACTGTATGATCTAACTTATATATGAGATAAGGGGACATAGCTATATGCAATCAAGTAAACAATTCAGACATGAGATTGTAATAGTGGTAACAGGAAACATTGTATACAAGCTCAACCAAACTGCTTTTAGTATACAAATCCAACAGTCTTTGCATTGTCTTGTTGGATATAGATATTGTTATCTGATGTACTTGGCCACTTCTCCTTTATTGCAGGTAAAATCTGCAATAAATACACATTTATTGCAGATAAAAGTAAGAATATTTGCATTCATTGAACTGAAAATTCAACCATTCATTACATCTCATAGCAACTTACAAGTTGCACACCAATTAATGGTGTCTGGCATACACTACATAATTCACTTGTACATTTGCATACCTTATTGATAATGCAGTCTCTCGCCACTTCTTTGGTGACTGAAATCACTGATTTGGTCTCCATTGTTCTAGCTGGTCTGTTTTTTTTATCTTCTCTTTGCTGGTACTTGTTCAGTGAAAGGAAATATTCCAATTTCCCATCAAAAATAAGATTCCCATCTGGACCAAAGAGTGATCGGCAGACAGCACACATGAACATAACTTTAGTTATGAACTTCTTGCTCTTGCATGTTCTATGTGGCTCTGTCTCCCCCGGGATTATGTAGAATCTTTTCACAGCTTTTGTCATGTTAAACCATTTTTCATCTATGTGTACTATGTTATCCATGCTCTTAAACCTCAATGTATTTAAAATGGCATCTAATTCTAGTACATGAAGTGAGAATTTTAACCGCTCTAACTTGTTGGGAGCAGTGAGCTCGGCCGTGTGCATTTGTGTGTGCTTTGATCAGCTTTTCTTGTACCCACCTTCCCACGTCCGATTTCTTTGCGATTAACTCCATTGACCAACCTCCTTATGCTTGATCTTTGGCCCATCTCCAAACTGGCGATCAATTCAAGATCAATTTGCACATTTTTTCCTCTTTTCTTTAGCTTTCCATACTGTAGAGATACCAACTGACCATTCTTTTTTTTGTTCCTTTGCCGCAGCCCAGATGCGGCTAATGGTTCGTGGAGAGTTTAAAAACTTCACCACAACAGCTGCTCTTCTTCCTGAAGTCACATGACCATCCTTGCTGCCTTCACTTAGGAACTGAACAATGTGGTGCTTCTCAGCCACACTTAGATCTTTCCTTTGTTTCATTTTGAGTGTTTTGGTGTTTTGAATATCAAGCTGCCTCTGTATTTAAGGACAGGATAGCTGCTCTATTTCTGTAAATTTTGAATTTTTAGGTTTGTAAATTTTGGCTCCAGATTTGTAAATTTTTTTAATATTGTAAATTTTGGCTCTAGATTTAAGGACAAAAGCTGGATAGCTGCTCTATTGTGGCTCGTAATAAATTAACAAAGGGAAAATTTTGGCTCCGGATTTAATTTCTCTCTCTATCTCCACCTATTTCTCTCGCCTAGGCTTTATTAGCCTAAATCTTGTGGGACCAACACCATTAAATCCCTTAACCCATTTTTTCTTAATATTTGTGCAGAAAGTGATATGCCAATTGGGCTGGGACAGAGGGAGTATTAGTTTTGGTGAGTAAGGATATTTAGATTTTTTAATTTATAATTAAATTTATTAATTTTAATTATAATTTATTAATTCATAATTATGGTTTATTAATTCATAATTAAAATTTATTAATTTATAATTAAGGTTTATTAATTCACAATTAGGGTTTTTATTAATTCACAATTAGGGTTATTAATTCAAAGTTAGGTTTTATTAATTCATAATTTGAATTTATTATTTCCAATTAAGGTTTATTAATTCAAAATTAGGGTTTATTAATTCATGATTAGAGTTTATTAATTTAAAATTAAAATATATTAATTCAAAGTTATTATTTATTAATTTAATAAAAGTTTATTAAACTAATTAATTAGAATTAATTTAATTAATTAATTTTAATTAAAATTAACTTAATAATAATAATAAATAAATAAATAAATAAATTAATTAATTAGGGGTCGCCTCAGCGCAGAGGAGACCACCCCAAATAAAAATATTGGCGAACATTTCAACCACGAGCATCAAAAGTCCTTTTAATCAATATTAAATTCTAGAAGTTTAACGGAAACTAAAATTGATAAATTACAAAATTCTTATAGAATTGGAGAAAGAAGCAAAGGCGTTGGGAAGCTATCTTAACCCTTCTTAAAAAGAAGGGTTAATCTATGTAAGAGATTAGAATGAATTTTTTCAAATTTTTTTGCATTAATATAGATTAAATATTTGGTATTAAGAAATACAAATTATTTAGGTTCAAAATTGAAATTTCACTCAAATCAAATGGAGGACTAATTGAAGACTTTATATTTACGAGGTCCCCTACCAAGTATCAATACTAAGAACAATCTCATCATTACTAAAAGATTATTGCTTTATATTCGAACATTATAGCTTAGTGATATTCCTCTCTTTATGAAAATGAATGACAAAGAATACAAATCTCAACTCAACTAATTACTTCAAATATAATCTATCTGTCCTTAATAGTTGGTATAATAGTAATTCAAGAACATAAAATTAGAAAAATATACACGTTTAGTCCCATAAAGACTTAAGTTATGATTGGTTCGTAGAAATGAATTTAGATAATAATAGAATGATGATGAGAATGAAATGAATATTCTTATAGTTGATATCTACAGAGATTGAACATAGTAGAATATGGAATGGCCAAAATAACAATTATTATTACAATTATTATATTATTGGAGATCAAATTTTCCAAAATAAATAAGAATTTTTTTTTAAAAAGAAGTAAAATTTACTTTTCGCTAACCTTATATTCATGGAATAAACAATACCATAGCCCATGGGAGATGGTATGAATGACTAATCTCATGTTCATGAGAATGAACATACATTCGAGAATAGTGATTTCTACTACAAAATTGTACTAGTCATAAGATTGGAATTTGACGCAGAAATCACCATTCATCCTCATTCTATTTCTGCATTCGACCCATGTCCTTAATGATAGTTTTAGCATAACTTTAAGTAACACATCGTTTTAGCGATAGTTTTAACCCATTACTGATTTTTGGCATCGTAAAGTCCAGTTGGTAGCTGGATTTTATGCATGACATTTTTACCCCTATAAATTTAATAATATGAACAATTGAGATTGATGGGATATGGCCCAATCGCTCAGGCCTAATGACAGGCCCAGGCGAACTGGGCCTGACCTAATGAACGGCCCTACGCGGTTAAGCCTGAAGCCCAACATCTAAACCCTATTCAAGACCGAATCAAATGAGATATTTAAGGATCAAGATATGGAAGGAGATATTCAAGGATCAAGATATGGAAGGAGATCGGATCCCACAAGTCAAGGGATCCAGTACATCTTTAGAATTCCACAAACATGTATAAATAGAGGTTAGGTCGACGGTAGAGGGGTTAGCAACTACTTGAATACTAGAGCTTTTCAATACATTCATTGTAATCCTACATAGTGAAAGTATTGGGGAATCATTCCTCCGTGGACGTAGATCTTATTCTTGATCGAACCACGTAAAAGCCTCTGTGTTTTTTACTTCTTTCATAAATCTCGCACACAAGATTTATCATTGGTGCCGTCTGTGGGAAACTTTGAACAAAAAGCTTCGTTTTTCTACACAAATCAATGGCAAGAACTCGTGCAAATGCTAGCACCGCCGGTGGTGCTGGCAACAACCGCGCTGAGGACGATCAAGTGGTCACACAGTAGGGAAGGGAATCGCGAGGCCGGCGGCAACAATACACCAGAGGGTTACATAGAAAACCTTCCTATACACCTCGGGATCATCGCCCTATCGAAGAGGAAGATGCCGATCTCAGCCGGTGAGCAGAAAATTCACCCATCTCACGAGGTCTCGACCGAGCCGTGTCCGAATTCCTCAGCGCCAACATCGCCGGTTCGAACTTTCCTCAACCGTAGGGAAAGCGGAGCGAGCACCTCAAGACCGCCCGATTGGTAGTCACGGGCGAGGTCGTTCGCCCTTCAAATAATCAACGCTCACCTCGGCGCGATAGCCGAGAATACGCACATCGGCACGTCGCCCGAAGTCAATCACCTCGACGGGACAACCGCAACCATTCGCCCCCGCGTCACCCGCGGAGTCGGTCACCCCGGTACAACTACCGAAGTCGCTCACCTCGGCACACCGTCCACAGAGCCGAAAGAGACAGAAGAGAAGAGAGGCGGAGTAGATCTCCTCACCAAAGAGACGACAGGCGTCGCTACCGGTCTCCCACCCCTCCGAAAAGAGATGGCAACGAGCTACCGGGGTTCAACCGACACGGACGGATTATCTCCCATTTCTCAAGGGAAATCCTGGATACACCTTTGCCCCAACGATATCGGGCACCCAACATCGCTGCTTACGATGGCCTCGGGGATCCCTCCGACTTTCTTTTTGCCTACACCACCAACATGGCGAATCAAGGAATGGAAGATTTTCACATGTAAAATCTTCCCGAAATCTTGGGTCTCCAACGCCCGACGCCGTTGGTTACTCCGCCAAAACAAAGATACATCGCTTGAGGATCTCATGGATCGGTTTAAATGGCGCTTCTACGTAAGATGCCACCTCAACAACCATCGTCCGACCTACTCACCATCCGCCAGGGCGGGGCGAGGCGATGTCAAATTTTGTCTCGCGGTTTATCGAGGTCCTCAAAATTGATGAAAGTAACTATCTCTACATCATCAATGCGTTCAAAATGGGATCCGACCGGCGCATCGAACAAAGAGATCACGAGGAAAAGCCAAGACGACGAGTCGCCTCGGACTCGGGTCGACAACTACGTCGAAGGGGACGAGTCGGACCGCAAGAAGAGAGACCAGGGCGCAGCGTAAGGTCGAGAGGAAGAAGCCGATGATCGAGGAAGGCGCCGATCGAAGTGCCTTCGATCGGATCAAGAAAGGCCCGATCGAATCGGTGGGACCTCGGCCAAACCACAGCGACAACGTGCCTCATCTCGCTCAAATCGAGGCGGAAATATTTGAGCTCCATGTTGAGCTCTTCCAAAACCCTCCCATAAAAGGAGGATCCAAGAGAGATCGATGGAGAAGTATTGTGATTACCACCAAGGGTATGGTCACAATCTGGAGGATTCTGAAACTTGAGCTCGTGATCGATGAGCTCGTCAAAGGAGGGGCGCTTAAGAAGTACCTCGACCGACCTGAGTCGGGGAATAAGAAGCGCAGAGGAAAGAATGGAGGTGGCAACAACTGCGAGCCGACCTCGACGTTGACCCAACCTGAAGATGACGAGGACGATGGTCCCAACGCAATGGAGCAAGTCTATGCCATCACCGGACTACCCATAGATACGACGAGGTCGTCGTTGAAAATTGAAGCTCGGAGACCGATCCCCGAGGAGCCAAAAAACAAACGACTCCGGGATGATGAGAACATCGTGTTCTCCAATGATGACCCAGTGCCCAAGATTATGCCCCACCAAGACGCTATTACTATACAAGCCGTGGTGGGCAACAAGAACGTCCACAGAGTCTACATCGACATCGGAGCCTCTGTCAGCATCATCTTCCAAAGCTGCCTAGACAAACTCGAGGTCGGAGGGATCCAAATACATCCCGCACCGTCCAAACTACGGAGCTTCACTCAGGAGACGGTCCAACCGAAGGCGTTATCACCCTTCCAGTCACCGTGGGACGGGCTCCCAAGTCGGTCACCAAGGCCATCCAGTTCTTCCTGGTCCGAGCTCCCTCTCCATACA
This sequence comes from Salvia rosmarinus, assembly GCA_036937905.1. Taxonomy (NCBI): domain Eukaryota; kingdom Viridiplantae; phylum Streptophyta; class Magnoliopsida; order Lamiales; family Lamiaceae; genus Salvia; species Salvia rosmarinus. Next base: position 1,712,384 of record CM072823.1, on the reverse strand, counting down.
ATATCATCCTTGGGAGAGACTGGCTCTACGCCACCAAGGCCGTCTGCTCGGTCTACCACCTCACCATCAAGATACCCACCCCGGTGGGAGTGCTAAGCATCCAGGGTGACCAAACGGCATCTAAAGAATGCATACGAGTCTCAACCCAAGATGTGGCCTTACCTCAGGCCTAGCAACTACAGTAACCTCGAGGCGCCACCCGGGATGATCCGTGGACGACCTCCAATTATATGATGACGACCCCTCCAAAGTCGTCAAGGTCGGCAACCAGGGTCCCAGTGATATTCGACAGCACGTCGTACAGCTTCTGAGGGAATACAGGGATGTGTTCGCATGGTCCCCACTCGACATGACCGGAGTATCGCCCGAGCTCATCACTCATCGACTCAACATCGACACGGCTACCAAACCAGTTCGGCAGAAGAAAATAGGGTTTGCGGCAGAGCGCAGCCAGGTCATAAGAGACGAGGTGACCTAACTCCAGGAGGCCAAAATCATGTTCAAGGTCAAGTACCCGACCTGGATGGCTAATCCAGTCGTGATCCAAAAGCCGGAAGGGGGGTGGCGCATGTGTGTCGACTATACCGACCTCAACAAACACTGCCCAAAGGATTGTTACCCCCTCCCTAATATTGACAAGAAGGTGGAAGCACTGGTGGGCCACGAAATCTTGATTTCTGGATGCGTATGGGGTACCACCAAGTCTTGATAGTAAGGAGGATGCTCCAAAACGGCGTTCATCATCGACGGTGTCTTCGCATACGAAAAATACCTTTCGCCACGAAAACACCGAGACTACCTACCAAAGGATGGTGGGCGCAATATTGAAAGATCATATAGGGAAGATGATAAGCGCATTTTACGTTTATATTTGATATTTGAAGATGAGTTTAGTTCGTTTAATGTGCGTTTACGTATCGATTCTTAATGTTTTATCTATTTCTAGAAGATCTTGCTCTTGGGTGTTCTTTTGGTGTTGTGTAGGTCCATATGTTGAAAATTGAAGCAAGGAGCGGCGCACGAGCCAAAATACACATCGACTGTTTAGCGACCAGCCTAGCGGTCGCTAGGCTGGCCGCTAGGCAACCAGCGCGAGAACCCGCCGAGACCGCGACCGCGACCTCGTGCCTCACCGAGCGAAGCCAGCCAGCAGAAAGCTCTTGTATGATTTCTCGCGGCCGTGGTATGACCGCTAGCCAGTCGCGAGGTAACCATCTGGCGCCGGGAGGCTAGCGGCGAAAAGCGAGACATACCTAGCGATCGACCTAGCGATCGCGAGGGTGGTCGCGAGTCCGGCGGCGTAAGGAAAAATTAGGGTTTGGGGTGTGCTATATATATGCAACACCCCTCGCCCCAAGTTCGCACACACGATTCGAGCCTCTTTTATCGGTTTTCTTAACTTTTCAGATTTTTAGCTTTAGCTTCCATCTATTTTCATTCTAGAGTTGATTTGATCATTGTTCTTGATTAGTTTTACGCTTTGTCTCGATCCGGAACGTTTTCGTCGGACGATCTTTGCAATTTTCCATTTTTCGCTGAGGTTGGGATTCAAGCCCAACGATTGTTCATCAGACGCTTCAATACGGGTTTCATTTATATAATTTCTATTTTTATGGTTAATTCGTATTTTATTCCGTTTATTATGTCTGGCTAGATTTTCGTTCTAATCCTAGGGTTTGCATGATTCGATCCTATATGTTGTGATTCCTGTTATCGCTATTTACCTTCCAGGCATTGATTCATGATTCTTGGTGCTTATTTAAATGTGTTGATTTCTGATCAATCTTGATGCATATCTAGTTGTCGGTTAATTACGTAATTGTATTAATTGTCAATCGATCTCGAATGCATGATACGAATGAGCCTTGAGTCGTAGCTGAGATAGGATATTCGTAGGAAGCATATTCTTGTGATCTGTTTGGAGTTGCTTGTTTTCACCTAGAGACGTAACAGTAATAGGGAAAACTAGTAATCTACAGCCGCTTTTGTCGTAACATAAATTATCGGTTATATATGTGATCTTCCATCTTATGCGGATTAAAATTGGTTAATAGGAGCAGGATAAACATCGTTGTGGATAGGATTAATGCATCCCAGGGTTAGTCGTCCTTATCTGCTTTTAACATCCGAGTGTTTATTGCTTTATTTTATTTTACGTTTTGTTACCTCTGCTTTGGATTGAAGTCGAAGCCCCAAAATCTTACCAAACCATTTATGTTGCTTGGATAATGATGAATCCTTGTTGAGTTAACTCTCGTGTTTTCGCATTACAATCCTCAATGGATACGATACTCCACCTTACTATATATCGCCTTTTACGTGTGAAAAGGGGCGATCAAATTTTAGGCGCCGTTGTTGGGATTGTTAAGATCATATAGGAATAACTTGACAATTTGGAATTATTAATTCAAGTTTTATTTTAATTTTTTTTTATTTTTATTTCTTGCCATTCTGATTTCCTTCTTTTTCTCCAGGTAGTTTATGTTCACAAGGTCCCGGGACCTCTGAACTACACTTTGATCCGGAAATCGAAAATTCACAAAGGAGAAGGAGGCGGGCAAGAAGAAAGGAAGCAATGGCAAATCGTAACAACGGGCGTTCCTCCCGAAGTAGCCGCATTTGTTAGCGGATTTTACACAATCACGGCGCTAATTGGCGACTATGGGACTCGTTGTCCTGCTCGGGAGGCAAGACCGTTGAATTATATGTACGACCTCCTACCGAGCAATTTCAAGGAGGCGGATGGGGCCCGTAATAAACGCTAACAATTTTGGTGGCCGCCCTAATCGGCATGGTTAAAGGGAGCAGTTCGGAGGAGGAGTCACGAGAGGATCGAATGCCCGTCTCGACACTTATCTCGACATTTGTGACACCATAAAGCGTAATGGGGTGCCACAAGACACAATCTGATGCGCATGTTCGGATTATCTCTGCGAAATCAAGTAAAGGACGGTTGAAGACCTTAGATCGTCACGGCATCAGCGGTTGGGCAACACTGTGAGAAATTTCTTTAAGTACTTTCTCCGGCTAAAGCACGTAAGATCATAGCCGAGATTTCCCACTTCTCCCGTTAGGAGATGAATCTTTATTCGAGTCGTGGGAAAGATTCGGGGCCTATTGAGAAGGTGCCCACAACATGGATTCTCGAGGAGCGGCGATTACGCTTTACTGTGGTGACACCTCGCACGAGGAGTATTGTTGGCGATCGGTGCGGGGCTGCCTATTGAATAGGCGTGTAGGCGAGGCCGGCCGCATCATAGAAGAGATGGCGGCCAGCGGTTATCGATGGCCGATGGAGAGGGCACGGTGGTGAAGGTTGCTACTATTGAAGGTGATTCAAATACGATAATATTATGGAGCGCTTCACCTTGTTGAGAAGCCAATTTGAGAAAGAAAGGAAAGGAAAAGGCGTGGCTCGGATAAATGTCTGCGAGTCGAGATATGAATGAGGCGGAGGCGTGAATTACATCAATCGGAGGAACAACCGTCACGGGGAATCCGTACAATCGAACAATGAAATCACCCAAATTTCTCGTCGCCAACCCCAATAATTTTCAACGACCTCGCCAGTTTCTCGATTCGAGCGGAGTGATTCAAGAGACGAAGAAGCCGAGTCTAGAGGACATGATGCAGCAGTTGGTTGTAAGCAACCAACAATTGGCAACGAATCAGAATTCGTTTATAAGCAACACCGGGCAGAAGATTAATCATTTGGAGTCCACTGTGACGGCTATGGGAAAGCATATGAAGATGATGGAGAATCAAATAAGTCAGATAGCCGCACAACAGAATGGGCAGCACAAGTCGGGCCAATTTCCGAGTAATACGGAGGTAAACCCTAAAAATCACTGTAATGCCATTCAATTGAGGAGTGGACGAGCCTATCAAAATCACGAGGAGACGAGCGGTGGCAGGCAAAGAGAGAGGATCTCGCGGCCGAGCTCGCGACCGTGAGCCCGGCCGTGAGGAATCCTACAGGTGGAGTTCGTGGCGGTTCGTGAGCGCGACAAGTCAAAACGCGCACGCGACAAGTCAGTCAGAGGGCCTGGCGAGCGACCTAGCGGTCGCTAGCAATTCAAGCGGCCGCGAAATCGCTGAAGCTTGAAGCAAACCTAGCGCCGAGAAAGCCGCACAAGGCCGCCGAGCGAAGGAAGATGGTGTTCAGTTGATTACTGGCGATCACGCGCGCAGTCGCGAGGCTGATCGCGGCGGCTACCGTGGAGAAATTTCGACGTACGTGCCACCAATTCCGTTTCCAAGCCGTTTGGCGAGCCAATACGATGAGAAGTTGACGAGGTTCATGGAGATGTTCCAAAAGTGCACATTAATATTCCTCTACTTGATGCGCTCAGAGACATGCCGGTTCGTTAAGTTTTTGAAGGATGTCGTTGCCAATAAAAAGAAGCTTGGGAAATTTGAGGCGATAAATCTGTCTCAAGAGTGCGATCTTGTCTTCGCAAAAGAAGTTGCCGCAGCGGAAAGATCCGCGCGCTTCGCCATAGCATGTGTCATCGGAGGACGACATTCTCCAGGTTACGTGTGATTTGAGGGGCAACATCAATCGATGCCGTTGTCCATTTTAGCAGATTGGAGATTGGGAGATCAAGCCGACCACCATAGCTCTTGGATGGCGGACACATCGGTGACTTATCCGAAAGGGATAGTGGAGGGCGTGCTCGTGAAAGTTCAATTTCATCTTCCGGTGATTCGTTGTTCTCGATATGCGGAGGATGGGAATACACCTCTTATTCTCGGGCGACCATTCCTAGCTACCGCGAGAAAGCGATGAGCGTGCAAGATGGAGATCTCACCTTCAGAGTCAACGGCGAAGAGATGAAAATCTCTATATCGATGCTATGAAGCGGACGAGAAGACCATGGAAAATCGTCGAGTTATAGGCGGTATCGCCCGCTCACTTTCAATCGGTGATCAGGTGGAGTTTTGTATGCGAACTCGATTTTCTCACCCGAGACCTTGATGAGGCGTGTGATGAGATTTTAGAGTATCTTGAGTCCATCGATGAAGTCAAAGCCCTCCCGGCGAGTCGGTGCCTTATTTAGATGTGAGGAAGCCGATTGGAGGAGAGGGCCGTGGTAAAGAAGGAAGAGACTACACCCAATTGAGTTGAAAGAGTTACGGACCACCTTGGTATGCATTCTTAGGCGATGATGGCGTGCCGGTGATAATATCTTCGACTTTGATGTATGAGGAGGCACGAAACCGATGGTTGTGTTGAAGCGATGCAAGTCTGCGATTGGGTGGGCGATTTACGATATCGAGGGTGACCCCTCGATTTGCATGCATCGGATCTGTTAGAGAATGAATATAAGCGAAGGTGAAACCTCAGCGCCGATCGAATCCGGCAATGCAAGAGGTCGTTAGAAAAGAGGTGCTGAAGCTCTTAGGCGCAGCATGATCTATGCCGTATCCGACGGTGAGTGGGTTAGCCCTACTCAAGTGGTATCGAGGAAGGGGTATCACGGTGATCGAGGCGAGACAAGCGAGCTTGTGGCAGCAAGACTGTAATGGATGGCGAGTTTGCATCGACTATCGTGCTCAACACGGCCACGAGGAAAGACCATTTCCCCGCCTTTATTGATCGGATGTTGGACGACTAGCGGGGTATGAGTTCTCTTGTTTTCTCGATGGATATTCGAGGTACAATCAGATTGCCATCGCCCAGAAGATCGACACAAGACGGCGTTCACGTGTCCGGTATAGAGTTTTCGCCTATAGGCCAATGCCGTTTGGATTGTGCAATGCTCCAGACCACGTTCGAAGGTGCATGATGTCCGTCTTCCATGGATTGATCGAGAATATTATGGAAGTCTTTATGGACGACTTTTCCGTGTTTAGCTCTTCGTTCGACCATTGTCTCCATAATTTGTCACAAGTCTTTGCAAAGATGTGAGGAGGCGAATCTTGTTCTCAATTGGGAGAAGTGCCATTTCATGGTGAAGGAAGGTATCGTGTTGGTCACAAAGTCTCGGCAAAGGTTTGGAAGTGGATCGAGCAAAGATAGTAGCCATCGAGAACTACCTCCGCCCACAAATGTCGAATCGGTGAGGAGTTTTCTCGGTCATGCGGGTTTCTGAGAAGGTTCATCAAGGATTTCTCGGCGATCACGAAGCCATTGTGTGGATTGCTCGAGAAAGATATGAAGTTCGTGTTCACAAATAAGTGTTTGGAGGCATTCGAGAAATTGAAGTTAGCCACGATCTCGACTCGGTTTTGGTCTCCCCGATTGGAGTCAACCGTTCGGTGATGTGTGATGCGGTGATTGGGCGATCGGTCTTGTATTAGGGGCGAAGCGAGACAAGCTTCTCCGAGTCATTTATTATGCAAGTAAGACTCTCGACTACTGCTCAAATGAACTACACCACCACGGAGAAGGAATTACTAGCTGTGGTCTATGCTTTTGATAAGTTTAGACCTTATTTGGTGGGCACCCACACCATCGTTACCTGCCGACCATGCCGCCATTCGTCATACGTTCGACAAGAAAGATTGAAAGCCAGGTGGTGAGATGGATCCTCCTTCTTCAAGAGTTCGACATGGAAATTAAAGATAGAAAGGGCTGCGAAAATGTGGTTGCCGACCACTTGTCGCGATTGGAGAAAGCCGATCGAAGGAGAGGATAAGAAGATTGGGATCGAAGAACTTCCCAGACGAGCACATCTTGGCGTCATTGATCGCACACCATGGTATGCTAATTTTGTCAATTATTTGGTGATTGGAGTTTTACCTCCATCGTCTGAAGGTCATTTGAAAAAGAAGTTTCTCCACGATGTCAAGTTCTATTATTGGGACGATCCTCATCTCTACCGCCGATGTGCCGATGGTGCGATCGTCATTGTGTTTCCCAAGGAGAATGGGAGAACATAATCCACGAGTGCCATAGTTCGTTGAATGGAGGCCATTTTGCGGCCGACGAGACAGTAAAGATTTGCCACGGTGGATTCTTTTGGCCTTGATCTTCAAAGATTGCCAATCTTTTATCAAGAGTTGTGATCGTTGTCGAAGAGTGGGGAATGTCGATAAGAAGGCGAGATGCCACGAAAACCATCATGGAGGTGGAACTATTTGGCGTATGGGGATCGACTTCATAGGTCCGTTCCCCATGTCTTGTGGTTACGTACATTCTTCTTCTGTGGAGTATGTTTCCCGTTGGGTAGGCGATTCCCACCGTCACGAGCGACTCCAAGGTAGTGATCAAGTTCCTTCACAAGAACATTCGACTCGATTTGGAGTCAGGGGCTTTGATCGGTGATGGGGGTCGCGTTTAATAATAAGTGGCTAGGCAACGTTCTAGCCAAATATGGTGTGAAGCATCGAGTCACCTCCCCTACCATCCACAAGCAAGCGAGCAGGCGAGCTCGCCAACCGAGAGATCAAGCGATTTTAGAAATCGGTTGTTCATCGCAAGGATTGGGCAGCGGTTGGATGATGCTCTTTGGGCCTCACCGGATGCCTTACAAAGCTCCCATCGGGCTATCTCCATATCAAATGGTATTTGGTAAATCCACCCATTTACCGTTGAATTGGAGCACAAAGCATATTGGGCCGAGGAGAATCAACATGGATTTCAAGGAGGCCGGTATGATGAGAAGTGACCAGCTGTTAGAGCTTGACGAGTGGAGGAATGAAGCTTTTGAGAATTCTCGGATATCTGAGGAAAGAGCTCGAAATTCCACGATCTCCACATTCGTGCCAAAGTTTTCACCGGGTAATGAAGTCTTGCTTTACAATGCTCGACTCGCCTATTCAAAGCTCAAGTCAAGATGGTCGGGGCAGATCTGTTTACCGTGCACTTGCCAATGGGAGTTCTGAACTCCTAGACTCGGGGCAACATTTTTAAAGTGAGCGGCGGTGCCTCAAATCCTACTTCAAGTCACACTTAGACCGAGAAGTCAAGGTGACCAAGCTCAGCGAACCATGATAAGAGTACCGTCGAGCTAGCGGCGATAATTCTAACTTGGTTGGGAGGTAACCCAACAAGTTTTACATGCTTTTGTGTTTGTTGTTTCGTTTTGTTTTTGGTTATGTTTCTTTGTTTGTGTCGTGTCTCGTTGTTTGGTGAGATCCCAAAGTTTTAATAGCTTTCATTAAAAAAAAAAAACAAGTACCTAGCGACCACCCTAGCGACCGCGCGGTCGCGAGGCGTGGTCATGAGAATTTGGGCGAGAACATTTTTGTCCGGCGGCAGAGCTCGTGACCAAGCTTCAGGCGGGCGGGAGGTCGGGGCAGCGAAGTCGCGACGGATCTCGCGGTCGAGCTCGCGATCGCGAGCTCGGCCGTGAGATCCGTCGTGACCGCGTCCCGACCAGCGCCCGCTCGAAACCGCATTTTAACACTTATTTTCCCCATTCTTGTAACCTACACACACACACACGTTTTACGAAAATAGCGAGACCATTCCTCTCAAGCACCCAAAGCACCTCTCTCCCCCAATTTTCTTGCATTTCTCCATCAAATCCACTCAAGGTATGCTATATTTGTGTCATTCTTCATGGGTTTACGTTTCTTGAGCATGATTTGGAAGGATTTTATCCATTTATTCTATTGATGTGGGTTTAATTAAATTTGAGGAACTAGGGCTTATTTTGTTAGATTTGTTTGGTGTTTGAGCATGGTTTGTCAATGATAGGATTATTAATGTTTATACACGTATATTGTTCGTCTAATTTACCTACATTGTTGATTTGGGTTCAAAAATTTGAGAAACATGCTTAAAATTTGAAAAATCGCTGCTCTCGTGCTCGTGACCGCTGTCATTGTTCTTGGTGATGAAGGCGCTCACGCGCCGTCTGCAACCGCTAAAACTTGCTTGACCACCCTCGCGACCATGAGGTGTGGTCGCGAGAATTCGCCCAGAACGTCCAATTTTGCAAATTTTTGGCTGTGTGTGTGTTTTTCCCATTTGTTGTTGTCTTGCAAGATCATATGAAAATATGGGAAAAATAATTTGACTAAGTTGAAGTTTGGGGATCTCTATTGAGCATTTTGGGTTGGCGTTGTTTTCATAGTTCCATTCATACACGCTACCGACTTTGAAATTCTTTTACGTACAATATGCCGCGTACTCACGGTCCAAGCGCATGAGGGCAAAAGCATTGTCTCCACTTCCCACGACGAGACACAAGATGAGCTCCACGACGAGCTACGATGAGCATCATGATGAGCCTCACGATGAGCCACGCATGGCCCCACAAGATGGTCGATCGAGAAAATTTTGAGTCGGACTTAGAATGACTCGTCGAAGCCGTTGGAATCGATTGGTGAGATTACGGCATAGGCATTCACGGTTCATGTGCATCAATACGTGTCGAGATGGGTATAACCAATGATGTGGCGTGGTTGGCGAGAGATCGGGCTGTACTCGGTTATCACGACCAACTATCTTACATACCGGATCTGGGCGTCAATTCTTGTCGACTATCCATGTCCACAAGACAAACGGAATGCCGGATTACATCATGTTCCAGCTTGACAATGAGCCCGTCAACTATCCGTGGACGAACTTAATGGAATAATCAATGGAGATCCGGAGGAAACTACATAGGGGCGTCGAGTACGGTCCAAGCGTATGGCCAAGTTCGTGGACTCAGGACTCGAGCACACTCCATACTATGATGCTTGAGATCGAAGGCTAGTTCGACACGGAATCCAGTGTCCGTTACTTCCACCGGCTCATCACTTTCACCTTACATGGCCGATTCGAGCGCCGGCTTTGTCCTCTCACAAGATATGAGCATCTTGATTGGGCCGTGTTCGGCGGTAAGATGCGTCTCGGCATGTTCCTAGCTCAAGACTTCCACATGCAGTCCACGGTTTGGGTAATTCGAAGATATGCATAGGGATTCGTTACCCCATTCTTGATTTTTTGGGATTACGATTCGAGAGAGTCCGATCTCTCACGACATCTTCTGGACAAGCCGTGCTATCGTCGAGCGTTCACGAAGAGGCACCCCGGCGTTACACGTGGTGTTATATGATCAAAGCGGCCAATCGGTTTTCCGCCTACCCAATCGAGCTCACGGTATAAGCCGCTACTTTAGCGCGATGCCAACCGGAATTTGAGCTCCTCTGCGCACTATGCATGGACGCGGCGTGAGCAGCGCAAGGCGGGTCGAGGCGAGCAACCGCATGAGGAGCAAGGCGGGCGAGTGGCTCACGGGAGCGGCGGCATATTGCACCCGCCACCCGTTCGAGGCGACCGGGATTTATGATCGATTAGATCGATAGATGGTCGTCTCAACCATATCGACGGGGAACGACCTCGATTATGGAGCAGCAGCAAGCCCTCTACACCCAACACCAGGCGCATCTCGAGCAACAACGTAAGATGATGGAAATGATGCAGCAATGGAATCAGTGGCGTGGATTTTATCCACCACCGGAGTAGCTCGGCATTCAAGGTAAGTTTTCTCTCCCAACTACTCTTTTCTGCAAACCTTATTGCTTCCACATGTTCACAATAAGTTTGGGGGGAGTAGACGAGTTTGGTTGGTTGAGAATCCTGTTTATATTTCTGTGCTTTATGGTTTAGTTGTTATGCTTTGGGGTCTTTTGTCGTGTTTTTGTTTTGGTTTTCGTTTTTGTGTCTGTCGATCAACGAGTTAAGTGAAGTGTGTTAATCCATGTGGCCAATGACGATAGAAATTTTTGGTGAAATTTAATGATAGTGCGCATGATGTGTTAGAAAATGACGCATGAATGACGTGAGATGGCTTAGGCTTGTTGTCTTTCACCATTTGCTTATCTGTGAGACTTGAGCTTCATTTGTATACATATCTTGATCTGAGTTTACATTAATTGTGTGATATCGTGCATGTGATTATCTTCTAGAACTTGCCATGTTTACGTGTCGAGGCCGCAATATGTGTTTAATTTGGAAAGGATAAAGGCCATCTTTGTTAACCACATATTCACCCAAACACTAACCCGATGATATATACCATTTGTCGCCTTCTTTGAGCCTTTATTAGACTTTTCTTTCGATTAACCGGATGATAGGAGGTGAGGATGGATATGGGAATCAAAGGGGTTGAAATTTTGATGTAGTTTGACGAGAAAAGTTTCTTTTAGAAAAATACATACGTGGTAAAGAATAGTACATTTGTTGTGAATGATAAACCCTATAAGCTCTAGAAAAGAAAAGAAAAGAAAAAAACAAAATGATAAGTTCACTATGAGTGTTGAGCATAAAAGGGTCTTTAATCAAAGTATAGGTACATTCACGTGGCATAAAACGTTGATTCAACACGTTGGGAAAGAAGGAAAATGGACAAAGTCCATATGTGTCGAAAAGTATAAATGGGGGTACTTGGAATATTCTTGAGTCACTTAGCCATATTTTATCCTACCTTAACCAATGTGCCTACATTACAACCTATGAAAAGACCTCTTTGATCGTAATTTGAACACAATGACGTGGTGGAGATATTAGAGAAATGGCAAGCCTATGGTAAGATGTTGCATTGCATTGATCGTTGAGTGTATACACATCCTACATTTCTTTATGAGTTGAGTGTATCCTATATTTTACACACATGCCGTTGTGAGGGTTGAATTAAATGAGTTTTGCCGTCAATTGTTGTTTGTGTTGAGTTGACTAACGTCGTCATGTGCACTAATGTTTTGAGCGTTGATATGTTTACGAGGCTAGAATGGTTATCATCTTTGCTACGCTCGTTGATCTTTCGTTGTGCGCTTCTGTTTTGGATTTGTTTGAGGACAAACAATGATTTAAGTTTGGGGGTTTGATAAACGCGCATTTTACGTTTATATTTGATATTTGAAGATGAGTTTAGCTCGTTTAATGTGCGTTCGTATCGATTCTTAATGTTTTATCTATTTCAGAAGATCTTGCTCTTGGGTGTTCTTTTGGTGTTGTGTAGGTCCATATGTTGAAAATCGAAGCAAGGAGCGACGCGAGCCAAAATACACATCGACTGTTTAGCGACCAGCCTAGCGGTCGCTAGGCTGGCCGCTAGGCAACCCGCGCGAGAACCCAGCAAGACCGCGACCGCGACCTCGTGCCCGCGAGCGAAGCCCAGCGCCGAGAAAGCTACTGTACGATTTCTCGTGACCGTGGCTAGCGACCGCTAGCCAGTCGCGAGGTAACCATCTTGACGCAAGGAGGCGGCGCGAGAAGAGAAGCGCTCGAGACATACCTAGCGATCGCGAGTGGTCGCAGTCCGGCGAAGGAGAAATTAGGGTTTGGGGTGTGCCTATATATATGGCAACACCCCCTCGCGCCCCCAAGTTCGCACACACGATTCCAGAGCCTCTTTTTATCAGTTTTTCATAAGTTTTTCAGATTTTTAGCTTTAGCTTCCATCTATTTTCATTCTAGAGTTGATTTGATCATTGTTCTTCATTAGTTTTACGCTTTGTCACGATCCGGAGCGTTTCGTCCAGGACGATCTTCTGAATTTTCCGTTTTTGAGGTTGGGATTCAAGCCCAGCGATTGTTCATCGAGGCAGCTTCAATACGGGTTTCATTTATATAATTTCTATTTTATGGTTAATTAAGTATTTTATTCCGTTTATTATGTCCGGCTAGATTTTCGTTCTAATCCAGGGTTTGCATGATTCGATCCTATATGTTGTGATTCTGTTATCGCTATTTACCTTCGGGCATTGATTCATGATTCTTGGTGCTTATTTAAATGTGTTGATTTACGATCAATCTTGATGCATATCTAGTTGTCGGTTAATTACGTAATTGTATTAATTGTCAATCGATCTCAAATGCATGATCTGAATGAGCCTTGAGTCGTGGCGAGATAGGATATTCGTAGGAAGCATATTCTTGTGATCTGTTTGGAGTTGCTTGTTTTCACCTAGAGGCGTAATGATAATAGGGAAAACTAGTAATCTCTGACCGCTTATGTAAATGTGAAATTATCGGTTATATATGTGATCTTCCATCTTATGCGGATTAAAATTGGTTAATATGAGCAGGATAAACATACGTTGTGGATAGGATTAATGCATCCACAGGGTTTAGTCGTCCTTATCTGCTTTTAACATCCGAGTGTTTATTGCTTTATTTTATTTTCTGTTTTGTTACCTCCTGCTTTGGATTGAAGTCCAAGCCACAAATCTTACCAAACCATTTATGTTGCTTGGATAATGATGAATCCTTGTTGAGTTAGCTTACGTGTTTTCGTATTACAATCACATGGATACGATACTACGCTTACCTTCTATATCGCCTTTACGTGTGAAAAAGGAGCGATCGGAAGATCGTCGAGGTCTCGTCGGCGACATCGTGGTCAAAATCCAAAAAAGAAAGTTGCACCGACGACCTCGTAACTATCCTCCAACTCCTCAGGTCGGTCAATCTCAAGCTCAACCCCTAAAAGTGCACGTTCATGGTGAAAACGGGGAAATTCTTGGGGTCTTGGGTTTCTCAAGAAGGCTTGAAGGCCAATCCCACCAGGTGAAGGCGATACTTGACATGCAATGCCGAAAACAATCGTGAGATCCACAAACTCACGGATGCTTGGCCGCTTTCTCAAGTGATTCCTATCTCGGGCACGAGAAACAACTTCCTTTCTTCAAGATCTTGAGAAGTGCCCCGGACTTTGCATGGGAGGAAGAACACCATGTCGCCTTCACCCAGCTGAAAGAGTACATTGCCGACCTGCCCACACTGTCCGCCCCGAAAGAAGGCGAGCTCCTTTCTTTATATCTGGCCACCTCGGACGAGGCAATCAGTGCGGTACTGGTGCGAGATGAGATCGAACGACAACTCCCTATCTACTTCATTAGCCGAGCTCTCAAAGGACCGGAGACTAGGTACACCAGCTTCGAAAAAATAGCATTGGGACTGGCGAACACCAAGCGACGTCTCCGACCTTATTTTCAAGCCCATTCCATCCAGTCTTGGTGACTTACCCACGAGACAAGTCTTGTCAAACCGAATCATCGGGGACGATATAGCAGTGGGCACTAGAGCTCGGCGAGCATGACATCTTATACTCCCCAAACCGCCATAAAGGGCAAGCTTTAGGCGATTTCTGGTAGAGACCAAATTCTCGAGTCGGCCCACGGAGAGGTCACTCCGACCCGCTCTCTAGCGGAGGAACCTACCTCGACCTACGGCGGTACATTGGTAGATGTATGTGGATGGGGCTTCGTGCAAAAGCAGTAGCGGAGGCGGGCATCTTGCTCCTCGGCCGAAAAAAGCGAAGTGACCTATGCGCTTCGGTTTTCTTCCGACCACAAATAACGAGGTGGAGTATGAAGCGATCTCGGGACTCCGTCTCGCAAAGGAATTGAAAGTGGAAAAGATCCAATCTTTGGAGATTCCCGTGTCGTGGTAAACCGGTCTTAGGAAAATACGAGGCCAAGAGGATCGAATGGAGCAATACCTGAGAAGGCTAAAGAGATCTTGACCTCATTCGGGTATTCCACAATTCATCGTATCCCACGAGGGAGAAACGGCCGGTGACATCCTCGATAAATTGGCCGTCGTCAAGAAATCCACCGGTGGAGGAAGTTCATTCGAAGCATTGCGGAGCCCCACATCGGCATCATCAACGAGATAGAACCGAACTGGATGTCTCCTATAAAGGCATATCACGGAAGAAGGTGTACTACCCAAGATCGGCTCGAAGCCAAAAGATAATGGTCAAGTCCCAAAAGTACCTCACGCATGAAGGCACTCTCTCATGAAGTCATTGGATTTGTATCTTGAAAGCGCTTTGGTTAAGCTTGTATACAATGTTTCTGTTACCACTATTACAATCTCTATCTGAAATGAATACTTGATTGCATATATCTATGTCCCTTATCTCATATATAAGTTAGATCATACGATGTGTAGAAGATCACGAAGTGCGTATGATTGATCGCAATGAGATATAAAAGTTTCACACCGAGACAACTTGAGGACGAGTTGTCGGCATAGAGGCTGCGGTATAGATAAGAAGTGACTTGACTTGGTTGCTTGTCTATGTTGGTGCGTCTACGGCGTATTGAAGGATCACGGTGAGATGAGTTCTTCTATCGACCGTCGTGAAGAAGCAAGATCTCGGTGACTTACGATGATCTAAACCTCGATAAGGTATTAGATGAGTATGAGTTCTTGACCATCACTTTGACTTGTTATGGGTGAGGGTTATATGTTCTAACCCATATTCTCCGCATCTTGGGTGGTGGCGGTGCTTGTATGTCATGCTAGTTATCATGTCAGTCACCGTATCCGTTTAGGATGATGGCGTCCCTTAAGGAGCTCAAAGGTTTATTGTACTAAACCCCGCAGTTGAGTTAGCTCAAGTACAATAATGAGGTTGAGTGGTACTACTTAAGAATTAAAGATATTAATTATTTTAAGCGATCAGTATGCTATAAATAATTAATGGACATTCGATATCTTAAATACGAGGATTCGTAATGTCTAAGTGCAAGCCTCGACTCAACTTCGGTAATAAAGGGTAAGTAAGCATTTATTCTCAGTGGCATGAATAAATGTTTATAAATTAATTTATGTTAAAATGAACATAAGATAATTAATTTATTTGAGGCCCATCTTTATTCCTTGCATTTAATCCTGGCTGGCCCATCCAGCCCGTAAGCTAGGAAAAATCGGCGCCCTATGCTCTACAAGGCAAGGATTTGATTCTCTTTATCCTATAAGGATATTATTATATTTATGGGATATGCATAGATCCTTTCCATATAAGATTATGGTAATAATCCTTTCCATAAAGGTTTATGGTAATTTCCATATGGGATTATGGTAATTTCCATAAAGGATTATGATAATTTCCATATAGGATTATGGTAATTTCCATATGGGATTATGGTAATTTCCATATAGGATTATGGTAATGCATTATAAATATGAGGTAAGAGATTAAATCTAGGTCGATGATTAATAATCATCATCATTATTTTCGAAATTTGAGGTTCATCCTTTGAGAGATTTTCGAAAATTCTTGAGTGCTGAGGGTGATTTTCGAAGCATTCTCCATAGATCGTCCTCACTCGACGTTGGAGATTGGACAACCGGGATACAGTCGGAAGGTCAAAGCACGAGTCTCGATCCATTCACCGGCAGTTTCAAAGGTAAACATGAGAAAACCCCAACGTGTTGCAATTAATTATATAGGTGCATGCTAGGTATATAATCAATGTATGATGAATTCAACATCCAAGATAGATCCTCGGGAGAGGGCTAAACCTAGTTTTTCCCTACAGTTGGTATCAGAGCCTGGGATCAGAATCTTGGCTCTGTTGGATTAATTCACGTTTGATTATTACGTGCGCTATATATTATTTGTTGGATTTGTCGTTCATCGTGGCTCGATTTTATTTTGTCGGATTTTGTTTTCATCACGAGAAAATCCGTGGTTAGATTAGATTTATTTTTACGTAAATCTTATCCGTAAAAGTAAAACGAAGACAAAGCGGCCGGATCGAGACGACGGAAAAAGCGGGTGCACGGCGTGCGAGCAGCGGCACGCAAGGCGTGCGCGGCACTCAGCCGCTCGCCACGTGATGGGCCGAGCCGGATCCATTTTTCGGCCGAATCTGCTTTGTGAGTTCGGTCGTGCCGTGCGAGCGAGGTTTGTTTGAATCCGATGCGTGCCCGCACGCGAGGCCCGTTTTCAAGATTATAAAGATCCATGCTTTGCAATTCTATGTAATAGATTAGGCGGGAAAGTGCGATTCCACGAGTGGAGCCACGATGAGCGTTTTTATCTTATTTTTATCGTTCATTGCATGTCGTGGATGTTTAAATTATGCAATAGCATGCTATGTGTGTTTAAATTATGTTGACAAACCTTTAAGTGTTTTTCGTAATTGGTGCGCATAGTAAGCATGCTAGGTTTATCGCGTTCTCAAACATATTTTAGAATTACTGCGAGCATGTTTTACATGTTGAGTTACGTAGAAAAGCATGCTAGGATTACGTGATCTCGCATGGACAAACCTTTTGAACAAAAGACTAAGCAAGTAACCCGACATATTAATTTTCAAATTAAAATGTCAAGACCTCCACCTTTGATCTCTAAACAAAGTGATACGCTTGTGAGTAAACGCCCACAGCGCTGGCTTGCTTGCATGTTTATCATAAGTTTGTTAGATGAGATTTCTAAATAAAATATTTTAAATCTATTGAGAAGTGGGAGTTTCATGTGTAAACGCCCACACGCTGCGGCTTGCATGTGCGATTTTCATAAGTTCTCTAGAGATGGATATAAAATGAGATAACAAAATTTGGATTGGGCGGTATGGTCTGAGTGAGTATGCCAATTCTAAGAATTCATTTCTCTTATTAAAATTGTGGTCATTGTAGACATCACCTCGAGTACAACTTCCGTGAAGTCCCTTCTTGCGATAGTGATGTGGTTCAGTAAGGTCCAATCATTAATTTCATTTGTCGTAAGGATAAGTTGACATGGATTGAAATTAAACGACTAAAAGGTATATTTTAGTCAGGTCGAGGGGTTCATGTAAACGTCCACACGTGTGGCTTGCATGTGGGATTCCTCGACGATTGGAGGTTTCAATTAATATTGTTTTATCAAAAGGTTACAATATTATTGTTACAATTATGTGTGATCGTATGCTTATGTGTTTACATTATCGTTTCGTATATGTCTCAATCGATTATCAATATGCTCGCACAAAACCGCTATCCGGTCCAAATTTTATCGAGTGGAAGCGAAACATGGAATATGTTCTTATCATTTGAAGAACACATGTTTGTTCTCACTACTCCTAAACCCGATGCCCCATCGACGATCGACTAATGAGCAGCGAGAGTCAAGCAGACTTTGGAATAAGTCAAACAATATGGCTAAATGCTATATGATGACTACTATATCCAAAGGCTTGCAGCTGCAGCATCAGTCGATGGTAGACGCGACTGATATTTGGTCAAGTCTCGAGAGTAAGTTTGGGCAGTCGGATCGAACAGTCCGCTTCCACACAATGAGAGAAATCTTGGCGTGTAAGATAGAAGA
The DNA here is from genome assembly GCA_036937905.1 of Salvia rosmarinus. Taxonomy (NCBI): domain Eukaryota; kingdom Viridiplantae; phylum Streptophyta; class Magnoliopsida; order Lamiales; family Lamiaceae; genus Salvia; species Salvia rosmarinus. Next base: position 1,694,397 of record CM072823.1, on the reverse strand, counting down.
AGGAAGTTCGGTCCATGAACATGTCTCCCACATGACTCATCTCATGGATAGTCTTGATCAGTTGGGAGGAGGTATTGACGGCGAAGCCAAGGTCGATATCATCCTCAATACACTGCCCAAGTCTTTTGAGAACTTTCGTGAATGCGATCATGAGCAAGACCGAGTATACACTTAGTCGGGTTGTTTAATGATCTCGTGGTCATGGAAGGAGTTATGGGCAAAGGAGCACATGCTCTTGCTAGCACATCTAAGGGCCCAAATTTTCCGTTGCAAAATGGAAAAGAAAAGGGCACCAAAGGTGGTAGAGCGAGGAAATAGTGGGAGTAATGGGAGCAAGAACATGGTTGCCACCGAGGCTTGAAGAAGCGAAGGAGAAGGGTAAATGCTTCAAGTGCGGTAAGACGGGCATTGGAAGGCTAAGTGCCCTATGCTCAAGGCTCGAGGTACGCCTGCTTACTTTAGTAACTAAACATGTTTAGCAACTTGTTCTACCCATTCTTGGGTAGTAGACAGGTGCGATCGATCATGTTTGTTACACCTTGCGGGGGTTCCCGCGGACAAGGGAGCCGAGTTATGGCGAGATAATGATCTCCATGGGCAACGCGCGAAAGTCGAGGCCGTTGCGATCGGAGATGTTACTTTATGTTTGAGAGAAGCAGTTTAGTTTTAAAAGACGTTTTATATGTGCCGGATTTTCGGGCGGAACCTTGTTTCTGCTTTCAAACTATTTACTCATGGATATTCTCGTTATTTTTATAGTGGTGTTTCTATCATAAGAAATGACGAAGTTATCTCGTGTTGGCACTTTATATAATTAAGCTTTATACTATTTCTCGCAAAACATAATACCTATAACTATGTCAGCATCTTCTTCAAACCCTAGAAAGAAAAATTTTCTTCAAAGATGACACCACATTTCTCCGGCATCTTAGATTAGATCACATCAATCTAAATAGGATCCAAAGACCGCTAAGAATGGAGCGTTGGGTAATCTCACGATTACTCTATTCTCGATCTGCGAATCCTCATATGAAGGTAAGATGTCGACATGGACCCTTCAAAGCGAAGGGTTATAGAGCCAAAGAAATGTTAGAGTTAGTCCATTCGACTGTGGACCGATGTCCACACAAACTCGTGGAGAATGCAGTATTTTGTCACTTTCATTGACGATTACTCAAGGTGCGGATACGTATACCACCTTCACCGCAAGTCTGAATGCTTTGAGAAATTCAAGGAGTTTAAGGCGGAAGTGGAGCGAAGCTTGGTAAGAGTATCAAGTCACCGTGGTCCGATCGCGGTGGTGAATACCTCAATGAACGAGTTCATGGACTATCTAGTGAAGTATGGGATTACCTCGGTAAGATTTCACCGGCACACCACAAAGAAATGGTGTGTCGAGCCAAGAAATAGACTCTTTGGAAATGGTTAGATCAATGATGAGTTATACAACATTGCCTATTTCGTTACGGGGTATGCCTTAAAACGGCGGCATACTTGCTAAATCTAGTACCATCCAAGTCGATCGAAAAGACCCATTTCGAGTTGTGGTTTGGGCGAAGCCCGCTTTAAACCACATAAGGATATGGGGCGATCCGGCACGTCTTTGAACAAGAAGGTCGACAAGTTGGAGGATAGATCCGACGCAAGGCTGTTTATTGGATATCCTAAAGGAACGAAAGGTGGTTTATTCTATAGTCCTAAGGATCAGAAGGTCATTATTAGCACTAATGCCCGATTCTTAAAAGAGGATTATATGAAGAATCATAAGTCCAAAGTTGAAATCATTCTTCAAGAATTAGAAGATGATCGTATTCCACCATTAGGCCAAAGGTACGAGATGTCGAGTCTAGTGGGAGGGATCGACACGAGATACTTCAAGAAATTGAAGTGGGTCGAGTTCCACTGGAGATACCGACCGTACAAGTGGTACCTACCAGCAAGTTGTGCAAGATAGAGAACCACAAGTTTACTGCACCCACCGTTGCCATTGTGCTGTAGAGAACCTCGTCGTAGTGGGAGGGTTGTTCGTCAACCCGAGCGATTTATGTTCGTGGGAGAATCTTGGTTTAGTCCTGTGAAGCGAGCGAGCAATAATCGACCCATGGACATACTGGAGGCGATACAAAACATTGATGCAAGATCATGGCACATCGCTATGGACTTAGAAATGGAGTCCATAACGGCTATGGATGTATATGAAAAGACACCTCTACCGGATGGCAAGGAAGCCATAGGCGATAAGTGGATATACAAAAGGAAGAGATTAGATGGAGAGGTTTCGCTTTTAAAGCTAGGCTTGTGGCGAAAGGGTACACTCGTATTGAGGGCATCGATTCGATGAGACCTTTTCGCTGTAGCAATGCTCAAGTCCATCGAAATTCTTCGCCATAGCAGCCCACTCAACCTAGAGGTTTGACAAATGGATGTTAAAACCGCTTTTCTAGCGGTTACCTTGAGGAAGGTAGAGGCTATATGTCAAGAACCCAAGGTTATGTGGTAAAGGTGAAGAGCATCTAGTATGGAAACTTAAGAAATCCATTTATGGACTTAAGCCTCCCGATCATGGAACTTACGCTTTGACGAGGTGGTAAAGTCCCATGGATTTACCCAGCTGCTAGCGAGAGTTGTGTGTATCGGTTAGATGTCAGCGGTGATGTGGTATTTCTTGCACTTTATGTAGATGACATTCTTCTAGTTGGCAACAACGTGAAGTGTTATCGAGGCGAAAGAGTTGGCTATCCGATCGGTTTCAAATGAAAGACTAAGGAGATGCGGCGTACATTCTTGGGATCAAGGTTTACCGAGATCGCAAGAAGAAAATATTGAGCTTATCTCGGGCGCCTTACATTGATACTTGTGATTACTCGTTTTAGTGATGCGAGACCGCCAAGAAAGGATTGCTACCTTTCGGACATGGCGTTTCTTTATCTGAGGCCAGCCTCTCCTATGATCGCGAAAGAGATAGAGAAATGAGACAAGTTCCTTACGCTTCATCGTAGGAAGTCTCATGTACGCAATCTTATGCACGAGGCCCGATATACGCTGTGGAAGGCATAGTAGCTAGATATCAATCTAACATCGACAAGCTCATTGAATTGCGAGAAAGCATATACTCAAGTACCGAAAATGACTCGAGATTATAGGCTGGTTTACCATGCGAGATAGTCTAATGCCTTTGGGTTATCTGGACTGGGTTTCAAAGTCGGCCGTGATGAGAAAAGTCACCTCGGCCATGTGTTTACCTTGGGAGGTGGAGCAGTATCTGGCGGAGTGCAAAGTAGCGATGCATTGCGGACTCTACCATGGAAGCCGAATATGTAGCCGCCGGAGGCTTCTAAGGAGGCTGTATGGTTCAAGAACTACCTCGTGGATCTAGGTGTGGTACCGGTTTGCCCAAGAGTATCATAGTTTCTTGTGATAACTTCGGTGTAGTGGCAAACTCGGAAGGAACCACGGACCCACAAGCGACCAAACACATAGAGAGAAAGCACCATGTCATACAGAAATCGTTAGGCGAGGTGACGTCTTGATTGCAAAGATTGTTACGACGGATAACCTAGCGGATCTATTCACGAAAGCCCTTGCCGCTATAAGTCTACGTTGGGCACGTTAGAGGACTTGAATTGTGCTAGATGGCACCCGCTAAAGCACTGCCAAGAATAAGTCTACGTCGAGGGACGTTAGAGGACTTAATTGCGCTAGATGGCACCCACTTAGAAAGGAAACTTTTGTATAAGTGGGAGAAGCTAAGTGATGGTTTTGTTTGTAATAGCTAGTAGAGACACATTGTATACTAAAAGTTTGCTTTAGTATAAGTGGGAGATTGTTGGATTTGTATAAAGAAGTTTGGTTAAGCTTGTATACAATGTTTCCTGTTACCACTATTACAATCTCCTATCTGAAATGAATACTTGATTGCATATATCTATGTCCCCTTATCTCATATATAAGTTAGATCATACAGTGTGTAGAAGATCACGTAAGTGCGTATGATTGGTCAAGCTAATGAGATATAAAAGTTTCACACACCGAGACAACTTGAGGACGAGTTGTCGGTATAAGTCATGTATAGATAAGAAGTGACTTGACTTGGTTGCTTGTCTATCTTTGTGCGCCTCGACGTATTGAAGGATCACAGGAGATGAGTTCTTCTATCGACCGTCGTGAAGAAGCAAGATCTCGGTGACTTACGATGATCTAAACCTCGATAAGGTATTAGATGAGTATGAGTTCTTGACCATCACTTTGACTTGTTATGGGTGAGGGTTATATGTTCTAACCCAATATTCTCCACATCTTGGGTGGTGGCAGTGTTTGTATGTCATGCTAGTTATCTATATCGAGTCACCATATCCGTTTAGGATGATGACGTCCCCTTAAGGAGCTCAAAAGGTTTATTGTACTAAACCCTGCAGGTTGAGTTAGCTCAAGTACAATAATGAGGTTGAGTGGTGCTACTTAAGGAATTAAAGATATTAATTATTTTAAGCAATGTAATGCTATAAATAATTAATGACGTTCGATATCTTAAATACGGGATTCGTAATGTCTAAGTGCAAGCCCGACTCAACTTCGGTAATAAAGGTGTAAGTCAGCATTTATTCTCTAGTGGCATGAATAAATGTTTATAAATTAATTTATGTTCTGGGCTGAACATAAGATAATTAATTTATTTGAGGCCCATCTTTATTCCTTGCATTTGATCCCTGGGCTGGCCCATCCAGGCCCGTAAGCTAGGCAAAATCGGCGCCCCTATGCTCTATAAGGCAAGGATTTGATTCTCTTTATCCTATAAGGATATTATTATATTTATGGGATATGCATAGATCATTTTCATATAAGATTATGGTAATAATCCTTTACATAAAGGTTTATGGTAATTTCCATATGGGATTATGGTAATTTCCATAAAAGATTATGGAAATTTTCATATGGGATTATGGTAATTTCCATATAGGATTATGGTAATTTCCATATGGGATTATGGTAATTTTCATATAGGATTATGGTAATGCATTATAAATATGAGGTAAGAGATTAAATCTAGGTCAATGATTAATAATCATCATCATTATTTTCGAAATTTGAGGTTCATCCTTTGAGATTTTCAAAATTCTTGAGAGCTTGAGGGTGATTTTCCAAGAATTCTCCATAGATCGCCCTCACTCGATGTTGGAGATTGGGCAACCGGGATACAATCCGTAAGGTCAAAGCACGAGTCTCGATCCATTCCGCCTCGATGCATTCAAAGGTAAACACGAGAAAACCCCAACGTGTTGCAATTAATTATATAGGTGCATGCTAGGTATATAATCAATGTATGGTGAATTAAACACCAAAGATAGATCCTCGGGAGAGGGCTAAACCTAGTTTTTCCCAACAAAGTCCTACCTTCAACCACTCCCGAGATGCCTTGGGCGTAAGAGGCGGACTACGTGCTAAACGAGATTCACATCGATCTTGTGGAAGCCACATCGGATCACGAGCCTCTCAAAGAAGACACCGAGGTCGTGGTATTATCGGCCCATCCTCATCCAAGATTCGGCCGAGCTCGCCGTAAGTGTCCAAAGTGTCGACCACGCCACAAGAAGCTCCCTCGCATCGACCTCGCAGCCTACAAAGTCCTCGCCTTTATGCGGTGGGAATCGACATTGTTGGTCCCTTCGACCGCACCGCCCCGACTCGATATTTGGTCGTGGCCATGACTATTTCACAAAATGGGTCAAGCGAGCCTCTCTCAAACCTCACGCGTAAGGATTCGACATTCGCTTGAAAACATAGTTTGCCGCTTGACATACCACATGTCTTGATCTCGGATAACGGCACCCGGTTCGTCGGCGAAAACTTCAAAGAATGGTGTGAGGAGCTCCGGATCAAACAACAGATTCACCTCGTTGCACACCCAGAGGCGAATGGTCGAACCGGCGACAAACCGCACAATCGCTCAAGGATTGAAAAGAGGTTGACCGAGCTAAAGGTGATTGGGTTGAAAATTTCCTCAAGTCCTCCTCGTCGCATGCGACACACCGGACTTCGCACGAGAAACACCCTTCACTTAGTCTACGGCACCGAGGCTGTCATACCACCGAAATCGGGCGCATCGAGCCCACGTACTCTTCACTCGACCAACACGACAACGAGGAGAACCCACGGTCAACCTTGATGCTCTAGAGGAAAACGTGAGCTCGCTCTTCATCAATGAAGCCAAGTACAAATGCCGGTCGCAAGGTACTACAACAAGAGGGTGAAAGCCTCCACACCCAAGTAGGCGACTCGACCTATGGACCAATGAGGCCAGTAAAGCCGAGCGACTTAATAAGTTAGACCCGACATGGGAAGGCCCATACCGCGTCCACGAGGACCTCGCAAAGAGGCCGATAAGCTTGCTCACCTATCCGTGCACTTATTCCCGAACTCGCATATCACTCATCCGAGGAGGTATTTTACATAGCTTTGATTTCGAGATCGGCATCATGTCGACCCTCTTTTTGCTTTTCCAAGTGCGATGTCATTTACTTATCAATAAAACATTTGTTTTCTAATGAGTATTTTACTGCCTCATCTTACATTTATGTGAACATCCATTCGTATAAAACATAATTAACCTTCGTAGGGGATGCCCTTGCGAAGATGACAACTAAGCGCGGCCAGTGATCATCCCAAAGACATACAGACACTCATTAATTTGAAACATCTCCGCAAGCACACGATAACTCATTGATTTGAACATCTACGTGCAAGGCATACAGATTACTCATTAATTTGAACATCTACATGTAAACGACGCCCGATCGGATCTCGTATAATTCATACCCCTTTATTGGGAAGATATACACTTGATAAATGTCTAAATAAATTTACGACTAAAACCAAGTCCTAAGCTATATTTGTACCTCTTTAGGGGAAAATATACACTTCGCACAAAGTCTAAATACATTTATGACTATAAACCAAGTCCTAAGCTATATACAAATCACTGGGCTGAGCTCCACCGCCAAGTCTCGCTGAAGCTACACCAGTTCGAAACAAAGTCCCCGGGTCGGCGATGAACACCCGGGATGAACTCGGTGCCTTCTACCCAGTCGATGAGGCCAGCGTCACCACGACCTACTCTAGGCGCTCTTTGATCAGGCGCAGACGTGCCCCGACCTGAAGTGGACGCTCCTGGGGTCGAGGCCGAACTCCTACCTCTTGATCTCGAGACCCCACCAGGGGTACGACCTCGACCTCGACCCCAACCTGACATCCTTCCTCGTCGACCTGAGGCCCTCGCCCGTCCAGCTTCCTGATAATGGGGCCCGACCACGAGACGACATCTCCGACATGTCTGCTCCCATCAGTCGAAGCACCTCGGCGTGGTCCATATAACTGCTACCCGCCCCGACTTCTTCAATTCTAACGCCGGTGGGTCGGTCAAGTCCGCTACGGGGCTCGAGATACGCCTTTTGCGGACGAGCTCGTAAAGCTGAAGGCATTTGACCAAGGCATCGAGGCGCTTTAAAATTTTTCTTTGTTAGGCCCTCCTCGTCCCTTAGCACCATGCCCTCGGCAGCGTGTCGAGCTTGGTCATCGGCCTCGGATATAGTAATACCACCAGATCGGTGGATCACCGCCAGACTCAAAGATGCTCCTCCGAGATCCGCGCCAACTTCTTGCGCCACCGAAGCAAGCTTTCACACCGCATCGCGGCCCTGAATGACGCCGCAGAGACATCCGCCGGACTTCCAGATAGATGATTCTTAGCTTCAAGGCTTCGTTCTCTGCCAGAAGACGGGCCACCTCGCGTTTGGCTATCCATGCTATGCAAAGTCCGGTCGGCCGCCGATCGGCTCCTCCAACACCACCTCCTCATCCTTCTCAACCAAAGCACCCTGACCTCTTTCACTTGGGTCAAGAGATCGTGATCGAGCCTGATGTAAGGAGAAGAGGAGTGCTAAAAACAAGAGAAACACATTTTTTTCAAAATGTGTATTTATTATTCACAAAAGTGGAAATTTACAAAGCTCGGGATCCTAACGACCCGGCACTGAACCTATTACAAAAGCCACCGACCCGAGCCTCTACGAGGGGCTCACTGGCATCCTTTGCTCTTCATGCCGCTGCGGGCCCCTTCACAAGGAGACTTGAGCTCGGCCCTACCTCCCCGCCGGCCCGCACTCGGCAAGGAGTTCCTCAAGCTCGGGTCTTCATCCTCCTTGACCGGGTCACGACCTCACCGCCGAAGAGAAGTTTAGGAAGCCAAAGTCTCCAAAGACGGGAAGAGCCCACCTCGGCAATCACCCAGCGTAGTCCTTCCGGTGTTCGAGGCGACCGACCCACCCATGCTCGACTTTATCGAAATCGAGCATCGCGCCGCCAACTCCCGTAGGTGGTCGGATATCACCGCGGCCCGAGGACGGCGGCCGCCGGAGATGAAAGCGGAGAAGGTCTCCGATTCGATAAGCTCGCTTTGGCGAAGGCCCTCAACATCGCCCCCCGCCCGCCAAAAGCGCTTCTGCTCGGGCGAGTTTCTTCTCCGCCTCGGCCTCCTCCTGCACTCTCCACTGGCACGGGCCACCGCAGGCCCGATTCTTCTTCAGCCTGCCAGCGCCCTTGCAGCCTCAAGATCCGCCCGCAGTAGCCTACCGGCCTCGGCGGCCCGCCCCTCTCCATCGCCTCATCGAGATACGCCCTCGCGATGAATCCCATGCATACGGCAGCTCCCCATCACCAAAGTCGCATCCCGAAATTTAAAAAGTCAGGAACGCATCATAGAAGGAAATAACGATGAATACGGAAGAGACCTGTACCTGAGGGAAGGATATAGTGAGCTTGGGGTCGGCACTGTGACGTGATCCGAAAAGCGAGTGTCCTTCTCCGAGGTCGGACTTGACCTCGGCTGAGGTATCGACACCAACTGACTGATGTCCGCCACAGCCAGGGGCACCTTGCTTGTCTCATTCCTCCTCGCCTTCTTTGCCGGAGGCTCCTGGCTCGGCGATTGTGTTGGAGGTGGCAGAGACGACACCTTTGCCTTCTTACGTGGATTGAGCTTCACTGCACAACAAAGAAAGACTACATTAGTACAATGTCATCAGACAGAAGGCGAATAAGGAAAATGGGAGGTACCCTCACCCCGATCCGACCTCGATCCTAGAGCCTCCGACCTATGTATGCTCAGCTCGGCATCATTCAGGTCGTCCTCGGTGAATTCACAAGATATTTCACCAAATGTGTTGATCTCCACCTCTAGGGCACCCAAGGGCTTGACCTTCAAATCCCTCATCTTGCCCATACCCTACTTATACAACGGTTTCCCGTCAATCCGTAAAAAGAAAAACTTTGTCACCGGATACCTTAGAGGGCGACCCCGAACGACCGCCGAGGTGACAATAATATACACCTCACGAGCTCGACGCTAAAACGCATCAAGACCTCGAAGGAGAGCTTCTCGCTAAGGCCATAACAGTCAAACCCTAGCCTGACCACTGACCTAATGGAGTTCGAGTCAATCGGCATACGTGAATTTGAAAATATTCTCAATACTCAAAAGACGGGGCGAGGGGGAACCTAAGCCCAGCCTTCAGGGCATCTACATACACGGTAGTAAATCCCTCCGAGGGCCATACTTATCTCCTTTATGGGCAGCACCACCAGCCTCCACGGAATATGGCATTCCTTCGCTACCCTACATAAATCGGAAATGGTCAGAGACGAGCTAGCGTCCCTGACCTTGAACTCGTCCCAGATAGATGGTATTGCCGGAACCCTAGCGCTAATCCCCCTAGACCTACCCATCAAGGTATGGCACATATAATCCTTGATTTCACCTCACCATCGGGAAGAAGACGGTCAAGGCAGACCGCATCAAGACGAAGAAGAAGATGAAGAAGACATATTTACTTTTTCAGTGAGGATTTTTGATTCTCCGGCGAAGTTCTGAAGGAAATTTGGGAAAAAGCTCTGAAATTTTCTCTTTGGAACAAATGAGGAAGAAGAAAATGAACAGTCTCTCTATCACCCGCTATTTAAAGTACAAAAGGCGCCTAAAAACTGGCTTTTCAACTTCCCACGGGGCTAACCATGATTTGACGTGAAGTCGACGTGCGCGCGTGCTTCGAGCGCCCACCAACCGCCTGGCGCATATGACGTATTCTAGGACGAGCAGACTACCAGTCTAATCGTGCACTCATCACACTGACATCGCCATCCAACAAGGACTATTCAGTTAAGATGATTCAGATCGGACCTCGGCGCCCTCCAGACCGACGTCGCCATCCAACAGGGACGATTCAGTTCGAATGATTCAGTTTTTCGGCGCTCTCCAGACGGACATCGTCATCCAACAGGGACGATTCAGTTCGAACCTCGGTGCCCTCCAGACGGACATCACCGTCCAACTGGTACGACTCAGTTCGGACCTCGGCATACCCCCGATGGACGTCGCCATCCAACAAGGATGTTTAAGTTCGGACCTCGTTATGCTCCAAATGTATATTATCATCCAACTTTGAGCGATTCACCCGTAACGGCAAATCGCTCTAGCTTCGCTTCGCACCGAACCAAATCAATCAAACCCCGACATCAAAAGATTGAGAACCTTCGACAACAACCTCACCGAGCAACAACCACCGCAAAATACGCCTTCACCCCACCTCGCATAGTTGTTACCGACTAATTGGGGGCTATGACGGATATGACCCAACCGGCCAGCCCAATGGCGCCCAGCGAACCGGCCTCGACCTAATGAACGGCCCTACGCGGTTAAGCCTGAAGCCCAACATCTAAACCCTATTCAAGACCGAATCAAAGGAGACATTTAAGGATCAAGATATGGAAGGAGATATTCAAGGATCAAGATATGGAAGGAGATCGGATCCCACAAGTCAAGGGATCCAGTACATCTTTAGAATTCCACAAACATGTATAAATAGAGGTTAGGTCGACGGTAGAAGGGTTAGCAACTACTTGAATACTAGAGCTTTTCAATACATTCATTGTAATCCTACATAGTGAAAGTATTGGGGAATCATTCCTCCGTGGACGTAGATCTTATTCTTGATCGAACCACGTAAAAACCTCTGTGTTCTTTACTGCTTTCATAAATCTCGCACACAAGATTTATCAGAGATATTCCAAACCATCAAAATGTCATTGTTTTATGTGTCTTTAGAAAACATATATAAGAAGAAGTAGAAGAATAAGAATGGAAAATGTTACTAAGTTAATTATGTGGTTAAACAAATATATTTTCTTTGACAAAAAGCATTATGTAAAATGCTTACAAAAGATCAAGGCTCGTGATTATATTTGTATGATCTGACGCAATACTCATTTGACATATACGTTTTGGTGTCGGGCTACTTTTAACATTTATTCGACAAACTTAATTACTAAAAAAAAGTTAGACGTATTTAAATAATCACAAAAATTCATATACATCCGTCCGCATTGTATGAACAGATAAAATTATCATTTGTTGTTAAGAAAAATATCATTTACATTAAAGAAAAATATTATTTATTTTTTTACCATATAATTTAAAAAGTATCATTTATATTGAAAAAAATATCATTTATACTGAAGAAAAATATCAAAGTCCGTATGCATGGACATATGTACTCAAGACCACCTCTTAATAATTACTAAAAAAGAATATAAGATGTATTTAAATAGTCTTTGTCTCTCTGTTTATATACTATTAAGTTTCGCACAAAAACTCATGTACATCCGTCCATTACAGCATGAATCTTAACAAAAAGATCATTTGTTATTAATAAAAGTATTATTTACATTAAAAAAATATCATTTACATTGGAAATAAATATCAAATATCATTTACACTGAAGAAAAGTATCAAAATCCGTACATGCCGACGGATGTACAAAAGACCAGCTCTAAGTTTCGATATCTTAACATACTTTAGAGTGTAATTAACACACACATGCACATGATTAACTTGTCCTTGGGTGTCCTAACTCGTAATTAATAGTAAAAACGTTGAATATAATACAATTAAATTACCAAGAACATACAACGACTTTTTCTCCTCAAAGTACACGTACATGTGTAAATATAAAGTTAGGTATTTATTAAATTATTATTTATATATTCTCCTCTAAACACCGCATTAGTAACCGGTGACGAAGTTTCCTTAATCCTTTTCGTTTGATCTTTAATGACCAGATTTGTAAGCCCCAAATTAGTCGAGTGTGACCTCGATAAATCAATTAATAAAAAACCGAATACTAATTTTCTTGCATAAGCCACAATATTAATAATATCAAACTCAAGAATCGAAGTATTTTCACAATGGAAGAAGCTTCCTAGTAATGACTGGGGATATATGTGGGTGACAGTGCATGCAATTACTAATTTTTAATGCCCATTAAAATATTATCTAGTCATTAACAATAATAAGGAAACAAATAAGTAAACATGCGATGCTAGTTCCTCCACACTAGCTTTGACTACCCTTTCGATCGAGGATCCTATCAATTAAATAATTATATACACAAGATAATGTTTTCAACTTTTTTATTATTATTTTAGTTTTGCATTAACACCTCCAATGATCTACTTTCCCCACATGAAGTATATTTTGAATACCTAATCTTTTGGGACAGAAAGTGATGATTCACATGAAAGCCAACAAAAATGCCTTTTGTCTACACTTTTTATGCTACTTCAATCGTGTTCCCACATATTGACAATAAAGAGCACGATCGGATATAAAATTAGATGAGATGTGAATTGCAAATATAATGTTTCAAAAAAAATAAAATTATAAATACGTGATTATATATATATTTGAATAAAAATATGAGTATCTATCGTATTGCGGATCTTTTTTTTTTTTATTGTGTACATGAATATTTGTGCAAAGATTATAAATTAAATCTCAACTATTTATCGAGAAGTTCGAACCTCAAACACCTTTCGTTCATCAAAAACTGAAAAATGACAATTAATCATAGACTCATAGTTAGGATGTAATCGAATGAAAACGAGTTGAGTACTGAAGTTGATTCATCCATCAAGTTACATTTGAGCTTAAAGTGTAAATGTACAAATAAAATATTAATTAAGGTAGTCTATTGTGTATCCGTCAATACATACGGATTTTGATACATTTCTTCAGTATAAATGATATTTTCTAAATTATAGGGTAAAAAATAGATAATATTTTTCTTTAATGTAAATGATATTTTTCTTAACAACAAATAATACTTTTGTCCATCCATAACGTACGGACGGATGTACAGTAGTTTTGGGTCAAATTAATAGTCTATATTTAAACTAGTTAATGAGGACATCAATGAGTTTACTCCCATACTGACGAATTGAATGTTTTCAAACTCAAAGTTAGCATGATTATGTTAATGAACCACCAAGTCAAATTAGATTTTTCTGCATCGCAATTCAAGTAGCTTGCAAATACTTTTATTGCTCGATCTAAAAATGTAAATATACAAATTTCTTGAAGATAAAGATCGTTTTATGATCTACACGTTCCCCAAAATTTTGGGATCTATTGTATTAATTGTATGACATTTTTCTGTTGACGAAATCAAATTAAATATATGCTTAATTTTTTTTTCGTTGGCTGAAAATGATATTTTGTTATTTCACTCAAAAGAATCACACCACATATATATGACATACCCAGTTGTTATTTTAGTAATACATTTGAAAATAAATTATGATTTTCGTAGTCTCACCATTTAGTGTACGAGCGCGACACTATGGATGTCAATTGATAGGTTTTACTCGGACCAGAATCAATAAATAAATAATGATTCTGGTTCTGGAACCGATCCATTAGATCATCGGATCCGGATCGACCAACTCGACCATCGCTATGGAGTCTTCACCGGTCCGAATCCGAGCGGTCCGGAACCGAATCGGACAAGAATTAGAACCGAAACGGTTGCTTTATAATTTAATGTGTTATGAGTGATTTTGAATCGATATGGATAAAACTAGCTCATTGACAAGCCTATTTAAACTTAGACTTGCCAATAGACGGGTTTTACTCGACCGTAATCAATAACAGATTGGTTCGTGTTCGAATCGAACCGCATCCGAACCGGACCATCAAACTATGGATCTAAACGATCCGGGTCTAAAGTGAGTCTGAAACCGGAACCAGAACCGCTGTTTTAAAATTTAATGGGTTTTGAACGATTTCTGATCGATACGGTAAAACCTACTCATTGACATCCCTACACACGTACACGGTTTTAATATTTAATTTCAAAGTCGAGTTTACATATGCAAGTTTTAAGGTCAACAATTTTGGATTCGAAAATGAAAAATGCAATAATCCAGCTACTATCCAACAAGGCTTCATGCAGTTCATAATGCAGCAAATCTGTTGCAAAAAAAGTACACACCACAATCACGATAGAAAATAAAAAAAACAATAATTATTTACCCAGTTCGTCTTGTGACTACGTCTGGGTAGGGATGACAATGGATCTCGGACCCGGTCCAGATCCGTAGATTCAGATTCATTTTTCAGGATCTGGATCTTCAAAAAATAGGATCCGACGGATCTGGACCGGATCCGGATCATTCTTTTAAAATCCGAATCTAGATCTGGATCTCGATTTCTGAGATCCAGATCCGATCCATGGATCCATATAATATATATGTATATATAATTTTTATTTATATTTATTATATTATTTTTCTTTCTAATCGAAGTTGGATAAACTAGGTTACGAAATTGGATAGTAAGTTAATAATATTAGAAATTTGTACCTTGTAATTGAGGAAATTTTGTACATGAGTGATCTATTTGCTAAAATATGTGTACTACTTCTTCTATTACTATTGCAATATTATTTGCTGTCATGAAAGTAAAAATAAATTTGTAACTAACATCTTCTTATATAGTGATGATTGTAGAATTTTGAAATAATTATTATAGTGTTATATGTATTTAGATTATTATTATTATTATTATTATTATTATTATTATTATTATTATTATGGTGTTACTGTGAATTATATTTGATTTAGGATTTATTATAAAAGAAAAAAATATGGATCCGGGTCTAGACCTTGGACCCTGTGGATCTTATAAATCTGGGTCTAGATCTAATTTTTTTGGATCCAATGGATTTGGACCGAATCCGGACCCAAGCAAAAAATTATGAATCTGGATCTGGACCTAGCGAGATCCGATCCATTGCCATCTCTGCGTCTGGGGGTGATGCAAAGCCAGAGATTTCACTATGATTTTTGGATACAAATTACAGTGAGAAATGACTATTAAATAGATAATAATCAGACTCTAACCTTAAGCCAATTAGGATTCCCACCTGGACCAAAAAAATGGATCCAAAAATTTGGATCACCGTAATTGGACTTGAATATATAATTCATTCAGACTTCATACCCCAACACACAAAGCAGTTCATATTCTAATATAGATGCGTTCATATTCTAATATAGATGTGCAACAAGATGGGAGAAGACTATCCAATCAAAAACTATTATAAATCTAGATAAATATATTGTGGTTTTTGAGGGAGATCAAGTATCCATTATAGTAACGAAGCTTATGCATAGTATGTCGATAGGAATCACAGTATTGACGAAATATTGAAGTGACTATATATGCGGCTAGTGATGGCAATGGGCCGGATCGCGCAGGTCCGCATCCGCATTCGATTTTTTGCTTTATCCGGATTCACCCGCATCCATAAGATCCACAGGGTCCAGGGTTTAGACCCGGATCCATATGTTTTCGCTTCTAAAATAAATTCTAAATTAACTATAATTCATAGTAACACCATAATAATCTAGATACACATAATACCATAATAATTATTTAAAATTTCTACAATTATCACTATATTGGAAGACATTAGTTACAAATTTACTATAAAGTAGAAAACAACAAACAACTCGATCGTCGGTGGTGTAAGTGACGTGACCCGACGTGAATGCCGATTGATACATAATTGAGAGAATTTGAAATGAAATTGGGAGCATATTTGTTTTGAGAGAATTTGAAAAAGGAAATTGAAGAGTTTTAAGTTGGGGTTAGGTATTTAATTATAATAAAAATACTATATATATATATATATATATATATATATATATATATATATAACTAAATGGATCCGTGGGCGGATCCGGATCGGATCCGAGTTTTAAAACTAAATCCAGCATCCGCATCCAAAATATGGGAGTAGGATCCAGATTTGATCCAGATCTATCGTGTTAATTTTTGAGGATCCAGATCCTAAAAAATGAATCTGGATCTACGGATCTAGATCGAATTCGGGATCCATTGTCATCTCTATATGCGGCTAATAAGAGACAGGCCCCAATATAATGGCAAAAATGTTTTAAATAATGTTTGACCTTTTTCCTAATAATGTGAGGTCTTATATTTTTTAGTAAATTAATATATTATATACCATTATATTTTTTAATAATACCATGATGTTCAATTTTGCCACTGAAACTTTTACTTGACACATCAGATTTGATGTGGAAATATAAGTATAATATAGAAATTTCTAATTTTGCATGGGATATGACATTTATGTTGAATTTTGGATGTTGAAATTTGGGCTAGTAATATGGTTGGAATTTTTTGTAATGTTTGTGTACTAATTCGTAAAAAAAAGCATACTTTTATTTTTAAAATGTCAAATAATGTGACAAAATATGATAATTTTTTAAAAAATTCTCTAATAATTTATGATGTGTTGGGATATATTTTTCATTGAAGTGACATGCCTTTTTGAAGCCGGCATTGCTAAAATGCGGTAGCACGACTTCAGAATTTTTGATTCGACTTGATATATCAATTTTTAACTACCGAAAAAAATAAGATGATAATTTTGCATTATTTGGGTTGACATGCATATTTCTTTTTGACAAAAATGAGCATATGTTGGGAATAGTGGCCGACTTTTTGTATTTTTATCTGCGATAAATATAATGGGCTTAAGTGAGCTGCTAGGTTTCTTATATAGGCAACAACCTCAAAATTTAGGTAGAAGAATGTTATGTTATTGAGCTGTTGGGAAAATTCTGTCTTAATTGTTTGTTTTGATTAGATCTCATAGTCCGCTGATGATTTCCTTGCTGATGTGACATATCTGTAGCTGCCAAGATTTCCGCCCACCCTATGAGAGTACCACTAGGACTCTGTTTTGATTTATGTATTATTTTAATACATCTCCAGTATTTAGATAGATATTATCATAGATATTATCATATATTATTAGATATCAAGAGATAATTATTCTAAATATGATTTATCTTCAGGGATATGAAGATAGTGGTACTAACTTGTTAGGGAGTCAACTTTTTGTTTACAAGTCTCAGCAAAAGATCTACCGGTTTGGATAAGCCCAATACTGAAAGAGTTCAAGCCTAATTAAAGTCAACCGTACTAAAAGAAGTTTCAGTACCAGAGCATCTAAAGAGAAGTACTACTGAGAATCGCAGACTGAAGAGTAAAGTCGAAGACTGGATACAAAGACTCAACACTGCTGAAAACAAAGAAGTCAAGAATATGACGTCTTACCAGCAGCTGAGAAGTCGAAGCTGTTGAGAACTACTTCAAGTTGAAACATGAACATGACTCAGGGTCACCAAACTGATAACAGACGCAGTCCAACCTATTGATAAAACACGGAGTTAAATCAACTGAAGAAACATAGAGTTATTTAAGCCTTGAGTGTTTGACTTGCCACATGTCATAGCAAATCTGTAAAAGATCCTAACGTGCCATAACCATTTTTCAGAGTTGCAAGGACGACGTTACAGGCACCGAAAGCAACGTAAGAGGATTAAACGAGCAGATTTCAAATGATAAATGGAATGTATGTGATTGGTATTTCCTCCAACGGCACTAATCTTCGTTTGCTCTATAAATACACGCAGGATCCAACATTTGAAGGTTACCAAAATATTGCGCATTAAAATAGCCAAAGCACCTAGAGCTTATATCTCAGGAACAAACATCCAACAATTTCGAATAAGAGAGCTCAAAGTGTTATCATTAAATCCTCAGAGCTTACATATAATTATCAACTCATGATTTCAGCATACACTCTTTATCTTTAATAGGTCTTTGCCTTGTAATATTCTAAGCCTAAAAATATTGAAATGCCGTATGTGACAGTCAAACCCTAGTTGAAAACCCTCTACTGAAACCCCAAAGTTTAAGTAGAAGTTGGCAAGTAGGCAACGAAATTTTAGTTGTTGAAAGCTTGATTAACTTGCACCTATAAGCAAGAGGTTAGGTCGACTGCACCCATAAGCAGTCAGATGTTTCCTAGCATCAGTGAACGTAGGAAGATATGCCAAGTAAGACAGGATACTGATAAGGTGAATTTCAATATCTAGGTTTACTATTTTACCCACAAACAAGACTTATTCTCAAGTAGTGGATTCACTGTGTTATCAGTCCGTGGACGTATGAGTTGATCTCTCCGAAACACGTAAAAACTAAGTGTTCTTTACATTCAGTTCTTTACTTTCATTATCTTCTTTACATTGCGTATTATTGAACTGAACATCATCAGCACACACAATACTACATACTATTTTGAAACACTTTATCAGTATCAATTTCATACTAATAAGAAGAAACTGGAAACTGACTAATCAATATTTGACTAAGTAATTTCTATCAATTTAACTTTTCAGTAAAGGCAAAACGTAACCACCACATTCTCGCATGCACATTAGTTATCAGTTCAACTGACCAGCTGCCATAGTAGTCAGTATGATTGCTACCTGATAACACTCAGTACAAGACTCCATGTACTTGAACTGATCAACAATACTGACACCAGTGTTGAAATGACTTTAGTTACCTAACATCTACTGATTAGTATAATGTCCAGTCTTGTTATAAAAAAAGTTTTTAATTTTTCTTAACTAGTGTACTCCCCTCATACACTAGTACGACTATGAAGGGACCATCAATTGGTATCAGAGCATATTGTCGCAAGAACTACTGACTCTCCCTAGTGGTCGTTCTATCTGAAGAAATCCTTTAAAAACTGACATTTTTTTCATACTACTGTATATTTGTTGTGATGAAAACTAACTACAACACGTCAACATCACTCTCCATGTTCACGGTAGACAACTATGAGATCTGAAAGTTCAAACTCAAAAGTTACCTTACTACATAACACTGTCTCGTGTGGGAGGTCATTACTAATGGGCCAATCATCAACAGAGAAAATATTACAAAAGTTGGCATCAAGCTAGTAAAGACCCTACCTACCAATTCAAGCCGAAAGATCGAGCTAACTTCATATCCGAAGAACGCAAACAGATAAAATCGACAACCTGGCCAAGAATATCATCTCTGGAACATTTTCCAACTCTCACATTGAAAAACTAATGAAATGTGAAACCACCAAGGAGATGTGGGATGCGTTGGAGAGCCTTTGTGTAGGCTCAGAAGAGATAAAAAAGAACAAGCTAACGAGAGCTTGTCAGATGTTTGATAACTTTAAAGAAAAGAAGTGAGAATCTATTGATGACATGGAGCTCAACTTGGCAACAATCACCAATGAGATTTCCGCGCACTGATAACTTCAAAGAAAAGACGTGAGAATCTATTGATGACATGGAGCTCAACTTTGCAACAATCATCATTGAGATTTTCAGCCCTACGCAAGGACAAGTATACGCAACGCGATATCAACCTGAAAGTCCTATAGACGCTCCCAGCTACTGACTGAAAGTATACACAGTAGCACTTTAGAAGAAAGCAGGCTTCAACGAGAAGTCTACAGAAAAACTCTTCCTAGCACTGAAAGTTGATGAGTACGACATCAGGCGTACTGAAGAGTCTTCCAAAGCTGAAGCTTCTGAAGAAGAAACTTAAGTCAGCACGAGCAAAGGTGCTTTCCTTAAAGCTGACAATAGCAAAGAACCAAAGAAGACAACCGAAAGAAAAATGAGTACAACAATGACGACTTGCTGACTCAATACACGCTAATGGCTTTAAGATTCGGGAAGATGAAAACCCGACTGAAGATGTATAACAAGTACTGGACAAAAGAAGAAGAGGCCATGATAAGAGTCGCAGAGAAAGAACAAGCAAGGATCGGACTGACGGGAAGCCCAGCAGACCTGAGTACAAAGGCGATAGTGCTTTAAATATGGAAAGAAGAGCATTTCAGACACGACTGTCCTGAACCGAGCCACAAAGAAAGGAAAACACTGAGAGCTAAGCATGGTAGAAAGCTAAATGAGCGCAAGGGAAGACCAACACTTCAAGCTCATCAAACAGTTCTTCCAGCAACTCCTCCAGTACTTACGATGAGAATTAGCGTCGGATGGTCAGAAAGATCAGCAGCTACGAGGATAGATGCATGGTGGAATTGGCAACAGTCTCGATGAACCTGAGGTAACATCTCGTCTCTCTACTAAAAATCTCTCATATTATCAGTATTATCTGAACATGTTTCAGACTCCAAAGACACCACAGTCAAGTGGGATAAGATGGAGCAAATCATGGCTGACCATAGAATAGTCATGAAGATGTACGAAATAGCTATTACTTAAAATTACAAGTTAACTAAAAAGCTTCAGTTTAATAAGAAAACTCATCAGTCTGAAGTAGAACTGAAGCTCATTGTTGAGCTGAAGAAACTTAAAGAGGAACATGCTGAACGAACTAACGTGATAAAAAATTAAAGGTTGAACGTTCCAACAGGGAAAGGAAATAGATCAGCTGAGAACTGAACTCACTGAGATCAACTTGAAATTTTAGATGTTATGATGGGAGAGATAAATTTCTTCCTAGGACTACATGTGAAACAGTAAGAAGAAGACATCTTCATAAGTTAAAACACATACACTAAGGAACTTATAAGCAAATTTGGAGTTCAGCAAGTCAAACCTCTGAGGGTTCCAAGGAATACAAACTGGAACATAAAACCAAGCACTGAAGGCAAGCTCGTGGATCACACCAAATATCAAGGAATTATTGGATCGCTGCTCTACCTTACTGCCATAGACCATATATATCTTACACAGTAGGAGTATGTGCAAGATATCAAGCTGCTCCAAAAGAAGCTCACTTGGAAGCAGCAAAGAGGATACTGAGACATCTCAAAGGACACCTAACATGGGTTTGTGGCATCCAACTAACGATAAGTTCGAGCTTTCAGGTTACTCTGACTTTGATTTTTCAAGTTGCAGGTTAGAAAGAAAATCAACATCAAGGACGTGTCAATTTCTTGGAAGCAAACTGATTTCTTAGTTTTCCAAGAAATTAGCATAAGTCACCACGTCCATAACTGAAGGTGAATATATGGCTGTCGGGAGTTGATGTTCTCAAATACTTTGGTTGAAGCAATAGCTGAGAGAATATGAAGTCACAAAGAGTGAAGTACCCATCTACTGAGACATCTCCACCGCCATAGCAATTACGCTCAATCCAGTAAGTATATTGACCTACCATACTGATAATGTATACTGATAGTGCATACATATAATGTGAAACTGAAAGTATTATTGCTAATCATGTTGAAATCTATGTCTGACTGATGCATTAAACGCTTTGAATTTATTTCACTTCATTTATGTCTAATGATTTGAATTAATTCCTCTGTAAGTTATCTCACATGTGCGCAAGATATCATCCTTGCATTTAATGTCAAGTCAGAAAAAGGTTGTCAAAAGTAAAAAGTAAATAAATTTTTACCATACCGAGATGCGCATGGAAAGTTAAACGTTTATTTCTCAAATGATGCACGTGTGAACGATGACATTTACATGCCCATTTAAATGTTTCCTTAAATGATCATCACTTTCACACGTTTAACTTTTGAATCGTCATTTTTCTGCTTCCTTCAAGTTTATACTCTCTGTATTTTTCAAAACCTTTTCATATTTCATAAAATGACACCTAAAACTCAGAAAAAGAAGGTTCCACTCATATAACCACAAGTAAACCATGATCTAACGGGTTTTTTTGTGAAATCTCTCATGATGATGCTTTCGAGGTCCTCAAAATCTACAGGAACCATGGGTGTAAACACTTTCTAAATAACCAACCCCGATTCTACATGGACGAACAAGTGTTAGAGTTCTACTCAACTCTTCACCATGACCAAGGATCTAACAAGCTCCTAAACACCGTCACTATGGAGACCGGAGGAGAGCCCACGTCCTCCTACCACCAGTCTAACATTGGCATCATCTAGACTATCTGGAGGATCTTCAAGCTACCTTACATGGGCGAGCTCTTCTACACAAAACTAGATCCTTTGTTTGTAGAGGATGTGATGAGAATGATGATGGAAGACGATGATCCCATCGCACCGACACTGAAGAGAGCTTGGTTCTTGCCCAAGTACAAACTCATGATCAACATCATCCATAGATTCTTCTACGGATTACTTGGGTCATTCAACCAAGTGTTAGTGAACCAACAGATGCTACTAGCTGGTCTCACTTCAGATATAGAGATCAACTGGGAGAGTCGCGGACTAGAAAGTTTTCCTGAGGAAAAATATGACTAAACTGTGAGGGAAAGTGTCCTCCATAATTATGGAAGCTCTGAAGGGACATGAGGTCCTCTGGTACAATTACACTTATGTACTAACCAGGGATATGATGCTCAAGTTCGACGAACTAACCTTATACCACATGAGATTGAAGATCCCAGCACCTAAAGTGACAAAGGGG
Organism: Salvia rosmarinus; assembly: GCA_036937905.1. Lineage (NCBI taxonomy): Eukaryota > Viridiplantae > Streptophyta > Magnoliopsida > Lamiales > Lamiaceae > Salvia > Salvia rosmarinus. The sequence continues at coordinate 1,671,723 of CM072823.1, read as the reverse complement.
GTTGTGATCCAGGAAGGTATAAGGAGGAAAATGACCTAACGACCATTGTCTGCTGGTAATGAAAAGCAGGTCATGGAGAATGAGAAGGAGGAATCGAAGGAAGATGTGTCACCCCGAGAATAGTCTCCGCTAAAGAGGAGGAGGTGAACTGCTGTTGAGATTACCAAGACTCTCATTTTTTTATGAGCCTGAGTGATCGCTATAACTTCTACCAAAATAATGATAGTAAAAACAACCAGTATTATATCGTATCCACAGAGACTGATATTCCAAAACACAGTGAATAATTAACAAAGAATCTTTACTTATTATCCAGGCAACATATATCAAGAGATGAGATGATAGGACTAGATAAAATTAAATAGGAATGAACTCAGATGAGAAAGACTGATCCTAGGGATGTATTTAACCTAATCAGATTCACACAATCAACCTATTAATTTGTTAACCAATTTAATCCAGTCACGATGAAAGATCACATAAGTAACCATCAATTTTAGTTACGACAATTGTGGTGGTAGATTACTAATTTACCTATTACTGTTATGTCTCAAGGTGGAAATTAGTAACTCCAAAAAGCTCACAAAGAATATGCTTCCTACGGATGTTCCTATCTCAGTTACGACTCAAGGCTTACCCGTATTGTGCATTCAAGATCGATTGACAATCAAAACTGTTAAGTATTCAATTAGCAACTATATATGCATTAAAGTTGATCAGAAATTAACACATAAGATTAAGCTCCATGAACCACAAATCGATGACTGGAAGGTAGAGCAGTATCAACAGATAAATCACAGAAATCTAGTCAGACATACAAACCATAGGATCAATACAGAATTTAGCTACTCATAATTAAAATACCAAAGCAAAAATTAAATATAGATAACATAAACTGAATTGAATAGATAAAACCGTAGGAATCCACGACGAGGAATGTAACAACTCGAATCCGTAAATAAATCAAACTTGTAGGAATCTAAAGTTTGGAAGAATAAAATCTAAAACTAGAACAAGAACAAGAATTGAAGAATAAGAATGAAAAATAAGCTCAAAAAGAGGTTAAAACTGGATAGAAAACGAGCTGGAATCAGATGGGGACGCCAAAGGATGATTTGGGGTATTTATAGATGATAGGCCGAAACCCTAATTCGCGTCAGGTCGCAGGACCTAGCGGTTGCTAGCTAGAGACATAAACTTTCTCCGATGAACTCGCGACCAGGGTCACGATCGCGTGATGTGCCTAGCGGCTGGCCTAGCGGTCGCTAGGTCGGTCGCTAGTTCTAATACAGAAACTTTTCGGGAATCCTCGCGGCCATGGCTAGCGGTCGCATGATGTGCCTAGCAATCGCTAGATCGGTCGCTAGTTTTAATCCAGAAGCTTTTCCGCCCGAGCTCACGGCCGGGCTACCGGCCGCTATGGTGGCCGCTAGCCTCTTGTTCCTTTTCATCTTTGGTTCGTTCTTTGCCTCGCGCATCGATTATTACCTGAAAATCCTACAAAACATCAAAGAGAAATTCCAAGAGCAGTATCTTCTCAAAATGGCTAAAAGCATAAAATCAACTATATAAACGCACTTAAACTGATCTAAATTCATCCAAATATATCATTCTTAAACGAGTAAAAAGCGCGTTTATCACACCCCCAAACTTAACACATTGTTTGTCCCCAAACAAAACAAAACAAACGAAAGACAACCAAAAGACAAGGAATGAGTCGAACGACAATAGCAATACGCCTCAGAGCAATAAGCAATAAAATATTCACCTCAAATGAATCAAATCACAACATCTTTCGTTAAACTCCACATGTCATAATAACCATGAGCACAAGCCTTTTCAAACTTTAATCCTCAACGACATGGTTATATATATAAACTTTCAAGCACTCAAGTGTAGCAAGGAGGATGTGTATACTCTCAATGTTTAAAAACACACCGAATCTATCATAAGCTTGCAAATCGTCTAATTCTCCATTGCTCAAATATGTGCTCAAGAACTAAGATCAAAAATGTCTTATACAAGGTTATAATGTAGGCTCTTTGGTAAGGTAAGATATATTTAGACTAAGTGACTCATAATCAAATAATGAAAAACACAATAAGCGTCACAAGACACAAATCCCAAACTTTTATAATTCATTTCAATTCTCCATACCAAAAAGTCATTTTTTCTCCAAGAACTTCACATTTATCATATAAGTGATATACTCCTCTCAAGCACTAGCTACTTACCCATTTATGTTATTTTTCACATACTTGTGTCACCTTTTTTTTTTGAACCTATATGGGTAAGCAACTATTTTTGATTATCACTTTCCATCATCTATTTTCTTTTTCTTTTCTTTCTTTTTCTCAACCCTCAATTCAAGCAGCCAAATCTCGCACTAACTAACACATCCCATCCCATGGCTTCATGAAAGAATAAGGTAGACTCAAACGGGCTTATCAAAGGATACAATGATTCATAGGTTAGTGTTTGGATAGTATATAGACTCAGAAAAGAATGTCTAATATCATCTCTCAATTCTTAAGCACATCAATGCAACCTCGAAAAAGATCCAGAGCAAGTTCTAGAGAAACACATGCTATTTTAAACTATTCACACAGAAAGAAACAAGACTGAAAAGATATGACAGTCAAAAGCTCAAGTCTCACAGGTTTCAAACTTGTGATCAAGTTCTCAAAGGCTTAAAACTCACAATCATCATAACATGCATGCTTCGTCTCACAAAATCAGTTGCAATCAATTTTCTAATAAAAACAATTCTCATCATCGGTTGCTCATCATTCAACTCAACCCCAAAAAGACATAAAACAAAACAAGAAAAAAAACAAAAACAAAAACAAACAAAACGAAACGAAACAAAACAAAAATGAAAGCAAAACAAAACAAAAAGATTGGGTTACCTCCCAACAAGTGCTTAATTTAACGTCTTTAGCTAGACCATTTCATACCTCGATCAATCTAGCGTTTTGGCAGCCGACTTCTTCCCAAACCTGTGTTTGCCTCTGTATTTATCATTCACCGCAGACCACCACTGAGTGTGGAAGTGGCTTCCCCTAAACTTGAACAATTCACTCGGGGTTCCATACCGAGTCCACTTCTTCTTTGTAGAATCCATCTCAACTGGTCGGTTGTCATCTATGTGTGAGATTGGGCTAGCTGTGGTAGTGGTGATTGAATAGCAATCTTCATGCTCTGAACTATCGTGTCTCTTGATGGCATCATAGATTGAAATTTCCAGCTCCTCATCGTTTACACGAAATGTGAGATCATCTTCCTGCACGTCAATTAAAGCACGACCAGTAGCTAGAAAAGACCGACCCAAGATTAGTGGTTGATTTTTAAATTTAGGTATGTCTAAAATAACAAAATCAGCTGGAAAGACAAAATCCTGAATTCTTACCAACACATCTTCAACTACTCCCATAGGATATGATACTGACCTGTCAGCCATCATCAATGAAATCGTAGTTGGCTTCATCTTTCCAAGCTCCATGCGGTTGAAGACAGATAAGGACATCGGATTGATGCTCGCTCCCAAATCACACAACACATTGGGAAATATGTGCTCTGCAATCTCGCATTCCAACGTGAAGCTCCCAGGGTCCTTCTGCTTCAGTGGCAACTTCCTCTGTAAGATAGCACTGCATTCTTCTGAGAGATTGATTTTTTCAAATCTCCCAAACTTCTTCTTGTTCGCCACTGCATCCTTGAGGAATTTGACGTACCCTGGCATGTTTCTGAGCGCATCAAAGAGAGGTATGTTGATGTTTACTTTCTGGAACATCTCTTTGAATCGGGTGAACTCCTCGTCATATTTCAACTGAGCTAGCCGACTTGGGAAAGGAACGAGAGAAGTGAATGTCCGAAGCTTCTTCTTTGGGTCTGACTCGTGGTCTCCCTCGCGACCGCTAGGGTGGTCGCGAGCTCTGACTTACGCGTCTATCTTCTTCCTAGCAGCCGGCCTAGCGGTCGCTAGGTCGGTCGCTAGTTCTTCTTCGAAACTCTCTGTACTCTTCCTCGCGGCCGGCCTAGCGGTCGCTAGGTCGTTCGCTAGTTTCTCCGCCAAACTTTCTGTATTCTTTCTAGCGGCTGGGCTAGCGGTCGCTAGCTCCTCTCTGTTTGAACTTTGACCTTCTTCTCGGCTCTTCTGTCCCCGTGCCTCTTTCATATTACCATTTTCTCGTTCCGGGTGGTTCTGATATGTTGTTCCGCTTCTCAAATAGATGGCATTGCATTGATGTGGGGGCATATTTTTCGGATTCTGCTCTGTATTGCTTGGAAATTGCCCTTGCCTGTGTTGCCCATTCTGATGTGCAGCTATTTGGCTAATCTGGTTCTCCATTATCTTCAAATGTTTGCCCATAGCTGCTACGGTAGATTCCAGATGTGCAAGCTTCTGACCAGTAGTACTAATGAAGGAGTTTTGCTACGTTACTAACTGTTGGTTACTTATAACCAACTGCTGCATCATTTCCTCCAGGCTAGGCTTCTTCGGTCCCACACTCATCCCATCACTAACAGCAAAACCATGTGGTGGTTGCTGAGCATTCTGCGCATTTGCATAGGAAAAATTTGGGTGATTCCTATTGCTGGGATGATATGCTTGATTCCCACTCTAATTCCCTTGGAAATTATTCCTTTGGTTAACAAAGTGAGCATCCTCTATGTTCTGCGCCATGGCAACAGTCATCTCCCCTTTCCTCTCGGCTTCATACTCTTTTTGCAAAAATGTGAATTTTTCTAACAGGTCATCATATTTGTTATCAAGCTCGGCAACGACAACTTTTCTGATAGGCTATCTGTCCATCGGCCACTGATAGCTATCGGATGCCATCTCTTCAATTATTCTCAACGCTCATCTATTCCTCGATTGAGAAGGCATCCTCCGATCGAAGCATCTATAATGCTACGGTGTTAGCATTGAGTCCACTATAAAATTGGGCCACTTGTCGCTCAGTGAAAACCCATGTCAGGACACTTTCGGAGCAGGTTTCTTAATCTCTCACAGGCTTCAAATAATGATTCATCTCCCAATTGTGAAAAATGGGATATCTCGGCAATGATCTTTTGAGTCTTGGCAGGTGGGAAGTATTTGGACAGGAATTTTTCGCACAACTGCTCCTATGTAGTGATTCTTGATCTGTCCGAGCTCTTGAACCATTCTTTCGCCTGACTTCTTAGCGAAAATACGAACATCCGCATCCGGATGGCATCAGCTGGCACTCCATTCTATATGAGTGTATCACATATATCAAGGAATGCCTCCAAGTGTGCGTTGGGCTCTTCAGTAACCCCTCCCCAAAACTGCTCTACTTGTATCATACTGATGAGGGCAGGCTTTAACTCAAAGTTGTTAGCATTAACATTCGGCCCCCATCCTCCACCTTGGAACTGATCCGTTGGTGGCCTGTACATGTGATTGAGCGGTATGGGTGGTGCTCGTCCACCGATCTGGCCCATCTGATTCTGCAACACCAGTTGGCGTTGCATCTCGGCCAGCATCTCTTCCATCTCGGCCATTCTATCATGGCCCTGCGATTATTTTTCTGCCATTGTTTATCTCATTTCTCTACGCTTTCTCTTATGCGATTTTTCAATCTCATGATCCAATGGAAGAATTTCTTTCCTCTGAGACCTTGTGATCATGCACTGCGCAACAAGACAACCACCAGATCAAACCAAGGTAAAAACACAGAATTTTTTTTTTATTTTTTTAAGCCTGAATTAAAATTACAATTCAGAAAATTATCACTATGAAATCTACACAGTCCCCGGCAACGGCGCCAAAATTTGATCGCTATAATTTCTACCAAAATAATGATAGTAAAAACAACAAGTATTATATCGTATCCACAGAGATTGATATTCGAAAACACAGTGAATAATTAACAAAGAATCTTTACTTATTATCCAGGCAACAAATATCAAGAGATGAGATGATAGGACTAGATAAAATTAAATAGGAATGAACTCAGATGAGAAAGACTGATCCTAGGGATGTATTTAACTAACCAGATTCATAAAATCAACCTATTAATCTGTTAACCAATTTAATCCAGTCACGATGAAAGATCACATAAGTAACCATCAATTTCAGTTACGACAATTGTGGTTATAGATTACTAATTTACCTATTAATGTTACGTCTCAAGGTGAAAATTAGTAACTCCAAAAAGCTCACAAAGAATATGCTTCCTAAGGATGTTCCTATCTCAGTTAATACTCAAGGCTTACTCGTATTGTGCATGCATTAAAGTTGATTAGAAATTAACACATAAGATTAACCTCCATGAACCAAAAATCGATGACTAGAAGGTAGAGCAGTATCAACAGATAAATCACAGAAATCTAGTCAGACATACAAACCATAAGATCAATATAGAATTTAGCTACTCATAATTAAAATACCAAAGCAAAAATTAAATAAAGATAACATAAACTGAATTGAATAGATAAAACTGTAGGAATCCACGACGAGGAATGTAACAACCTGAATCCGTAAATAAATCTGAAACTTATAGGAATCTAAAGTTTGGAAGAATAAAATCTAAAACTAGAACAAGAGTTGAAGAACAAGAATGAAAAATAAGCTCAAAAAGAGGTTAAAACTGGATAGAAAACGAGCTGGAATCAGATGGGTGCGCCAAAGGATGATTTGGGGTATTTATAGATGATAGGCCGAAACCCTAATTCGCGTCAGGCCGCAGGGTCTAGCGGTCGCTAGGTCAGTTGCTAGCTAGAGACAGAAACTTTCTCCGATGAACTCGCGACCAGGCTCGCGGTCGCGTGATGTGCCTAGCGGTCGCTAGTTCTAATACAGAAGCTTTTCGGGAATCCTCGCGGCCATGACTAGCGGTCGCATGATGTGCCTAGCAGTCGCTAGGTCGGTCGCTAGTTTTAATCCAGAAGCTTTTCCGCTGAAGTCAGTCGGTAGCTAGCGGCCGCTAGCCTCTTGTTCCTTTTCATCTTTGGTTCGTTCTTTGCCTCGTGCATCGATTATTACCTGAAAATCCTACAAAACACCAAAGAGAAACCCCAAGAGCAATATCTTCTCAAAATGGCTAAAAGCATAAAATCAACTATATAAAGGCACTTAAACTGATCTAAATTCATCCAAATATATCATTCTTAAACGAGTAAAAAGCGCGTTTATCACTGAGCCTGAAAACTCACCAGCCTTCCCTTGCACTAACTACTCAACCCGCATCACCTCATCAGCCTCTACTTTCCCAAAGCTTACGGCTTCTCCCTCACATATCCCTGAGCCTCCAACCTATGTTGACTGCACCTCACCCCAACCTTCACTTCAACATTTCTCATCCCAGGCTGACATCTCTCAGTCTCAGCATGAGGTTCCCCACAATGATATTCCCTCAGCCTCATTCCCACTATCCGTCATTTCTACCCACTCTACTAAATCATCTGAAGGATTCGTACAGATCAGCATCCGCACCCAACTAGCATCTCATATAAACCTACTCAAAAACTCCTCATCCAAAAAGTCCACTCATTCATTCTAAAAACCTTCCCCACCCTTCAAAACCTACCTGACACAATTGCTCAGGCTACTCGACTCGATGTTCTCATACAGGTCAAATCGACTCATTTTTATGATTTTGTTGATCTTATCAGTCTGGAGTTGATAAGTATGAAGAGAAGACGGAGCTGGAGAACCTCTATGACATCTCCAGCATCTGGACAATAATAAGGACTTTCGAGTTCATTGACCAAGACTTGATAGATGAAAAGTAGCTGAAAATGTTACCTTGGAAAGATTGTTGCAGACAAAAAGGACACCGAGAAGGGTCCTCCGAGTAGAAAAAACATCAACTGTTGAAACAAGGGAAGCAGCAGTTGAGCCAATTGAAGAGCTGGTGGAGAAACCAGCTGTTGTCGACCCAGTGGTTGTTAGTATTTATGTAGATCATACGGGTCCATCAAACACTGCCTACCAGCAGGAGGAAATAATTGACGCCCATCCATCCGATCTATCTTATGGCATCATTGTCCACTTTACAAGTTTTCAGTCCACATCATCGGAGCGAGCTCAGTCAGTATCTGAAGTAATGCTGAATGGACTAATGGCCAAGCTGGAGAAAGAACTAGCTAAGGCTGCTGAGTATACCAAATTGGCATGGCTGTGGGATAGGACTTTTAACTCCTAGGTTGAAACTGCTAATAGAGCATATGTCACACTTGTCAGCACCATACAAGGATGTGCAACATAAGGAAATTGATCTTAGGGATGCTTTTGCTAAACAGATTTATTCAGACATTTAATCCATTTGTAGAAATCTCTGAGATCTAGTGAATGTTGTCACAAAGAACTTTGAGCAAGAGCAGACAATACGTGATGAAGCCATCCACACTGTGAAATGTAAAATGATCATCTTGATGGAAACAACTTTTGAAGCTGATTGTGCATGAAGATTCATGTTGCACTCTGCCTAGTCCAATACCAACTCTCAATAGTCCAAAACCAGTTGGACTTTACTTTCTCAAGCGCTGGAAGATGAAGTAGCCCACTTGAAGGAAAAACGTCTGAAAATGCCAGCCTACTAGTCGCCTATGCTGATCGCCTCAAACACATGGACCAGTCTCATGCCATGCTCAACCAAACTGTCAGCGACCTCTCTATCTCCCTCCACGCCATTCTTGATGATGCCAAAAAGAGGGAAGAAATGGAAGAGATGACACATTACCAAGCTGAAGCTGAAGTGACAAAGAAGGCTAGAGCCGAAGAAGAAGAAAAGGCTACAGAGAAAGCAGCAGCTAAGCTAGAACATGCCATAGATGAAGAGGAAACAGTACAAGCTGCCACAGTTGAAGAAAGTCTTAGAAAGAAGGTGGCAACAACAAAGAAGAAGAAGAGAGCTATCTCGTGAACTGAGCCATCCGCTAATCCTTCAGAGGATATCTATCTTGTCATCTTCCATGTTGAAGCCTCATTTGACATGCTAGGTGACCCAACACAACTTGAAGCGTGGTGGCGAAAGAAGCAACAAGACGAAAAGCTTATGATTGATACGCAGAAGATGTCAACATCAGCAGCTCAGAGGAAGGCTGTAACCAGCAAGAGGAGCACAATAGACAGATTTCATAAGAAAGGTCTTCTGTGGTCCCAACCAGTCATAAGAGACAGACCCGTATTGATAATTAGGTGCCTGCTGAGCAAAACGATGGATGAGAACAGTTGAAAGAGGAATTCATCATGTGGTACTATTACCTGATGAACTTGTTTGAAGATCCCGAGACAACGACTAACGGATTTAAGAACTTCCTGCTAGAATATAAAGACAGACTGTTGTTGACAAGTATGTCAACTGTACAGCCAGTCAACACGTCAGCATCGCTGTCCCTCCATCGATGTGTGGATTCTTCGTCGGTCCGAGTGGTGTTTTGATTAGATACCAAAAGCCGTTGATGATTGTCCTATTTTTTGTCAATTTAATACAGAAATTTAAAGGCCGCATCGCGGTGGAAATCTGCTGGTTTGGAGAAATATGTGACATAATGGTGCTCACTTTTTAGAGAGTCAACTTTTTATTTGCAGGTCTCGGTAGGAGATCTACTAGTGCTACTGAAAAATAAAGAAGTCAAGAATATGATTAAGTGTCTTACCAGCAGTTAAAAATTCGAAGCTGCTGAGAACTACATCAAGTTGAAGCATCAACGTGACTCATGGTCACCAAACTGATAAAAGACGGAGTCCAACATAGTAATAAAATACGGAGTCAACTCAACTGAAGAAACATAGAGTTATGTAAGCCTTGAGTGTTTGACTTACCACATGTCATAGTGAATCTGTAGAAAATCCTGATGTGCCAGAACCAATTTTTCAGCGTGTAGAGCTATAGTATATGATGTTGCATGCACCGAAAGCGATGATGAGGATTCAAACGAATTTCAAATGACAAATGAAATGGATGTGATTAGTGTTCCCTCCAATGGCATTATTCATCGTCCACTCTATAAATATGCAAAGAATCCAACTTTTGAAGGTGAATTTCAGTATCTAGGTTTACCCTTGTTCTCGCAAACAATACCTAATCTCAAGTAGTGGATTGATTGTGTTATCAGACCGTGGACGTGTGAGCTGATCTCTAAACCACGTAAAAACTAAGTGTTCTTTACATTCAATTCTTTACTTTCAGTATCGTCTTTACATTAAATATTATTGAACTGAACATTATCAGCACACGCAGTACTACATACTGTTTTGAAACACTCTATCAGTATCATATACTAATAAGAAGAAACTGAAAACGACTAATCAATATTTGACTAAGTAATTTCTATCAGTTTAACTTTTCAGTAAAGACAAAACATAACCACCACATTCCGCATGCACATTAGTTATCAGTCAAACTGACCAGCTACCAGTCAGTAAGATTGCTAATCGATTACACTTAGTATAAACCTCCCCATATTTGAACGGATCGCCGATGCGATACGATCGAATTGACTTCATCATCGACATCTCTCGATCGATGAAGGTCTAGCCTTATTATCGAAAAAGTTTTAATTTATCTTAACTGGTGTATTCGGCCATACATCAATATGACCCTCAAGGGACCATCATGAGCTATTAGCTTAATAAATAGTTCATTATGTCACTATTTCATATAACATGTTTAATTTTTATTATCAAGAGAAATCTCTTATAGGAATGTCTTATAAGTATAAATTTTTGTATAACAATAAAAAAATTAAGGTTTAACTTAAAACTAATTTTATTTAGGAACAAGTATAACAAGTCAAATTTTTTTTTTAATTTCGATCTAAGGATTTATGCTTCCATATATAAATAAATGATATTATTTTAATACTTATATATATATATATATATATATATATATATATATATATATATATATATACAATAATTTTAAGATGACATAAGATACTTACCAATGATTAACTTAATTTTATGGTTTCCTACTACATTCCTTAACTTGCGTGTGCGCAATAACTCATCCGCATAACGATTCTAGCTTATGAAACATATGTAAAGTGCATGATCAATATATACATGTATTTTCATGTACAATCAAAATGCATGTATGTGTTTTAGTCAAATTTATACTTTGTTGAATTAGAATTTACAATATAAATGTATTGCATTGAATCTTTATTTTTTTCTAAAAAATATATTTCTATATAAAACTCTATTAAAAATAATCTTTATATCGTAACATCTTACTCCGATCTCGATATGATTGAATAGAGTTTCTACTGTGTTAGTTCGAGTTGTCGGTTGAATCGATTTGATCAAGTCTCGTAGTCTGGTCGTGGTGGATTTGCTGATTCGATTAGTGAATTCCAATCTAAGGATGACAATGGATCTCGGATTTAGTCAAGATCATCGATTCAGATTCATTTTTAGGATATGGGTCTTCCAAAAATAGCACCCAAAGGATTTGGACGGGATCTCGATCGCTCCTTTAAATTCTGAATCTGGATTATGATTTTTTAGATCTAGATCCGACCCATAGATCCATTTTATTTATAATATATATAATTTTTATTTTTGTTTTTATTTTTATTTTTATGTTTCATTTGATTCCTAATCCCAATATTGATTATTCGAGATTGAGAAATCATAATTCTTTTTCGTTTCCTTCCCTTACTCCAATCACCAAGCTCACTCATTGTTCCTCAAATTTTCGACGACCTTGTCACCACCCCAAACCTTTAGCTACCCCTTTTCGCCAAGATCCACTATTCTAGCATCTGAACTCAAGGACATTTAGAGCCAAATTAAATCAACTCCATGTTTCTCTCTTGAAATCTCGAAATCTTTTGTACATTTTAGTCGCAACACCGAATTCGTACATCATCGTCGCAATGATAAATAACTGGAACTCCATAATCTTAAACAAGAAAAAAATATGGATATGGGTCTAGATCTGTAGACCTTGTGAATCTTATAGATCTCGGTTTGTGTCTCATTTTTTTTTAACCCAATAAATTCGGACCGATCTAAACCCAAGCAAAAAATTCCAAATTTAGATCTAGGCAAGATTTGGTCAAATCCGATTTATTGCCATTTCTATTCTAGTCCTAGAGCATACTTGTGAATAATGATTGCAAATGATTCTAAAAGCAACTCGTTTTGATTATAAAAATTTTGGATTTGCTTTAAATAGATCATTACATTATATTGCGCTAATTCATTCTTTTCATGTTTATATGTATGCTGCCTCATTAGGTGGTTCAAGTAGAGTGTGAGCATGTGATTAGCAGGGTCAGTCCAGACAAATAATGGGCCCTGGGCGAAATAACAAAAATTGGTCCTTTTTCCTCTATGGAGATTGTTCCGACCAAATTGTTCTTTTCAGTCGCTCGCAATAGTACGAGGTCCTTATAGAGCGGTAAGGTCGACCCAATTCGAATATCTCGAGGAAGGCTTAACAGGGCTGTGGTTTAATGTCGCACACAGAAACAGAAAAGAAATACTAACGTCCTAAAATAAGAGATCTGTCACGGAACGGACAAAAGCAGAAAATAAAATAAAGCAGGTAAAACGGGATGCACTTGGACAACAAGAGGAATTGGCGGATACACGGAAATGGAGACGACGTTCTAGGGTTCAAATCTATCTTCGCTATTAATAAATCAAAGACCAGCACACGATGCATAAAACACCCACGCCTCTCACCAAACGGTCAACACTAACTAATCTCTCGATTACGTCAATGTTAGACTCGAATTTAATGGCGGGGGATCTCTCAATCAAACCGTCATCAACTACGAAGGATATTTTACTACAAGGCACACGATAGCAAAACCATACCAACATATATCATTTATTCAACAACAAACCAATCTCTTGATCACTTTCATTGTCAAACTTATATTTAATATAAATCTGCTCTCGCATATCTTCATAATCAAACATAAGCACACAATCAACCTACACTATTCTTTCGAACACCATGCATGAAGATCATAAAATAAACAATTTAAACGGATAAGAAAATCGCAAATCATCAACCCAATAATCACGATTCAAGATAAGAACAACCTAACATGTATTACTCTATAAAACAATAATTCATCTCATAGCAGAAATCATCCTCATAGCAATTACATAGACATAAATGAATGAGAAAAACTTACAACCATTCATAGACAAATTCATCTTCCAAAATCTGGAATCGTACAATCCCAATTGTTAATCCAAGTACAAAATAATTAAATGGAAAGGAAAGGAAAGAAAGAAGAAAAGAGAAGAGAGCTGCGTGCGTCGAGAATTTTAGCCGAGAGTCCCTTCCGATGCAGTGATAATCTTTTATATAACCCGGAAAAGCCCATGAAAACGCGAAATTGGGCCTCAAAATATAGTCCACGCGGACGGAGCGAAGCGCGGACTCGGCGCTCTGGAAAAACAGAGATAAGCCCGGTAGCGGGAAGCGGGCGCCGGACGCGGGGGCGAGATGAACAAACCGAGCGCGGACGGGAAGACCGCGCTGTGGGAAGGTTGAGCTCGCTGGGGCACGGCGCGGACGCGAGGGACGTGGGCGAGGCTGGCGCTGGAGCGAGTGAGGCAGCGGCGTGGCGTCGCGCGGTGCGCTGGAAGCCATCGCCGGACGGAGTGGGCGCTGGGGTGTTGGGGCAAGCTCAGTGGGCACGGAGGAGGTTGAACGCAGCTTGGGGTCTGGAGCAGTTGAGCAGCTGGGTGCTGTTGAGCGTGCGCTGGGCACTGCCAAGTGCCGGACGGCGCGCAGCGCCGGACGCGGTCGCGCGTACGCCTGCGCGACTTCACGGTTTCGCTCTGTTCTCTCTCGTCCGAACTCCGAATTGCGATCCGTTTTCGCCTATGGACTCCTATCGAGATGCTCTTCAATATAGGATAGCTCTTAGAAGATTCATTTATTCCTATTTAATATCATTTCATCGAAACAAACCAAATAAGTCCAATTCGATAAATACTAATCAAACCAACGATATAAATAGGACAAACCATTTAAAACGACATGCAAAACGATACCAAAAATACGCACAAATTCATACTAAACAGAGATACAATTGAATATACTTAAAAAAATGCACAATATATCATTTATAAAAAAATTATTTTTTTTACAAAATTTGGGCCCCAAAAAGTTTATAATAAAATTTTGAGACAATGAATATTTTATTTTTTGAAGGAATATTTATATTAATATAAAATGATATATAAAATTTTGGACCCCCTAAAATAATGGGCCCTGGGCGATCGCCCATGCTCGCCCGCCCACAGGGACGCCCTGGTGATTAGCTAAAAGTTGTAGATTTAAACTTTACTAACGCTTGTTAGCTTGAGTCTGTCTACGAGTTAAATCATTTTTCTATGATCCCGCGAAATACTGCACATATGTAAGTCCAACTCAAGCTTCAATCATCACATAGAAAAAGCAAAAAAAAAAAAACGTTGACTTCAATGTTGATATTTTTCTCAATAGTCTAATAGGGTCTTGGCCGGAGCTTATAAATTTTTGCGAAATATTTGATAAAATAAGTTCATAAATAATTTATAAATTATAAAAATAAGTTTCCCTAAAATAAATTTCCCTAAAATAAATTTCTTAATCTCAATTAATTTTTCATAAGCTTATAAGCAACAATGAATTTACTAAATTATTTTATTATGATTCATTATTTTTTACATATACATTATCAATTTTACATCTCTTCAATTTTCTCTCTAAATCATGATTATTCTCTAGCTTATAATCTCAATTATCCCAATATTTTAACAACTTATAAACTCTTGATACATAATTTTATAAACACTTTAAAATAAGCTTAGCCAAACACCCTATAAATACCTTAAAAATAGAGTCATATGTGAGGGTAATACACGACTGTTGAAGAAAATGCTAAAGTAAAATTTAATAATGAGGGAATCCGCTTACTTAAAAATAGATCGAAGTATAGGATGAGATTAACATAATTTCGAGACAATGAATGACCTAAATCGAACTAATTTTTGGTCGCTTGTCATCAACTAATATGCAAGTTAAATATAACAGAAACTGAATGAAAAATAAATAAAGGGCATTGATAAATTTACATATTATGTAATTACATAATGGGTTTTTATTGTCCTTTTACAATATTACAGAAATTAAGTAATTAATTTTCTTTATTTTTATCCTGTATATTACTTTTTTATCCTTTATTTTTATTCTGTATTTTACAAGAGATTGAACACCATGGTGCCGCCCTCCCCCACCGTCGTCTCCTCACCGAAGCACCTGATTATGTCGTTGCAGCCTTTGACATTGCTCAGAACCTCCCTCTCCTTCTGAATTGAACCGGAGGCGAAAACCTCCGCCGATTTCACAACAATCAAATAGCTGTATTTCGATCTGGGATTCCTCAAACTAGCCAAATAAATACACCTGAAACTCTCTTTTTCAATCACTGGACCCCTAATCCACGTCACCCCATCTCCATATTCATTCTCAATACCCCTTCCTCCAATCACAATTTCTTCTCGCTTCATTCCTCCAAATTTGTGGAAAGAAAAATTCAAGAATTGGGATATACACTAAACAATTTCAGAGAGAATTGAGTGGAGGCAAGAACCCGGGGACAAAAACTCATTTGTATCTTGCGTATTAATTTAAATATTGTGAAAATTCCCATTTTTTATTGTCGTGCATGTTACACCTATTTGAAGGTCACGTAAATGTCAGTTTATGAAAAATCTTGTATGAGCCAATTTTACGAGTCAAATTTAATTAGGGATATTATGTAATTACATAATATATAAAAAACCCTTTATCCATAAATAAATAATGACTATAACAAATTAAAGTGCAAAGGCGGTCATTTTTATTACCTATGCCTATCATAAAACAGTCTTGTTTTACTCAATTTAGATTCCCAATTATATTTATAATATATATTTTTATTTATAGGTAATATAATATGATATATTATATTTTATTTATTACTATCACTACAACAAAAAAGTGATTTCGGGACACTGAAAAGTGCCCCAATATATACCCTTTTAGGACACTTATGATTTTCAAGACTTATCATATATGCCTCAAGTATCGTGTCCAAAAAGAGTTCTGACACTTTTTAAGTCTCTAAATCAATAACTTTCCAATCACTTTTGTAGGTCCCAAGATTGATTTTTCGAGGCACATATAGGTGCCTAAATAATTTAAAATTTATGTTGATAAATCTATGTGAACACTTATTTGTGTCTATAAAACATAAATTTAGGGACACAAAATGTGTAGCATCAACATTCATTTTAAATTTGATGCAGATAATGTATCGCATAAAACCTCATATGTCAATAAAGTAACATTACGAGACACTTATATTTGTCTTTAGGTTAATGCATTAGGCACTTATTTGAGCTTTCATATAAATTAGGGTCACTTTTATGTGTAGTATTAAAAGATTTGTGCCTCCAAATTAGCATATTAAGGCTCTTATAGGCACCTTGTATTATAAATCTAGAAAACTTAAATTCGAAGTTCTATTATATGGAAGGAATGAAGCGGAAATACCTTTTCTGAAACACAATACGAAAATTGAATTTGATGCTCAGGCAATAATAATAGGTGAAACTGAAATTAAAAAATAGATTGATGTTAGAGAAATTGAAGAGAAAAAATAGTATATGTGGCTATAAAAAAGACAAGCTTATTGACGGTAAGGCGAAGTCTTCACTCCGCTTTGTAGGTCTTCAATTGCTCATCGATTCTCTATAGGAAAAAGACGCAAGATTAGCCTTCATTATGGATGATGTCATGACTAAGATTATTGACCCACAACTCAAATCGACGCATAAATCAATATGTACTAAAAGTGGTTGCGGCATCATGAAAACCATGTTAAAAATATAAGAATCTCAATACTTTTCTGCTAGTATCCCTTACACTGACATGACTTTTCTGCCTTCCATATAAAAGAGATTTAATGATATCAACTATGCGGCCCTACCACCAATGTATAAGATCTCACTGGAGAGGAGCATCCAGTTTGCCAATAAAATTATGTAGATTTATAATCCTAGGTTCTGAATCAGTATTGATTTTTATCCTTGTTCGTATGTTACTATTACTATTTCCTGATTTTGATTTGATTCTTTTCTTCCCTAATTATGATTTGTTACCATCTGTTTCCTGCATTTTATTTCGTTCATTTCTTCACTCTTTATACTTTGTAAACTACCTATGATGGCATTTAAATCACTAATTACTACTAAAAAATTGAAGCAAATGATCATTCTTTTATAGATATGTAACCTCAAGCTTTTCTTGACGTTCCAAAAGCTTGTTTTTTTGCTTGTCCAGCTGCAGACGAGGCATCCTGGAATTGGAAAGAGATCAATCAACAATTGATTAGAATGGCCTACCACAATTATGAGGGTGATAGCTGAAAGAACCACCAGCACAATTTACCTTGATTTTTCTATATGTAGCAATTATCTCTTCTCGCGTTCTAACTCTGGGTTTAATCTCGGCAGCTGATGGAGTCCGATATTGTTGGGCACGTTTTTAGTTTTAATTATTTTCGCAGCCCATTTAGATGTTAGATTAAATAGTTTCCTAGTTTAATTAGGTTTCTTATCTTAGTTAGTTTCATACTTTGATAAGGATTCCTTCTTTGATAAGGATTAGACTTCATTTTTCAGCCTATATAAAGGCTTGTAAGCATCTGAAAATATTCACTTTTGATTTACGAATATATGTGAGTTTTATTCTCTTCATTAGCTCTTCGAATTTCTTGAGATTTGTCAAGTAATTCATTTATCGACGAATCAACGAGACAGTCATCACTCGTTTGTGTGTCATTCATCATTCCCGAGTTGTTGCGTCAACTATCTAGTTGGGGTATAGGCGAAATACTGACCCATATCACTTCGAGGGTTAGATTCAGAGGTTTTGGGATATTTCATCTTGTTCGTTCTTTCGTTCGCATGTCGATAGATCCTTCGTACCAACGAGGATCGTATCATTTGGTATCAGAGCCATCCGTTCGTCGTCCATCCGTTCGTCGTTCATCCGTTCGTCATCCATCCGTTTGTCGTTCATCCGTTCGTTATCCATCCGTTCGTTCGTCCATACGTTTGTCGTCCGTCCGTTCATTCGTCCATCCTTCGTCGTCCAGGTTTCATTTCTTCCTTTCATTTCGTGTCAAAGGTCGTATCTAGGGTTTCTTTCTTTCGTTTCGACTGTTGTGACGTGGGTAGCGGCTATGGTTTGTTCATCCGTATCTAGGGTTCTACCATATCTGTGATCTTATCCATATCTTATATTATCCATATCATTATCCCTATTATACGTTATACCTATCATTATCCGTATCATACATTATCTCTATCTTATCCATATCATACATTATCCATATCATTATATATATCGTTATCCATATCATACATTATCCATATCGTTATCCATATCATTATCCCTATCAATATCCGTATCAATATTTTTTTCGTTTTTTAGATTTTCAACATCCAACGCTGCGGGGATTCGAAAAAAAAATAAAAAATAAAAAAAAAATTGAATCCTGTCTCGAGAAAATTTGTTCATTACATTCCTTAGTACGTTTAGAGTCGTTTGGTCCGCACTTTTTTCGAAATTCTGTTAAACCTGGTTGTGTTTTCTAGGTTCCTTGGGTAGTATAGGTCGTGTTGAACAAGTTTCTTCACAACATATTTTCGAGTCTTCGTTTTTTTGATTTTTTTTTTTTGTGTCTTTCCTTTCTTATCCTGTTTGATTTGTTGGTATTAAATTCATTGGTGGATTGAGAGGATTAGAGACTTTTGAAAGAGAATTTGAGTGGTAAAAGGCAAGAGTGAGATTATTAGAGTGAAAAAAGCCAATTTTGAGTGATACACGAGTGCTGAGTGATTCATTTTGAGTGATACACGAGCGTTTGTGAGTTGGTAAGGTTTCTGTTATTTTTTTCTTTTCTAACGTTTTCTGCAGCAATGTCTAAGAAGGTGGAGTCAGATGGGTCATGTCATAAGGACGACGATGATTCTATCAGTCGTCAAACAAAATTCATGATGGAGGCCTTGCGTTCTGAATTGGGAATGATAATCACAAAAGAGATGGAGGAGCTGCATGATCGAATTACTGCACTTGAAGAGAGACCTCGTAGAGAGGAGACGTCGGCTAGATCCTATTGTGTATCAACGGTGGAGGACGAAGAGAGGAGGCGGAGGCGCGAAATTTTCATCGAGATAATAGATACGAAGAGGTGAAAATGAGGAAGATGAGTTTTGATTTTGATGAAAGGCGGCTAGAGGAAGGGATAGAAAAGATAACAATCGGCGATATCAAGATGAACATCCTTCTTTTCAAGGGAAAATGATCCCGAATTATACTTGGAGTGGGAGAGAAGGTGGAGCTCATGTTCGATTGCCATAACTATTCCGAGCTCAAGAAGGTAAAGTTAGCGACAATAGAGTTCTCCGATTATGCACTTATTTGGTGGGATCGGTTGGTGAGTAGTAGGGGAGGAATCGAGAGCACCTATCCGGACATGGGAAGAGATGAAGGCGGTGATGAGGCGATTTGTGCCTAATCATTATTATCAGTGGTACAACAAATTGCGAATTTGAGGCAAGGACCGAAGAGTGTGGATGACTACTTCAAGGAGATGTAAGTAGCCATGATTCGAGCCAGTATTGTTGAAGATAGAGAGGCGACAATGGAAAGATTCTTGGCAAGATTGAATTGGAATATTCATGATGGAGTGGAGTTGCAACATTATGTCGAGTTGGAGGACATGGTTCACATGGCCATAAAGATTGAGAACCAACTCAAGAGGAAGGTTAATGACAGTAGAGGGAACCAATGGAAGAAGGATGATCATCCAAATGGGGAGAAGTGGTCGTTTGTAAAGCCAAGAATAGATCCTACGAGTTACACAACTCAAGCTAAACCTGACGGTACCCGGCACCGTGATTTGAAGTGTTTTACTTGCCATGGAATTGGACATATTGCTGAGAGTGTCCGAATAAGAGGTGATGATTATTCGGGATGATGGAGAGGTGGTGACCAATGATGAGGAGAGCTACTAATCCGAGATGTCGACCTTGGAGGATTCGATGTTGAAGAGATCAAGCACCCGATGCACTCATTTTGTTGCTAGGAGAGCTTTGAGTGTGCGAGAATCCGATGGTGATACAGAGCGAAGAGAACATCTTTCATACGAGGTGTCATGTCAAAGATAAGGTGTGGGCGTGATCATCGATGGTGGGAGTTGTACCAATCTTGCTAGCATGACCATGGTTGAGAAGTTAGGGCTACCATTAGTGAAACATCCCAAGCCATATCGGTTGCGGTGGTGAATGATAGTGGCATTGTCAAGGTGACGAAGCAAGTGAAGATTCCATTTCGCATTGGAAAGTATGAGGATGAAATTCTTTGTGATGCGATTCCGATGCAGGCGAGCCATATACTATTGGGACGACCATTGCAGTTTGATAGAAAAGTGAAGCATGATGGCTTTACGAACAAATACTCCCTCGAGTTCAATCAAAAGAAAGTGTCACTTGTTCCTCTTACTCCAAAACAAGTTTATGAGGATCAAGTGCTGTTGCAAAATGAGTCGAAGTTGGTGAAGTCGGTTGGGCAAAGTGACGGAAGTAAGGAGAAATGAGTAATCCAAAAGTCTTGTCTTGCGAGGGCTAGTGATTTGAAGTGGGTGGTGAATAAGGAAAAGTCATCGGTTGATATAGGTGACGACTTGGATTTGAGGACAAATCCTTCTCAAGAGGAGGGGAATGATGGAGTCCGATATTGTTGGGCACGTTTTTAGTTTTAATTATTTTCGCAGCCCATTTAGATGTTAGATTAAATAGTTTCCTAGTTTAATTAGGTTTCTTATATTAGTTAGTTTCCTACTTTGATAAGGATTCCTTCTTTGATAAGGATTAGACTTCATTTTTTAGCCTATATAAAGGCTTGTAAGCATACGAAAATATTCAGCTTTTGATTAACGAATATATGTGAGTTTTATTCTCTCTTCATTAGCTCTTCGAATTTCTTGAGATTTGTCAAGTAATTCATTTTTCGACGTATCAACGAGACAGTCATCCCTCGTTGTGTGTCATTCATCATTCCCGAGTTGCTGCGTCAACTATCTAGTTGGGGTATAGGCGAAATCTTGACCTATATCACTTGAGGTTAGATTCGAGGTTTTGGGATATTCCATCTTGTTCGTTCTTCCGTTCGCGTGTCGATAGATCCTTCATACCAACGAGGATCGTGTCGCAGCACCATCAAACAATTCTTCTCGTTCAATTTTTTGTCGCAAGACAAGGAATCTCTTTCTTATTCCAACAGTTTGCGATCATAACAACCTACGAAACAACATTTTATACCTTTATTTTGCAATCTAATTCAG
This sequence comes from Salvia rosmarinus, assembly GCA_036937905.1. Classification (NCBI taxonomy): domain Eukaryota; kingdom Viridiplantae; phylum Streptophyta; class Magnoliopsida; order Lamiales; family Lamiaceae; genus Salvia; species Salvia rosmarinus. The sequence continues at coordinate 1,650,336 of CM072823.1, read as the reverse complement.
GATGAAGCGGATGCGAAGGCCAGTGCTCATCAATGTCAATGTCATTTGTATATAATGTCTTGTTTGCCACATGGATCGAACAAGATAGAATTATTACAAGGCGCTAAAGGTTACTGACACCAAAACATTTAAGGATAAGCAATGCAATGATTTAGAAAGCGGTTTCAAAAAGGGTCATTGATCCACCGAATTAGAAATAAATTTCTAGCATCCATTTCACATATAGCCGACAGTCTAACTATGGTGTCCTCTTCCACTAACAATGTAAAATATAGTTTGAGTCCTAATGTAATTACAAAGTGTGTGCTACTAAACAAAATAATCTTCTGGTAGGTCCAACCTGAGATAACTAAGACCAGAGCACACATAATTCCATAACAAAATTTTAAAAACAAGAAATTGTCAAGATTTCGCAATAAAATGAAGGGAGGAAGCACAATAACCATTTAATATACTACTCGTAAAATGAGAACGAACAAGAAAGAGTTCAAAACAAACACAAGCATACAAGAAAAAGCCTTCATTCAAGTAGACATGCTTTAACACAATCTGCATTCACTTGAGCCCCAAACATAGTCAGACAGGCCCAACATAAATCCTTGAAACAAGATATAAGGGTTTAGAAAGACATAAGAAATAGCATCTTTCGCCGGCAATTCGGACAAGCCTGGAGGTGAATATGAAGCAGTTAGAGACAGTGCACGGAGTTTGAAGACAAACATATGATCTTTAGACAATGCAAGGCCAGATGGATAACTACAATGAAGTTGATAGATCTAGTAGGTTATACAAATAGGCACAACAAAGAGAGAAGGAACTAAGCAAAATATCTTAGCATTATGAAAATATAATAGGTCATTAAATGGAAGATGACATAACACAGAGCAGACAAATAGGTGTAGATATTGCTAGTAAGCATAAAATACAACAAATAACGATGGATTGTTATGGAACAAGAGCATTTATCAGCTGAATCCCACAAATAATAGTAAATAAACCATGAGTAGAGATAAAATATTGTTGTCCTGGACAACAAGTGAAGTGGTATTGTTCTGCAGCTTGTAAGACCAATCAAGATTCAAGTCTCATGATATAGAGCAAGCGAAAAATATTAAAAATTTAACTCATGAGCATTAAAATTACAATACTTTCGTAAAAGTGATAATCAAAGTCAAAACAGTACTTGTAACTTTTCAAACAAAAGCTCACCCTCAAACAGAATGCAAATGAAGGAAAAATGTATTCAAGACGAGACACATACCAGTTGGTAGAAACTCAAACTCTAGCCGTTCATACAGTAACCACAACTTCATCAACATGAAAGAACTGAGAATATCTTTACAAAAGTCACCACATTTAAAGGAAACAAAATTCTTACACAAAATAATCAAAACTCAGATGAATTCTTATACAAGTAAACATAATTCCAGAACTTATGTATTTAGAAGTACGAGATGCTAACAGTCAAAATGAAAAATACCTGTCTAGGAACAGCCACAACTAATAGTTCAGGAACTTTCTTGGGCTCCAGAATAATGTCAAACCTGTATAGTGCTGATCCGGATAGCACATTGGCAAAGAAGATGTTCCATACGGTGAACCATACCATTTTGATACATGCACTTTTCTCAATCTGAATAAGGGCGATGTGTCCTTGTATAGAAGAAAGCACAATCATGACTGGTGGCACTAACACTAGAAACATCTCAAGGATGAGACTTGGAAGATATCCTGTAACTACTTGGGTGACAATTTTCCTGCATTATTTGCACAAACGAGTTTATGTCGTGTCATAATGTTAAGCTAGGATAAGCTGTCACTAAATTCATAACCGGTAACCATCAGATATAGACATAAAAGTTTATGCTGTCTGGATCCACATTGTAACGTGTTATTGATTTTGACAAAGATTACTCTGGTTAAGGATTTTATATTACATAGACAAAATAACTTACATCCTTAATATGCCACTCAAAAAGTGTAGCATGGTCTCCAACTGAGCCAAATTGGTAAGCCCTTGGGCTATGAGAATAGGTACAAGGAACAGAAGTGTTATAACGAGACATGCAAAAATAATAGCAACATTGCACATCCATCTTGTCATGAACGATGCAGAATAGAAGGGCCAATATACATCTTGGGGATCTGGAGCTGGCTCGGTTTGCCAATATGTGGGTTTAACCCCTTGTTGTACGTGCGCTAAAACGAGACTTGAAAGATACAAATGCAGCTGGAACTTCCTATTACAAATTGAAGGTAGAGCATCAAATGGTGTCCCAAATCACAATGTAGAATTGATAAAATATACTGAAAAAAAAAATCAGTCATCATGATACTGGAGTTTTTGTACTAGGCCTATTGAGAAGCGACTTATAGATGGAATTTTAAATTAAGAAAGTAAATGACCAAGAAAATGACTGATCATGAAAGATACACGCTCTGAATGTTATATAACATAACACAAAGAATTAGTGTGTGCAACACAGATAACCACATAGCTCGAAGGATCTTGATTTTATTGATACCAACCCCATAGGTGCAAAGGCTTCACAATCTTTAAGATCAAGCAAATTCCTACTTATTCATCAGTATAGTTGTTGTGGAATAGGTAACAAGAATATATTTCAACGGAGACTTTCACTAATTGAAAAATTCTAAGATTCTTTTCATCTTTGTGACCTTGAGTAATATACTTCCTACAAGCCTTTGAAAAGAAGATGACTAACAATCATGATATGGAATATGTCTTCAAGAGCAACCTTATCTAAATTGATGTCTTTGTGCATAAATCACTCCCATTCATAAACTAATACTGTGAAAATTAATTTTAACAGGAATTGACCACCCAAATTTTGATCAATTTAGATAAACTAGACATAAGGGCAGCAATTTTTTATTCTTTTTTAGGATTTTTTTTAAATGTGCCTCTAAACTTAATATATCTAACTAAGTGCTACAATAATATATCTTAGAGGCATTTAATAAAAAATGACTCTAAATAAAAAATATAGTTATTAAGTTATCTTATAGGCATTTAATAAAAAATGACTTTAAATGTGCCTCTATTTTTGTTGCCATAATAAAAAATGACTCTAAATAAGTGCCAAATTATAAAAGTAGGTATTCATATAATTACAATATTATTATTTATTTTAAATTTTAAGGAGTTTAGTAATTATATATATATATATATTTGATTTAAAAATAATAATTTTATATTTAAATTATTCAAAATTATGATATGATACATATTAGATTAAATATTACTCTCTTTATCCCATCCAAATTGACTGTTTCTTTTTAATATAGTTATTAAGTTATTTAGGAGAATAATATAAAATGATTAAAATGATAAAAAATTAAATAAAATTACACCTTTTAAATAGATATTTTAAAAAATATATCAATCTGACTGAAACAGTCCCAAGCTAAATACATATAATTTTAAATGGGGCGGATGACGAATTATATGTAGTGATAGAATATCAGGTTCGTATCCCACCAAACGTCTATATGAGTTTGAACCTATCACACCTGATTTTTCAAGTGTGGTTTATAGGCTATTACACATAAATATGAAATTTATCCAGTGTACATCGTAGGTAGAGATTGCGGTTCCGATGATAAATAAAAAAAAGAAAGGAAAAATTGATATCGAGCTTTTATGATTGATGCTTACTTCCTAGCTCGCTTCGCTCTGTGGAAAAGCCATACTTTTAGAAGAAACAAAAAGAAAAGGGGGAATTTTCCGATGGGTTCTCCGTCGTCTTTGTCGCCGCCGGAGGTGCCGATGGAGCTACACGTGGTGAACCGTAAGAAGCTCTTACACTCATTCCGCGATCATCTCTCTATCTCCTCTCGCCCTCTCCATTGCTTTATCGTTCTTCAGGTACCGCAATGTCTCCCTTCACTATTGTTTTTGCAATTCTACTTGTATCATTTGATAATCATACAATTTTCAATTTTTGATAGGGTGGCGAAGAGAAGACTCGCCATGGCACTGATCATATTGAATTGTTCAGGTACTTCGTTGGATGTTAATTTTGTTGTATGCCATCGTCCTACTTCAAGGTGATTATATTCTGAGTATGCTCTCAATTAGTTAAAGGGTGAATATAATGAGGTTAATTGGGTCTATAGCTGTATAGCATTTATATCTATCTCTTTCAGGAAAGATACATGGTTAGCTCTGTATATTACAGTGACGAGATTGCAAAAGTTCTGCATCAGCAATACCAAGGACCAGGAAAAACATTGCTTTATCTCCTGCATGGGCTCAACACTGATACTAACAACTTCTCCAAACCAGCAGATTTCAAGGTATCTTATATCATTATCATCGAAATAATTTTTAGAGAAGAGTTCACGAGTCTGCATTATTTTGGAAAGAACTTCAATGTATATATGGATGACAATTAAAAATGCTGCATTCTCTACAACACACTTAAATCTATGTGGATAATAAAGTTACCAGTTCTGCATTCTCTATAAAAACACTCTATCTAGATTTGAATGAGATTCTCAAACATGTGGCGCTTCATGAAACATTACATGTTATTCACAACCTATATAAATATATGGTTAGGTCGCACATGAAAAAATAGATGTGTGTTGGAGTAGTTTAGTTTGCTGAAAAATGTGAAAACTTAATAATGTTTAGTGCTGCTAGGTATAAATATATAATCATTAAGCAGTGCAAAGTTAGTGGAGGACAAGAAAAAGTTTCATCTTATTTTGCATGATCACTGCCATCAACATTGAAACAATCGACTTTAAGCTTATATTTTCTCAGGGGATTGACAATTTCGAGACAGACCCAAATGCTTTACATCCTATTTTGACTGAATGCCGTGTCTCAAAGTCAGCCTTAGAGCTTGCTGTCATCCAGTTTGCAAATGATATCAGCTCTGAAGCTCATGTTGAGGTTTACATTCTTACACCTTGTCCCTCTTAATGTGTTACTTAAACTTTCAGTCTTTGTTTGCTGTAAATGCGCGGGCTTGTTTTTCTATTTTGTTAATTTTTATTGATCATAAAAGAGTCAATAGACTGTTATGTATTCTTCAACCTTACACATTATGATTTGCTTTCCTTCCTGAGACCATAGAGAAGGAAGTGCCTAGTCCAGTGTTGATGACAATATCCAAAAGTAATCCTAGGTGCATGTATATATATAAATGGTCTTTGTACTCTCATTCATTCTTTTTTCTTTTATAATGAGATTTAGAATAGCCTCCTAAAGGGATAGCTCGAATACAGGTTGTGACTTCTTGGAAATCTCTTTTGTCTTAGAAAATTAACATCAGCTCATCCGAGGCGAGATATTTGAATTTGGATTATTCATTTAAATTTGAAGATGAGCATCTTTTTTTAATGTTTATCTGCTGTGACTTTTGACGTCCATATTGAGCAATCACTGTTAATTTGCATTGCGTATCAAAATGCAGGAGGTGAAGCGTTTGAAACATCTACTTGGCAAATCTTAAAATTTGATGCACTTCCATACATACTATTTACATAATTTGCAACTATTAGCTAGTGCAAATTCTATTTCCTATCTATTGGCTGTTTTGGACTATCTCATACCTGATTATTGGAGACAACAGATTCACCTCCACATTCAATCAGTTGAGATGTTTCCTCTCTTTGTTCCTTTTGCAATGGTTATTTGAACTTTTATTGTTTTCTCTTAGTGAAAATTCAGTTTTTGGCCATCCATAACATGTCTGATCTAGTTGGGTGTTTGAGCAACTATGATTTTGGCATTTCCTTAAATAAAAATGTCCGAGTTCTGATTGTGCTGTTTTGAACTCCTGAGTATTTAAGTAATTCTTTTGATCTTCGTTTCATTATCTACTATCTACTCATACATAGAAGTAACTAGAAAGAATCTATATCCAATTTGAGTTTGTTCGAGTAAAATTGGATTTGCTAGACATGTTACGCATGATGAAGTGGGAAACTGCTTGACATATCAGTTAAGTATCATGCAAGGATGACAAGAGAACTGTTTCCTATCTTGTTATGATAGGTGAAACAATACATTCTTCATATGTTGCTCTCATGTTTTTATGTGTGACTTGTTTGTTGATGGATGAAGTTGTTTGACTTGCTTTTATGTCATTTTGAGTAGGTTATGAGGAAAACAAAAGCAGATATGAAATAATATCAATTATAGAGTTTGTTTCTTCATCACACATACATGTATGTGCAACTGGCTGCAACATGTATGCTTTTCGTAATTTCCTGTATGATATTTTTGCTGCTCTGCTTGAAAATGTGTATAAATGTCTAGGTTTATGGTTTCAAAGAAGAATATACTTTTGCCTTACTTAGCAGTGTACAAGACTTAAACTTGAGTATCGTTGCTTGCATTGTTAGCTTATAGTTTAAGTGTCTTATTGCAGTTCAGTACTGCACTATGGTCATGCAGCAGCTCCTAACGACAGGGTATGTAAAGCCGGATGTTTTTGCATCTGAAGCATGATGCACCAGACAATGATTTTGTTTGTAAGTTATTGGTGTCAAAGAGTTACTTATCTTAAAATTGTTGTTACTTGAGTGAGATAGATCGATAAACATGGTGTAAGAATAAAAGTTTCAGCTCTGAGTGACATAAAAACTTGGGCTTGGGGTGGGGCATGGAAATAACTTCTTCTAATGACTCAGAGGTGCTTAGTAATTTAAAGGGAATGGGAATGGATTTGGAGATGGAAATAGTGAGGCCTGTGTTGGGATATGGGGCCTGAAAGGATAGGATTAGAATTAGAGTGATTGGACTTGACGAAATTTTAGTCAGGATAGGATTAGAATCCGAGTCCATGGGTTTGGAGGAATTCTAGTCAGACTAGGATTCTACCTATTAGGGTTTTTTTTCCTTCTTATAAATAGCCCATCTCATTGTAATTGTAGTGTGGACAATATTTTCATCAGAAATCTTTAGTAGCGATCCCTGACTTGGCAGCGCCCTCAGATGTAGTCTCATGGAGACGAACTAGGTAACCAATTATCGTGTGTGTTGTTTTTCTTTCTTTTTTATTTTTTGTGTGCTTTATTTCGAAACAAGTGGTATCAGTGCTCCGGGTTCACTGGGAGTAGATGCAATTGCTCATGAAAAAATACCAATTGAGAAGTTCGATGGTTCAGATTTCAGATTCTGGAAGATGTAATATGTAAGGATTTGTATCAGTGTCTATGTATGGAATCGAGCATGAGTTGTTGGTCGGAAAGACGATGAGCATGGTACGTTTATTGTTGTCTAGGAATGTCGCGCTCCAGATGACTAAAGCCAAGACCACGAAGGATATGATGAAGATATTCTCACCGAAGAAGGGTCGAAAAGAGTGTGAGAAGGGAACGAAAGAGTTGTGGTCGAAGGAAGAGCTTTAGACCTCAAGACAGTTGATGTTGGTCAGTTTGAGGACAGTGATTTCGAGAAATAGAGAAGAACGAGTTTTTCAAAGGATGGCAAATGCATTGTGCACGCAGCCCAGTTATTGAGTTAGACATTTTGATTCGGGTAGGAGCAATGGAGTTCAGATTCCACACGTCATTGTTGAAGAATCAGACAAACCACCATCACCGAGGCAGGTGGAGGATAGGAGCAAGTGGAAACTTGCAATGGACGAGATGGATTCTCTAATGTCCATGTTTATTAAGGTTGTGACCTTAGAGAAATTGAAGCTATGTATAGTTTCAATTGGCTTGGAACTTGAAGATGAAGGATTGGCGTTGCCGTGCAAATATAAGTTATGATTACATGTGAGATCAATCTCCAGATGGGAGATTGTTGGGATATGGAGCCTAATAGGATATGATTAGAATTAGAGTCATTGGACTTGAAGAAATTCTAGTCAGGATAGGATTAGAATCAGACTCCATGGGCTTAGAGGAATTCTAGTCAGACTAGGATTCTGCCTATCAGGGTTTTTTTTTTCCTTCTTATAAATGGCCTCTCTCATTGTAATTGTATTGTGCATAATATTTTCATCATAATATCTCTAGTGGAGATCCCTGGCTCAGTAGCTCTACATAGTCTCGTGGAGACGAACTGGGTAACCAATTCTCGTGTGTGTTATTTTTTTTGCTTTTGTATTTGTTATGTGCTTTATTTTGTAACAGCCTGGTCATATAATTTATTTCCCTACTTTTGGGATATGACAGTGGTTGGGGAGGGATGACTGTACCAACCAACCGCTTTCATACCATTCCATCCCACTTCTCCAAAAAATCCGTACCAAGCAAACCCTCAATTTTTAGGCAAAGGTGCTTAAAAATATGAGCATCACTTGTTTGTTAGCTTGTTCAACACAGTCTATTATGCACAGAAGTCTATAATGATTGCATGAAATTAAAGACTTAAAGCAAAGATTTCTTTTTAAGGAGCCCCAACTTATGTACTACTGAAGCCTGTTGAACAAGTGTTTCATGAATCAATGTTATTTTGGGAGATATGGAGAATCATGTAAAGTTTGTATGCAGCCATTCGAATTAGAAAACAGGGAATTGCAAGTTAGTTATCTGAAATCACATGGGAGCAGGAGAAGTTGCAGAGAACTAATGTTCCTTGTTGGTTTGTGAACAAAGCCTCTTAACATGTAAAACTATAAAAGCTAATTGGAAAACTTTTTGGTGATCAATTGATGAAACATCTCTCATAGGAAAGCAAAGAGGACGGGCCACCTCAAAGCCGCCTACCGTGCAACGACCTGGCCGAATTGAATCCCTAATTGGTCGATTACCTATTTCTTTCAAGAACAAGGAAATCAGTAGCCTAATCATCCGAATAGCAAAGCCCAGGGTCCGAAGGAGAGCAGATTATAGAGTCACTAGTTTGGAAGAATGCTGTTAAACTCTAAGTGGTTTATCTCTAAAAATATCTAGATAGCTGTGTAATAAAAGCTTGTGAGAACCAGCCAGATAAATTCCTCCTTTTCCCGTTTAATTCTCTTACTCAGATGATTTGCATCTTAATATGTCAGTAAAAAGAATGAAAATTGTACTAGCAGATATCTATTTAGGAACTACAGGTGGTCGGCATAAAGGTTTTTGTAAAAAATACGAAGAATAAGTGTGAACAAATCAATGTTGAGGTCAACAACTGCTAGCTGAAATGATCAAAATTAAGCCAGAAAGGGAACTAAAGATGGAGATGTCTGATTGATGCTGTTTGAGATTAAGGAGTTACTAAGGACCATTAGTGTTATTTATTCCATTATATTGTTTAATGTTTCTCTTTTTATGGACCACAGGTAAAATTTATGTTTTCTCTTCCATCAGTGGCATTGGACAAAGAAACTTATACTTGTTCACATGCGTTTATAGGATTTATTATTCAGTTTTCTTAGAGACTTTGTTTTGGTTTGGGTCATGTCCTTTTTTTTCTTTCCTGTTTTGTTGGAAATCTATTGAAAAGACATGTGAGGAACAATATACAAATCAAATTATATGATGGTTGCCATGGGGAGGTCAATTCTCATTTCTAACCCCATACTTTATTATTGTTTTCTTATTAAGATTTTTAAAGATGGAGATATGGCATTGGTTGACATGGGAGCTGAACTCCATTTTTATGGTTATGATATAACTTGTTCATTTCCGGTAAGCATGTGTAGCAATATACATATCTACATGTTATTGAGATTGTCCTTATATATTTAAGTTAAGCATTGGTGCGTCACTTTTCACCAAAAATAATCGATGACAGATAGTCGGTATTTTTTTCCCACAATACGCAATAGCAGTAAGCAAAATCGTCTCCCAAGGGACCGACGAGAATTCTCCTAAATTTTCAACTTGCAAAGTAACCACGAATAAATTAGGATTACTAAAAACTAAGGAATTACTAAATAAACAATAAATAAAAAGAGGAATTGAATTTTTATTAAAGAGAATAAATTTGAGAAAGGTAACAAATGTGTGAAGATATTCCGACAGCCAATTAATTCCACCCAGCTTGATATTCTGATTATCGATGCAAAGATAACTTTAATTCATGCAAATAAACTAGTTATGACCACCGAAGACGTATCTCTCCTTAGCTTCTCGATATTTAGGATGACGCTTCACTAACTACTTCTCTAATCGACTAACAACCGTAAGAGACACTCTATAGGTTTAATGAGCCGACAACATTAAGAACGACAACATTAAGAACTAGAGACAGCCGTTTCAAAACCGATAAACTCTGACGCAGGATTACCGAATTAAGATTGTTATTTCGACTGAAGGTCAATTTACCACTAATCAAACCTAAACCACGATTACGTATGACCGATTTAATTGGCTATTGATTAATTCCAACCCACTAAATATTGTACACTACTTAGCAGATTGAAACAATTACATCACAGAGAAAACAAAGAACAACAAATACTTGCATACGAATTAAAGGATAAATAACAAATTAGGTCTCAAAGAACAATCATGTTAGGGCTTCCTTAATCGTTGCTGGAATAAAGGAGATTAGCTAGAACTCATAATAAAATAAACACAAGAGATTGAATAAAGAAGAAGGATAGCGGCTGCCGGCTGGAATGATGAAGAAAAAAAGTGGTTTGATGCTTCAATCCTAATTCACGTCTGAATCAATATTGGAGTAGTCTGTTTAAAACAACTAAACTAATAAAGATATGCTAACCTAAAGCTAGATGGGCCAAACATGGCCAAAGTTTAAAAACTGTAAAATAATATCCAACTAATAATTAAAAGCTTCCCTAATAATAACAATTTTCCATATAGAAAATAAATTCCATGTAAATCTTCCTTCAATCTATTGTCTTCAAATTCTTTCTAAAATCATGCTTTTTCTTCCAAAATAATATCAACACCTACAAAATCTACAAAATATGCAATTAGCTTCATAAAATATGATTAAGTAGATATTAAGCATTTAAACTCATCAAAATCACCCAAAGTATACGTATAAAATACGCCTAATCAAGCATATAACAATATGTATCATAATAAAAATAATAAGAATAATTATAATAATAACATTAATAATTTTAAAACATTTCAGATGGATTGTTTTGTTGGCCTACAGCACAACTGGATATATCGTCCCAATCCAGGCATCACGCAAACACTGCTTTAGTTCAAACAGTAGAACTAAGAAGTTATGCCAAGAACAGAATGTCTGTGACACACATCAGAATTTCTTTCTAAGGAAACTGTAATTTTGTCCACAATAGCAAAGTATATATTATAAGTGAGACTTGAGTAGAACTCATCTCAAAGCTAGTTCAAAGGAAGAGGGCATCCAAGCTCTTTATACATCTTCTCAGTCTAATATACATGTCATAAATGCTCCCATCTCCCGCCCTTATGGAAAGTGTTCCATATAAATGGACAGTCCAGATAACTAGGTCTTGCCTAGAAATCATATTAAAGCTAGCTTAAATGGAGAGGGATCCAAGCCACATAAACATCTTATCAGCATTATGACGTGGCATAAATATTCAGGACAAAGTCAAAATCATTATCTTATATTGTCTTCTTCAAATGTTTGCTACTTGCTAGAAATGTATTTATTCCAATATGCTGCCAGTTTTTCAGTACTTATCTCCTTGAATGTTTGCTTTCATGTATATGAGCCAGTGCCATGAAGATTCTTGGTGGCAATTTTGTTGCATATTTGATTTAGGATAGAACTTTCAACATGCAGTATTCTGAATTGAAGGATCTCTAGTCATCTTTCATTCGTCTCTTGTGTATTAATCTGGGTCTCCAATTATACGTAGTCCCCAGTCTATTCCAAAGCTGAAAGGTCTATTTTTTTATGGAAGTCGTCTTTGAGAACCTCTTGTTTTTTAACAAGCTTGTTAATTTTTCTTTTAGTATTGCTGACAAATCTGATTGCACATGCAGGTCAATGGAAAATTTACTGATGATCAATCACTTATATATAATGTGAGTACTTCTACTTATGTGTGGATGTATGTGTGTATCAATACTACATAGAGAGTTCATGAGATTCCAACACCACAGACGTCCTGTTGGTGGCTTTTAAATTTTCTAGTTTAAGTATTTCATTAAGATTCAAATGGCTTTTGGAGTCCTGAAAATATGCATAGGCATTGACAACAACTACGGTATGGGCTTTTGGATTTGGCATCGATTCCTATAGTAAACGAAAAGAGAGCTTAAAAGCTGAATGGAGAAGAACAATATTGTACAGTATGCTCATTTTTCCATTTAGTCAAGAGCCAATAAGTATTTCTTGTGCTGGAAAAAGATTACTAAGTTCCGGATTTCGAGTTGTCACTCGTGGATATGTTCTAGAAGTCTTGTATAAGAACAATATAGCCATTCATTTTCTTCGAGAAAATTATAGGCTGATCTGATGCTTATTAATCTTTTGCTTATTTCTTGCAGGCTTTTCTTCTTGCACATGATGCTGTCATATCCAATATGCGAGCAGGAGTAAGCTGGGTTGATATGCACATGTAAGATACTCAAGTTAGGCTGTCAGGAAAAACAAAGTCAAGTTAGGATGCCCATTGGAATTTAATGGCCATTGTTCTTTAGTTATAGATATTGTATTCGTTATACAATTGAAAACAGGACCATGATTGGCAAGTGGATAATGTCAAAGACAGGCCACAAAAAATGACTAGTGTTGCGCATGGAATAACTTGTTATAAGTGATGTAGATTGTGTTGCGTTTTACGTGCAGCAAGATAAGGCAAGAATGGAGAATTGGCGTGACTTGAGGAAGTGGTCTGTCTGATTACTCGATTTAATTTCTTGATTGATTTAATTTCCTTTTCTAATTTAGTACTAAATCAACTTAATCCAGATACTAATTCTAGGTTGGCCAGAGTATCTGGTAAGGTTGTATCTTCACTAGTTACGCATCAAGAAGTATAATAAAAGGTTGCTGACAGCGCTTGGGAAGAGCATCTGTTCTCTATTATTCTATAGAAGCTCATGGAAGATGAAGGGATCAGCTAATTGTGGAATGAAATTGTTTCTGTTTTTATCGCCTGGTTTTGTGGATGCCTAGATGAGCATTAGTTAAAAATCTAAGTCTATAGTCTTTTTGGTTCCATGCACCAACTGAATGTGCCTTACTATCAGATATGCATACGTCTGTAAAATTCTTTTTTTAAGTTTCCATCAAACATTTTTCTCATCTCCAGATTGGCTGAAAGAACTATTCTCGAGTCATTGATGAAAGGAAACCTTCTGTTGGGGAATGTATGTTGTTGATCTTTTCCTTTGTAATTTCTCGTTGTGCTCAACTTGATTCTGATTGTCACCACGATTGCCTGGTTTTTAAAGTAATGTGGATGCTATGGTTAAAGAAAGAATAGGAGCTGTCTTTATACCTCACGGCCTGGGACACCTTCTTGAAATTGATACTCATGATCCTGGAGGTTATCTATACACATGTTTTTCGTTGCTTGCAGTTGGTAATTTTGAAACAATGTTATGTTTGCAAGATTATTTACTTTACAATTATTGACCTGTTTTAGGGAGCAGAAAGACCAAAAGAACCTGGGTCATAGTCTCTACGCACCAATAGAGAACTCCTGGAGGGAATGGTGTAGTAGAAACTTGCTTTGCAGATAAACTTAAACGAGTAGTCCGCTGGAAAAGTTTGAGTCTCTTTGTTGATACTGAATAGACCAGACAATTCATCATTCTGTGTTTGAGAAACTTACAAATGATCATTACCCAGTTTGGCCTTTTAATAGGAACCAGATGTTTTACTTCTTTATCAGGATCCTGTGAAGGCATATCTTTGTGGAAGAAAAAGAAAAGGAGTCCCCATAGCTTGTATTAGAATCTTGATAGATATCTTCACATCTTTACAAATCACGTACTATTTAATTTCAAGATTCACATGCAGCATAGCTTTCATTAGTATGTGGAGTATATATGGTATTGCTAATTGCTCTGGCATGAATTTCTGCAGGTGATAACAGTAGAACCTGGGTGTTACTTCATTGATGCTTTGTTACTTGCTGCAATGGAAAATGCACAAACATCAAAGTATTTCAACCATGAGCAGATCAGCAGATTTAGAGGCTTTGGTGGAGTTCGAATTGAGAGTGAGATGGTAAAGTTTCATTAGCTTATCTTTCTTCTAGACCATTAATTTATTTGCTTCTAATATTTACTTTCACTTGCATGATATCATCTGGATGAATTTAATGATAACTCATGCAACTTTTTTTTTAAAAGATGCTTATCGACTGTAGTCTGTGGTTATAATAGTAAGATGAAAGTGGTATTATCTATGATTATTTGGTCTTCCATCCTAACATATTTGTTCGTACTCACTTGAAGAAAATGAAGGATTTGATCAATTTAATGTATTGCTTGTTTTCTTCGTAGAGTTTACTGTTGGCTCTTTTAGGGTATCGTCGTAGTAATTATTTACTTGGCAGTCACAAGACTCACAACCAATGTTGTAAAAAGCTTAAGTTGTAGCCTCATTTTGTCTCGCGAGGCGAGGCGGTCGCCTCGGAATGAAGAAATAAAAAATCATAAAAATTATAAAATTAATTTATTAGGGTATAGATCTTTAAAAAATTGACTAGGCTTTATTTAGTAAGTATAAACAAATTGACCCTTTAGTTTTAATTAAGTTTGGGCCCAAAAATTAGGTCCAACCTCCCCAAAACCCTACACAGATCCCTTAAAATGAACAGTAGCCGCCAAAGGTCTCGGGTCCGAGTCCACCGTGACGCAGCCTTTAAAATTTATGTATTAATTGACCAAAAAAAAAAGTAGCCGCCAAAAACTCTAAAATGCATAGACGATTTCTCTCTCCATGATTCTAAAAAAGAGCAGCAGAAGTTGAAGAAGATGGTGATGCGAGGACAGCCGTTGGTCACCAAGCTGGCGGCGCTGGCAAAGGATGTAGTGTTCCCGACAACGATAATCGCCGCCCTCATCTACACACCGCCGGATTCTATCTGCGGAATACCTTATCTAAATACACTTAAACGCCTCATCACCACCTCGCTACCTCAATGCCTTGAGACGGCCGCCTTATTTCGGTGAGGCTTAAGCCTCAAACTCACCCGCAGAGGCGTGCGCCTGAGGCTATTTCCTAATCGCCTCGCCTCCAGGCGCGCCTCGAACGATTTTTACAACATTGCTCACAAGTAGCTCGTCTTTGATGCATTATTTGGACAAATACGAGATGAATCAAAATATACATCGACTCTTGTTATGCTTGCTTCAGTTAGTTTATAGTAATGTAGTCTCTTGCTGACTTAAATGACTCTTCTTCTTATACCCCCACATAAAAACACTCAACTCAATATTATGATTGTTCTTATTTTAGAGTTTGCTATTGAATGGCAATTTAAAGTTGATGTTGCAATTGAAAAATTGGTCCAAATAGTTGTGCTGCTCATGAACTTGCTATAATTTGTTTTTATGAACATATTTCTGCAGAATGTTAGTGGTGATGGTAGTGTGAACATGACCAGGTGTCCGCAGGAGATGAAAGATATTGAGGCTGTGATGGCTGGTGCTCCTTGGCCAATTAACAAGACAACTTAATTCCAATACTTAAGTTAACCTTCTCTTTTCTGACTTTATTTAGTGAGGGTATTAAATTTAGATGAAGATTATGGAGCAATTTGATGAATTCTACTTGAGAAAACTCACTAGGCTCCATCCGACATCTAGTGTATGTCTTGAAAGTTGAAATACTAAGGTTGCTAGCTATCAAATGTGTGTTAATCCTTGTTGGAAGAAGGAGACAAGAGTACTCTTTGTTGGCTGGACGATTTTTTAGAAGAGAAAAGACTATAACTAATCCTGGAATCCCCTCAACTCTAACATGCACTTTTGACTGATGTCGACCTTAACGTCGTCAATCATACAAAATAAATGCATGATAAAATAAGTGCTAGCTTTCGCCTAACATACCTATTCTGATCAAGATATGGTGCAAATGTGAATCAGAAATATTTTCTTTGGGGGTCTAAATAATCATAATTTTAAGAAGTTATAAGTGTAATTTTGAAAATAAAACTAGAAACTAAAACAAGAACAAATTGTAGAAAAATAAAAAGGAAAGAAAGAGAACAAAGCACATGTTACAGAGAAGAAAAAGAAAAGAAAGAGAACAAAGCACAAGTTACAGAGAAGAAAAAGAAAGAAAGAACAAAGCAGAGAGTATGAGGAGTTAGAAAATAAAATTTAAAACTAAAAAAAGAAACAAATTGTAGAAAAAAGAAAAAGGAAAAATAGAGAACAAATCACAAATTACTGGAATGAAAAAGGAAAAAAGAAGAAGCAGAGAGAAGAGTATATTAACTAAAAAGGAAAGAAAAAGAAAAGAGAGAACAAACAGAGAGAAGAGATATATTAACTAAAAAATTTAGTTACTGGGAAGACACGAACCTTGGTCTTTCAGCTGAGACAAGAATTCTACAAACTAGTCTAGAATCGATTTTATGTTAAATGTCAAGTTATGTATTCCATCATCGTCCCAATATTCAGTGGCATGTTCTTTTTTACACGTAGATTAAGGAGAATTGTGTTTTATATATAAAATTGTGATGATATGAAATTCGAGATTTTTAATGTAATTTTTTTTTCTAAACAAGCAAATTTAATGGGATAATTCAAAAAGAAAAACGTGCTAAGGGAATATATACTAGTGTCTTTTTCAAAAAAATTGAGGGTCCATGGACCTCAGGCCCATATGGCTCCATCACTGAATGTGGGTATGATCGGAAAAAATGTCATCATAGGCTATTCAATAGTGCGTGTTGATTGTGTGTAATACTAACTGGAGTTTTGGATAGATGGATTTTTGTGCATGTAATTGCATGCGGCTTAAATTTCAAATTCTGATATATCTGATCGTGGTTTGAATTTATTGGACCGATAATCAATTTTATAAATTATATTTTCTTCTCCGACTAAATAAATGAATAGAATTAATAAATAAGTCTTCGATTGTCATATTCATATACTTTGTAATTTGATGACTATTTTGATAATTTCCGGGTTACAAGAGAAAAAAAATTACCATGCGGACGTCTACTCGTGCAGATAATCATAGTTTTTTTTAATATAATTTATATTTTTATTCAATATAAATGATATTTTCGAATTTTAATGTAAAAAATGAATGATATTTTTTTCAATGTAAATAATATTTTTGTTAATAATAAGTGGTATTTTTGCTTAATTTTATATAGTTTTTAGGTGACGAAGGAACATTCTGAAAAACTAATTCTGGGAAATCTTGATTATCACACACACAATATAAACCTAATTCGTCATCAAATACCTCAATTTTTGTCTTAAAAAAAGGAAAATCTTGTAAAATAAAGCAGTATGCGATACCCAAGTAGGCAAAAAAGAAAAGAAAAAAACTCAGATATTTAGAGATCCACTCTGGAAAGATTAAATAGACACCAGTAACATAAACCCTAATTCTGCTTCCAGCCACTCAATTCTCCTCCCCCCGCTCTAAAACCCTACTTCCCAAACTCCGAAATCCAACGCCTCAAATTTTCCTGAACTCATACTTTTTTGGATTATCGGAGCAAAATCATGGATATAGAAAACAATGTTGATGCGAATGCCAGCGGAAGCTTGGCCGCGACGGCCAACCAGCCGACAAAGATCAGGTTTCAATACGATGAGGACGAAGAAGCCGAAACCATCGAAGAAGTAGCCACCGAGAGCTCGAATCTCGATGAGGACTCCAGCATGTGCGAGCGGGATGAATCCTAGTCACTGGGGATGATAAGACCAGCGCCGATTACTACTTCGATTCCTACTCGCATTTCGGTATATACATGTATATATTTTTTTTGAGTTCGTATTCCCTGAAAGATTGTAACTTTTGCATTTTTTGGGGGGGGTGGCGTTTAGTATTTGTTTTTTATTTGCAGTACTAATTGATAATAAAAGAACTCATCATATCTTTCTTTTTCGTAATTGTTTGCAGGCATCCATGAAGTAAGTATCAAAATTTGGAAGTAAAGCTGTTGGCTTTACAGTTTCGTTACCTGTGGAAGGCATTCTCTTTATGTTTCTTGTTTCTTTCATGACTTTCCAATCTTTCAATCTGATTTTATAACTTGTGGAATGCAGGAAATGTTGAAGGACGTGACTAGAACAAAGACATACCAAAATGTGATTTATAAAAACTCCTTCCTTTTCAAAGATAAAGTAGTTCTTGATGTAGGTGCTGGGACTGGAATACTATCACTTTTTTGTGCCAAAGTTGGCGCTAAACATGTCTATGCGGTAATGGAGCCAACTAGTTTTCTCCTTTATTACAAGTTGTTGCCTTTTTTTGTTTATAGTCATCATCGGCTTATGAATCTCCTGTTTATGTTGAGTTACTGAATACGATGAATCTGGTCCCTTACATCCCTATCATTTTGTGTATCTGGTATTCACTATTGTCATTGTGAGGAATGTCTGTTAAGAAGATGATGCTTGCAACTGTAGCGGATGGTAAAACTTATTGGTTAACGGAAAAATAGGATAAGTTGATGAAATTCTGTGGTTTGGACTTCAATTTTAGAAAGTGAATATCTGATTATGTGCATTTATGTTTCAGGTAGAATGCTCCAGCATGGCCAATACGGCTGAGGAGATTGTAAAGCTAAATGGATATTCAAATGGTAATGCTCTTTTGGAGTATATTTTTGTTATACCTTCTGATGTCTTATGGATTTTTATCACCCACCTATTTTGTCATTTCAGTTGTAACTGTTCTTAAAGGAAAGATTGAAGAGATTGAGCTTCCAGTTGCTCAAGTTGATGTTATCATTTCTGAGTGGATGGGGTATTTTCTAGTATATGAGAACATGCTGGACACTGTGCTATATGCTCGTGACAAGTGGCTAGTAAGTTCAATTTTAATTTCGATGTATATAGCCTAGTGATTATGGTGGAAATTTGATTGCGTACGAATAATAGAGATACTTTGATTCTGTATTCTGACCAGTTCTTTACGATATTTTATGTTTTGTTTCATTCTATTGGCAGGCCAAAGATGGACTTGTATTGCCAGACAAAGCCTCTCTTCATTTGACTGCAATTGAAGATGCCGACTACAAGGAAGACAAGATTGAATGTGAGCTTTTATCATTTGTAATGCACTGCTGGTTAGAGAATATTATTTTACCCTCCTTTTCGGGTTTCTTTCGATGTGTGGTGCTTAACTTTCTGTTCTGCATGTCTACTCTGTTGCAGTTTGGAATAACGTGTATGGGTTTGACATGAGCTGCATTAGAAAGCTAGCTATATCGGAACCTCTTGTAGACACCGTGGAGCAGAACCAGATTGTTACCAACTGCCAAATGCTCAAGGTTGGAACTTCCTTTCTGACTTCCAGCATGATTGTTAAGCCTTTATAACTGCTGTACCTTGAGAGCTATATTCCTAAGTTATTTGTATTTCATGATTTCAGACCATGGACATTTCAAAGATGGATTCAGTAGATGCTTCTTTCACTGCACCCTTTAAGCTTGTGGCTGAACGGGATGACTACATTCATGCTCTGGTTGCTTATTTTGATGTTTCTTTTACCAAGTGTCATAAATTGATGGGCTTCTCTACAGGTATTATGTGTTTTGTTATTGGAAAAGCTTTCATTGATGTTGGATACAGTCTATGTTCTCATTACCACTGCTAGTGTGCTTATCTGAACTAAATAGGCTTTTCAGTAATTCTGCGTGATTCTAAATTACACTGGGCAGGGATGTTTTCATCTACTTTTATGGTTCTTGATAACATTTTACGGGTTGAGGTTACACTGTTTGGTCCAAAATTTATTTTGCTGCATTCGCCTTTCTATTATTGTTGATTTTATGACAGATTCTGAAACGACTTCATTGCCATCATTTTCAAATGAATTGAAGTTACATTCCATGCCTGCTTTTGATCATGGCTTTAACACTGTTATACAGGACCCAAGTCCCGCGCCACTCACTGGAAACAGACTGTCTTATACCTAGAAGACGTGCTTAGCATCTGTAAAGGGGAGACCTTGACGGGGACCATGACTGTGGCGCCCAATAAGAAGAATCCTCGTGATGTGGATATAACTGTTAAGTACTCGCTAAATGGGCAGCACTGCCAGGCCACTAGAACTCAACATTATAGAATGCGCTGATCTTACGCGTTATCTTTTCTGTTCCAGTGGTGGATTTAAATAGAGTTCTCCTGCCTTGTACTGCCATAGATAGAGCTTCCATTTCTGATCAGCTATGGCTTTCCAGATGAATGTTATATTGTGTTGATGCAGCTGGGCTCTTTGTGACCAGCATGTAACATTACAGTAGGATATGCATCCTCTTGACTCAATTATATTGATATGGAAATCATTGTTTTGTGGAATTTGGACATTCGATCTTGTTACCTTTGTTTGCTTAGCTAATGGATCAAATTATTGTATTATTTAGAATAGCCTTAAAGGTGAATTCGATGGTATCAAAATTACCCTTTCTTTTTCATCAAGTCAAAGTGGAACATAATAATAAGTACTAAGTAGGATAAAAAAATGATGCATTCTTTTGAGTATGACCTAACGGTAAAGTATGTATTTTTGAGGCCAAATGTTTGCTATTCAAATTCTAATGACATTTCTATCGATTTGAGTTTGTTACATTTAAATTCAAATGTAGTTTACAAACTATTAGCTTATTGCACTAAATTACTAGAGTGGGGTTTAACCAAGATATATATCGCAGTTTTGGGTTTTTGTGATATAAAAAAAAATGAAGATTCAATTTGTTCGATTTAGGCTCCACATTTATCTAGACAAATAACTTATTGTCACTTAAGAGGCGATTGGTGAATGAAATTATGTATGAGCGGAATGATACCTTTTGTGATTGGTATGTGTACAAGCTAATGAAATATCAACTTCAATTCTCATCTTATAAATTGATGAAAACTGCATACCAAAATTAAGAAAATACTAAAGACAAGACTTGGTTAATGTAAACTCTTTAGTTATATTAAATTTCAAAACATTTCTTGTTTGTTAATTATATGAAAACATGATGCATTATCATATCCTCTTATTACATTGAAATGTTGATGTTTACATCAAAGAACAAGAATTAGGATTCTCATCGCTAAATAATTGAGGCGCAAATGCAAGTTGATGAGTACAACAATTGTGGCAGTTGGCAATATTGTTGTTTATTTTGGTTTGGTTCAAAATCTGTGCATGTCTGCCTCCTTTCTTGTCTATGAATTCCAGAAGCTTCTTGGGATCCATAGTTCCCTTCACACTCACTGTGTTCTTCGCCGTATCTGTATCCACTGTTTCCACACCTTCCATTTTGAGGATGCAATGCTTCACCTCTTCCGCGCATCCCTCACAATGTAAGTAACTTCTCAATACAACCTCGATCACCTCTGCCTGCATGCCCAAAATCAACTTCCTTCTATTTAAATACAAAAGGAATAATTTCTCAAAGAGGATTTATATTAAAAAGCCTCTCCAACTTATATATTACAAGTGGGATCTTCAAATTCTTTAACAAATTGATGGGATGGGGGTTAAATATGACTGTATAAATCTTCATCGACTTGATTTGTTTTAATACCACATCAGAATTGGGTCAATCCAGTGGCGGACCAAGGGGGGTGGGAGCACGGGGGCCCATTAGGTTTATAAAAAATAATAGGGGTATAATAGTAATTTTGCATTTAATAATAAAATACATATTTAAAGACACAAAATATGGTTTGTTTCTTTTTTTTTTCAACGAAAATACTAATTTTAATTGTTTCAATGGACATATTAATTATTTTAAGCATATATCACTAAGTTTCAATTTTTCATATTAAATCATTATTTATTTTTAATTTTAATTGTAAAATTCTTTTTATGAATTTATAAAATTATTATTATTTGGATCCCGGATATTTTTTGGATCTCCCTGACCAAAATGTCTGAGTCCGCTACTGTGTCAATCATACAAGTGATTGGCCAAATTCTAACATTAAGGATAATAAAGGTTATGACCAAAAACTAAGAGAATATTATAATATATTCGGAAAAAAAACACATAGTCAAAATCCGAATTTAAATTCATATCTTGATCTGTCTCAGGGGAGACAAAAAACTAAGTACCTCCTCTTTCTTCTGCTCTTGTTTTTTAGGGTTGGGAGATATCAATTCAACATGCTTCCCACTTTTCTTCCTCAATCTCTCACTAACTTTGATGGGGTCGGCCTTTTCCCCCTTCACAGTCACCTTATGATTCTTAGCATCGATTTCGACCCCCTCCACACCTGCACCACATCAAATTAATCAAATTTATGTGTATATATATAACTCCATATTTTGCAGCTATAAACCTTGAAATCCACGAAGATGCTTGAGCACTTCATTTTCGCAGCCTTCACAATGAATATAAACTCCCAAAATTATGACCCCTTTTGGATTGATCTTGTCATTCTCATTTTGGGTTGCTACACAACTCATTTAATTTGTAATGAAATATATGCAGGCAAATAGTTTTGTAGATATGTGATTTTTCTAAGCTATATATATATATATATATATATATATATATATATATATGTATATATACTAAGCTATGTAGGTATTATCGTGTACAATTACACATAATGTGCAATTTGATCTTATTTGGGAAAAAATTGACAGTAATGCAACACCACTGGAAAATCTTTACAATAATGATTTAACAAAATAAAAATCAGAAGGAGAATTTTGTAGGTTGTTATATGTAGATAGAAATAGTAATTTCTGGTATTAGAAAATGAGTGAACGATTTTGTGACAAAATCGGAGTCCATATATAATTTGATATATCTGAAGCTTTAAGCGGAAACAAGTGTTGTTGTTTTGCCAGATTAGGGGATCTTTTTCCTTGAAATATGGATGAAAATAGTATTAGTATCATACACTAATATACTAACAAAATTTAAAATAAGTAGAAAATCTGACTTTTCCTAATATATCATAGGAAGAGTAAATAAAATCAACATTCAATAGAACTTAAAGAAAGGTTACACTATTTGGTCCAAAATTTATTTTGCTGCATTCGCCTTTCTATTATTGTTGATTTTATGACAGATTATGAAACAAAGACTTCATTGCCATCATTTTCAAATGAATTGAAGTTACATTCCATGCCTGCTTTTGATCATGGAATGTAACTTAGATTTTTTGGGGCTATGCGCCTGATGAATAGGTTCATTTGGGTATATTACGTCGGTATAAAAACAAGTGATGATTATACAATTATGTTCGCATGCATCTCACACTAATTAGTCCAATAAAATACAATTCCCTTGTGCCATGAAATAATATTTATAAATTGTAATATTTGTAATTTCTGAAGAAAATTATAAGTCGACAAAATAAGATATATTTTTTAAATTTCTATTTTTGGTTATTGGTATTCGTCGACGTCTTTTGGGTGACTCCATTTAAAAAAGTATTATAGGAATCTAAACTCCGTAGTTAGCTACTTAGATATACAAATTCAGTTTCCATCTTTAAAATATTTGTTAGGTACTCGGTCCTCCGAATTTTCAAGGGCCACCGGGGGCACACCGGACACCACGCGACTTGCGGTGCTTTTCCAGCCGCTGGATCCTACCTCCAATTGAGCCGTTTTTATTGAAAAAAAAGGGCTTATCCTCCATTGATCAAGAATTTCCATTTTCAGGAAGTATCATGATCATCCAATAAAAAGGGTTTCCATTTTTTGAAATGAACAATTTGAAGACCTATTGATTCTAACAACTGATTGCAGAGTTGATCATTCGGGCCTTTCAATTCATAGATGTAGATCTCGGACCCATGAATGGGGATATTCCCTAAACTCACACTGAAAAAAGGAAGTGAGTTCGACAAAACAAAAAGCAACTTGGACTAAAAAAGAAGTGACTTGGACAAAAGAAAGGAAGTGGCTTAGACAAATCTTTTTTGTCGATAACCTCAAACCAATCAATCGAATATTGATTAATACATAATTGATAGAACACTATTTGAAAATGGCTCTTCTGCTCAGAAATGAAATGTTCCAAATGTTTCTGGAAATTCTGACTCTCATTTGATCATTTGTATCTATATGCATCAAGATCCCGATTCATGAATCTCTCGTCGGTTCGAGAAATAAAGATAAGAGGATCGAACCATTTCTTCTGGCTCTTTTTCAAATTTAAATGAATTTTCTTAATTTGTGGATAGTAGTCACTAGGTATTTAAGGGTTTTGTATATTTTTCATTTTGGTACGTATAGGACGCATCTTTTGCGAATAACACGATACCAACATATCAATAAACATGAGAATAAGATCTGAAAGATAAGGAGGAGGAAGTAAGTCAGAATCTGATCTTATATTCATGCAACTAAACTGCTCATCTCAACAACTATGACCATCTCAAACCTAGTGGGTAAGAATCTCTCTCTTCAATCTTTGGATTCATGCTCGCTTAGACGTATAATAAATATAATCTAGACTTTCTTTATATATTCTAAAATTATGCCAATTGATCGATGCGCTTTCGTCGAGATAAGGCTTTGCTGACCAAAATTCCAATTCTAATGATTTGTTTTATTTTAGTTTTGATGGCAAATAACTCATTTATCGATCTTTTGCTACGATCAAATCTTCAAGTGCAATAAAGAGTTAGTCTCCGACGATTCATTAGTTTGATGTTTGATTACCATTGGTAGATATTACATAATCTGCCAAAAGAACATCATTAACTAATGAACACTAGCTTGTAAAGTAGCTCAAACCGAGCAACAACCCTTATCCCAAAACCGAAAGTTCTTTCACGCGAGAACCTACACTCCAGTCTCATGAAAATATGAAAGAGTAAACCGAGCAGCAACCCTAATTACTTCTAAACGTTCACAACTTCTGAGGGACCTTAATACCTTCTGAGAATCAATCCCACATAACGGGTAGGGTTTTGTTTCAAAGGTAGTTATGGCATATTAAAATCATCTAAATATATATTGTTGTAACGGATTAAGATTATTGAACAATTAATAAACAGAAAACCTAAAGCAAACACAGATTTACGTGGTTCATCAACAATAAGTTGGTTACGTCCACGGGCAGAAAAGGAGAACAAATATTATTAGGCGGCTAGGGTTTTTCCGAATACAATTACAGCTCTCAAAGATCATATATATAGTACTAAGAGAATAAACCAGTTAGGCTCAGCCCAATATGAGTATTAAGGCCCAATAGGAGAACCACGACCCAATACTGCATACCGTCGGGCCGGGGGCGTCTCCATCCCCCGGACCCCCAGGTAAGGGGGCGTCGCCCCCCTTGACCCTCCGACTCGCTAACTATTCGAAGTGGGAGATAGTTTCAAGGCATATCAACAAATCTCCACCTTGACTTGAATCCTCCTTGCAGATGCATCATTAAAATGCCAAATGAACAGACTCCTCATTTTCTGTCTCAGATTTACCATCCTTGGGCAACTAACATTTTGTGACGTTTAGCAAGTCCAAACAATGTCGAAACTTGCTATGAGGGACCGGCTTGGTGAACATATCAGTAGGATTATCAGCAGTACCTACTTTCATCACCTTGATTCTCTTCTCATTCCTCAGAAAATGATAACTCACATCAATATGTTTGGTCCTCTCATGGTGGACCTGATAATTGGTTAAACAGATTGCACTCAGACTATCACAATACATAATAGCTTGATCATGATGTAGACTAAGATCACCAACTAGTCCTTTCAGCCAGATTCCCTCCTTAGCAGCTTCTGTCAATGCCATATACTCTGTTTCAATTGTAGACAGAGTAACTGTAGCCTGCAAAGTTGCCTTCCAACTAACAACAAAACCACCAAAAGTGAATACATAACCAAATATAGATCTTCTCTCACAACATCTCCAAAGATAATCGTAATCGAATAACCAAGAATGAGCGGTGAGCATCACCTATATAAATGAGACCAACATCAGACGTACCTCTAAGGTAACGGAAAATCCTCTTCACAGCCTGCCAATGCTCCTTTCCAGGTTGTCCCATGAACCTGTTGACAACACTAACAGCATGTGCGAGATCTGGTCTAGAATAGACCATAGCATACATCAGAATCCCTACTGCATTAGAGTATAGGACTTGAGACATGTACTCCTGCTTAGTTACAGATTGCGGTGCATAATCAGATGATAGATGAATATTTGCAGCATTTGGAGTATCAATAGACTTAGCTGTAGACATGCCAAATCTAGACAAAATCTTCTGAATGTAGCTCTTCTGTGACAAAAAAAGCTTCTTCTGTTCTCTTTCCCTATATATCTCCATGCCCAGAATTTTCTTAGCAGCACCCAAATCCTTCATATCGAACTTAGCACTGAATAGATCCTTCAACTTATGAATATCAGACTTGGACTTCACAGCTATGAGCATATCATCCACATACAGAACAAGATAAATCATGGAACCATCATCAGCTTTGTTGTGATACACACAACAATCATACGGACTCCTGTTGTATCCCAACTGGATCATATAACTAACTGTCAAACCTCTTATACCACTGCCTTGGAGACTGCTTTAGTCCATATAAGGACTTCTTCAGCTTGCAAACATAATTTTCCTTTCCAGGAACATGGAACCTCTCTGGCTGAGTCATGTAGATATCATCTTCCAACATTCCATGTAGGAAAGCTGTCTTCACATCCAGTTGTTCAAGCTCTAAATTCTGATGTGCCACCATTGCTAGTAACACTCTGATAGAAGTGTGTTTGACCACTGGTGAGAAAATCTCATTATAGTCACCCCCTCATTCTGTCTGAACCCTCTTGCAACTAGCCGAGCTTTGTATCTAATACCTTCATCAGGTGTGGTTCATTCATTTTTCTTGAAGATCCATTTACAAGTAATAATCTTCATCTCCTTAGGCCGTTTGACCAGCTCCCAAGTCATATTCTTGGCAAGTGATTCCATCTCTTCTCTCATTGCAGCTAGCCATTGAGCAGACTCACTACCTGAAACGACTTCTTTATATGTGGATGGTTTGTTTGCAGATGGTTCGTCATCTTCCACCTCGTCAGCGACTTGTAAAGCATAAGTCACCATATCCTCAAAATCGTACCTCGAAGGAGGCTTCACGCCTGTTCTCCTGGCTCTATCAATAGCTATGCTTGTCTGGCGAGCATCTGGATGAACATCTGAACTAGTATTTTCAGTAGTAGTATGTTGATCTTCTCCACCTTGGAGTGATTTACTCTCATCGAGAGTGACTTGCAGCTCCACCTGTTTATCAACACTACTACAATTATTTGCACCAATGGACTTCACAGCGGGATTAAGCATAGATTTCTCATCAGATATCACATTCCTACTGAGTATAACTCTATTCTCCGAAGGTGATCAGATTCTATATCCCTTAACTCCATCCTTGAAACCAACAAATATTCCATTCTTAGCTCTTGGCTCTAATTTACCCTCACTCACATGATAGTAAACAGTACAACCAAAAACTTTCAACAATGAATAACTGCAAGTTTATTAGACCAAACCTCGTAAGGTGTCTTGTAATCAATGCCAGTATGAGTTCCACGGTTGATCAGATGATATATCGTATTTACTACTTCTGCCTAGAACCTTCTAGCCAAACCAGCATTAGAGAGCATGCATCGCGCTATCTCCACCAATGTCTGATTCATGTTCTGCCATACCATTCTGCTGCGGTGTATCTCTAATGGTGTGGTGTCGAGCAATCCCTTCATCCTTGCAGAACTAATTGAACTTAGACGAATAGAACTCCAGACCATTATCAGTTCGCAATCGCTTGATCTTCTTTCCAGTCTGATTTTCTACCAACACCTTCCACTGCTTGAACCTCTTGAAAGCTTCACTTTTATGGTTCATCATAATTACCCAAATCATCCTTGAGTAGTCATCAATCACAAAAACACAAAATATATGTGACCTCCAATAGACTCAACCCGTGACGGACCCCAACAATCCATATGAATGTAGTCGAGTGTCCCCTTGGTCTGATGGACACCTTCTTTGGAAACTTGTTGCGATGAAGCTTCCCAAACACACAATGTTCGCAGAATTTAAGATTCTGCACTTTATGCCCAGAAAGAAGATCACGCTTTGACAAAATCTACATCCCTCTTTCTCCCATATGGCCGAGCCTCATATGCCATAGCCTGGTCATATCCTTGGTCTGAACCTCGGATGATGCAATACCAGCAGAACCAGTCACGGTAGAACCTCGCAGAAAATACAAAGTACTAAGTTTCGAGCCTGTCAGAACCACCTTTGAACCTTGACAGACATACATAACTCCACCTTTACCTTTGAAACTGAAACCCTTGCTATCAAAAAGACTTAATGATATCAGATTCTTCGTCATCTGTGGAACATGCCTGACTTCATTCAAGGTACAAAATACTCCATCATGTGTCCGTATCCTGATCGAGCCAATTCCAACCACCTTGCAGACAACACTGTTGGACATGAAAACATTGCCTCCATCTATCTGCTCATAAGTCGAGAAATACTCCCTGTTAGGATAAATATGGTATGATGCCTCAGAATCTAGAACCCACACATCATTACGATGTGACTGTTCATCTGCAACCAAGCCAGATCTTCTTCAGAATTCGTATCAATTTCTTCCACAGTTGCAAAATCGCCGATACCTTCTTTCTTCTCCCGCTACTTCTTCTTCTTAGGACAATCATTCTTCCAATGCCCCGGTTCTTTACAATAATTGCAGATGTCTTCGGGTTTAGGACCTATTGAAATTTTATAGTTCGGCTTCTTCTTTCCAAAGTTCTTATGTCCCTTACCCGTATCATATAACTCCGATGCTTGATTTTTTGTGGTCGAGCCAGATGCCTATTGACGATCTTCTCTGCTGTGGATGGCAGATCGAATATCTTCCAGAGATAAATTATCTTTCCCAGTAATAAAAGATTCAACAAAATTCTCATACGATTCAGGCAAAGATACTAACAGAATTAAAGTAGCATCCTCATCATCTACTTTGAAATCAATATTTCCCAAATCAAGCAAAATTTTATTCGACTTATCTAGATGATCCCGGAGAGAGGTACCTTCCTGCATATGCATCCTAAACAGACGTTGCTTCATAAGCAACTTATTGGTTAGAGATTTCGTCATGTACAAACTCTCCAACTTCTTCCAGAGTCCGATAACAGTTTCCTGATCAGCAACTTCGATGATAACATCATCAGACAAACATAGCATGATTGTCGAGTGGGCCTTCTCCTCTGTGATATTCCACTCTCCATCATCTACTTCTTCTCCTCTCGGTCTTTCAAATAGCGGCGCCCATAAACCCTGCTGCTTCAGCAAAGATCGTATCTTGATCTGCCATAAGCCAAAACTATTTCTCCCGGTGAATTTGTCAACCTTTACGTTGAAAGCAAACATATTTGATCGACTCGAAAGAACCCTAATAGTGCGGAAAATTCAGAACCCTAATCGAATGGCTCTGATACCAGTTTGTTGTAACGGATTAGGATTATTGAGCAATTAATAAACAGAAAACGTAAAGCAAACACAGATTTACGTGGTTCACCAACAATGAGTTGGTTACGTCCACGGGTAGAAAAGGGGAACATATATTATTAGGCGGCTAGGGTTTTTAGAATATAATTACAGCTCTCAAAGACCATATATATAGTACTACGAGAATAAACCAGTTGGGCTCAGCCCAATATGAGTATTAAGTGTAGGGAAAACTAGGTTTAGCCTTCTCCCGATGATCTATCTTGGATATTTAATTCACCATACATTGATTATATACCTAGCATGCACCTATAAAATTAATTTCAACACGTAGGGGTTTTCTCGTGTTTACCTTTGGATCTGTCGGTGAAATGGATCGAGACTCGTGCTTTGACCTTCCGGATCAGTATCCGGTTGCCCAATCTCCAACGTCGAGTGAGGACGATCTATGGAGAATGCTTCGAAAAATCACCTCTTTCTCTCTTGGCATAATTTTCGAGAACCTCACCCCTCTTTCTCTTGGTGATGGACGAAAATATTGAGGTTGATTATTAATCATCTCACTGGATTTAATCTCTTACCTCATATTTATAATGCACTACCTTAATCCCATATGGAAATTACCATAATCCCATATGGAAATTACCATAATCCCATATGAAAATTACCATAATCCTTTATGGAAATTACCATAATCCTATATGGAAAGGATCTATGCGTATCCCATAAATATAATTATATCCTTGTAGGATAAAGAAAATCAAATCCTTGCCATGTAGAAAGTAGGCGCCTATTTTCCTTCCAAGCTACGGGCCTGGATGGGCCAGCCCAGGGATCAAATGCAAGGAATAAAGATGGGCCTCAAATAAATTAATTATCTTATGTTCAGCCCAGAACATAAATTAATTTATAAACATTTATTCATACCACTAGAGAATAAATCTTGACTTACCCTTTATTACCGAAGTTGAGTCGGGCTTGCACTTAGACATTACGAATCCCGTATTTAAGATATCGAACGTCCATTAATTATTTAGAGCATTACATTGCTTAAAATAATTAATATCTTTAATTCCTTAAGTAGTACCACTCAACCTTATTATTGTACTTGAGCTAACTCAACCTGCGGGGTTTAGTACAATAAACCTTTGAGCTCCTTAAGGGGCGTCATCATCCTAAACGGATACGGTGACTCGATACGTATAACTAGCATGACATACAAGCACCGCCACCACCCAAGATGCGGAGAATATTGGGTTAGAACATATAACCTCACCCATAACAAGTCAAAGTGATGGTCGAGAACTCATACTCACCTAATACCTTATCGAGGTTTAGATCATCGTAAGTCACCGAGATCTTGGTTCTTCACGACGGTCGATAGAAGAACACATCTCATCGTGATCCTTCAATACGCCCGAGACGTACCAATAGACAAGCAACCAAGTCAAGTCACTTCTTATCTATACCGCGGCTTATACCGACAACTCGTCCTCAAGTTGTCTCACCGTGAAACTTTTATATCTCATTAAGCTTGACCAATCATACGGACTTACGTGATCTTCTACACCTTGTATGATCTAACTTATATATGAGATAAGGGACACAGATATATGCAATCAAGTATTCAATTCAGTTAGGAGATTGTAATAGTGGTAACAGGAAACATTGTATACAAGCTCAACCAAACTGCTTTCAGTATACAAATCCAACATTAAGGCCCAATACGAGAACCACGACCCAATACTGCATTGTAACGGCCCACTATTCCTAATGATGGATTAGCATGGGCTATTACTTGGAATGAGAATTAAGAAGCGGGAAAAATAAATGGAATATCGAATTGTGAGATATATATCAAGAAAACTTCTAGAACTTCAAAGCATTGGAGACTAAGCAAACATAATTTACATACGAGAGACTAGACCATCAGATCTTTAACAAAAGGGTTCAACTGATCTGAAGGAATCTAGTTCTCTGATCAACATATAACTTAGTGTTCTTACAGCAGAAAACATGTGAAGTACACATATGAAGATGTGCACACAAGGTTCCACTATCAGCGACAAAAGTTTCCTACTGCTCAACACTGCTCCATCTTATCACCAACTCAACCTGCACATTTAAAAAGAAATATGCGGTGAGTACAAAGACTCAGTGGACTTATGCCAAAAACATATATCATAACTTTGAATTACACTGCCCCATCAGTAACACACGAGGTTTTATTTGAAATGCTCGTGCTTACTAAACTTTTTCTGTCATTTTCCATAAACTTTGTTTTGTCAGACATATTTTCTGTCTGTATGATCAATATCCCATCTCATATAACTCATCTTGCACCGTAGAAGAAGGCCTCCTTCCACGGACGCCGTGATCGGCCGAGAAAATCTTTCAGCACACAGTCACCGTAACTGGCTGAGCAAACCTTTCAGCAAGTACTGTTACCTAGTGTACACGTTAACCCTTGCTAGGAATTCTCCTTCTAGCATATGATCCGAATTCGATTAAACTTACGTTGGCGAACCAACACTGATAGGATCAATATATAAAACATAAACATTTTGGGCAGGTAATTAAATAATAGCATTTCATCATCATTTCTAAAAAAACGCATCATAAATAAAACATTTGTCATTTTATTTTATCATTGAGGAGAAAAAGCCCACCTGATATATTCTTCTTCTCAAAACGAGTTTTCTTCTTTACTTCAGCGCTCACTTTCGTGCTCCACATTTACGTAAGAAACTAATATAGTACGTCGGTCGCATTTTTGAAAATCGTCAAAATCTAATAGAACTCGATAACTTTTAAATCTTATTAAGATTTATTAACTAAATATAAACCTTCTAAAGTCTTCGTATCTTTAACCAATTTGGTTCGTCTTTTCATCAAAAGTTCTAACTTATAACTTCTCGTTTTTAACTGATACGAAACATTGCTTCAGACCTCATACTAATAAATTAGGTTGAACTCGTATTAGCTATTTTCCGATACAATGATTTCAATTATGAAATCGATTCTTATAAAAGATATATTCTTATATCTCTAATTCGTCTCACACATCCTAGTGTATCTATTCAGAGAAACCCATATTTATGCTAGGCGTAAAACATAGCTCTGTGCGTTAAACATAACTCTACTCACACACTAACATGCTTCATACATTCATACTTTAACCAAGTCATTTTCAACTTCAAAAACATGCATTTCTTAAATTCATCTTTAGAACAATTAACTCACATATATACTCTAATTCTAATTTATTACTAATCATATCCCATAAATCTCATAATTTCACTTTAACAATCAATTATGCCCAAATATACATATAGATGAAACTAGTTTAAGCATAACACTTTATATTTCAAAATCTCACGTCACTTAACAAAACGTTTCAACGTAAAAATATTATACCTCATTTTAAAAATCAATAAATTCATAGCATATCTTAAACATATTTTTGGGACTAAATATGTGATCACATTTAATAAAATAAATTTGAAACTCTAAACTTCCCACTTTAATATTTTCGGCAATTTTGAAACAATTTACAAATTTTTTTCAAAAATTCTTATAAATTCACATAACACACTATATTAACATATGATCAATAATATCTAATAACATTAGTCATAGAAAAATTTGACATCAAAACCCTACACTTTATAGTTTTCGAAAACTCTGAAAAATCAATTAAACAATTTTCAAAAATTCTAATTAATTCACACAACACATTATTCTCATCATACATCAATAATATACACTAATATCCATCATACACAAATTATATATCAATAATTCATGCTATATAGTTTTCAAAAATTTCTTGAAATAATTTCTAATATTTTTCAAAATTATGAATTAAATCACACATGCTTAAACAATAATCAATATTATTAATTCGTGCTCAAAACAACAATAAAAATCATGATCACTTACATATAAATATCATATATCTCAACTATAATAAGAAAAATTTTAACATGCTCAACTTTATACTAAATTTATAATATATGCTTACAATCATCATATAAATATATTTAATTAACAACTTAAACATTTAACAAAGATTCTCAAATTTCACATGAAATAACAAAAGCATATAACTTCATTTTTTATGGATGGATTTCCAATATTTTTGCATATCTAAGAAGCTTATACAATTTCTAACCTTTTAATCGTAGTCGATCGGCGAAGAAAACGATTTTCTAACTAAAAATTGAAGAGTAAAATTTCAAGAACTCTCTCCTTTTTTTTCTCAAGGTTTTGGTCACTATGAAAATGAGAAGGAAGTGTTTTTATTTTTTTGATGAGATAAACACATTAATCAAATCTTAAGAAAAATATCTACATAAAGTCAACAAAATACACTATCATATCTCATAAAAATTCACACCCTCACTATCAAACAAATAATACCTTATCACCTTATTAATTAATCATCTCATCTCATCTCTAAATTAAATACCTTTCATTTTTAAAATAATTACACATCACTATCAAAAGATGAAAAACAATTCTTCATTTCACACTACACAAACTTTCGGCCATAATGAAAAAATATACTACATGTCTCCATTTTTTTCCATTTAGTAATAATATGATATAATATAGGTCTTAGGTGATGATATATATCATAAAAAAAGGAACAAGAACAATTCTATGTTCTAAATAAAAATTTTCGAACCATAGCTAGAAAATAGAAATTATTTGTCCAAACTCTCTTTTTTTAATAAATAAAAATATTGTAGAGAAGGAATATATATAAAAAAATGCTATTGTTTTATAAAACAATTATAGGACTTTAAATATTAAAATTCTTTAAACACTATACTAACATTTTCGAATCATGCCAAAACGTTAATAAGAAAGTCGTAATCACCTTATTTGTTCTTCGTTAATAAGAAATTAAATTCCTAGCTTTGTCGCTTAGAAAATAACGTAATGTAGGAAATATGATTTTAACCCTCTCCCGAGGATCTATCTTGGATGTTTAATTCACCATACATTGATTATATACCTAACATGCACCTATATAATTAATTGCAACACGTTGATGTTTTCTCGTGTTTACCTGCGAATTTGCCAGGCAAGGATTGGATCAAGACTCGTGCTTTGATCTTCTGGACTGTATCCCGATTGCCTAATCTCCAATGTCGAGTAAGAACAATCTATGGAGAATGCTATGAAAAATTCGTCTTCCTTCCTCCTTGAAAAGTTTTCAAAATCTCAATAATGATAAGTGTGATTCTCGAAAATTTCACTTAGGATTAGTCTTTGATTTTTCTCTCACCTTATATTTATAATGCAACCCTAAATCCTATCATGATAGGATTTCTGCATATCTAATAAATATATTAATATCACTTAAGATAGAGAGGATCAAAATAGAGCCTCATAGGGACTCTATAAGGAGGTGGATGATTTTCATCTTAGCTCCAGGCCTGGATGGGCCAGCCCAAGGATCAAATGCAAGGAATAAAGATGGGCCACAAATAAATTAATTATCTTATGTTCAGCCCAGAACATAAATTAATTCATAAACATTTATTCATGCTACTAGAGAATAAATGTTGACTTACCCCTTTATTTTCGAAGTTGAGTCGGGCTCGCACTTAGACTTAACGAATCCCCGTATTTAAGATATCGCACGTCCATTAATTATTTACAGCGTTCTAACTGCTTAAAATAATTAATTACTTTAATTCCTTAAGAAGTACCACTCAACCTTATTATTGTACTTGAGATAACTCAACCTGCAGAGTTTAGTACAATAAACCTTTTGAGCTCCTTAAGGGGACGTCATCATCCTAAACGGATACGGTGACTCGACACAGGTAACTAGTATGACATACAAGCACTGCCACCACCCAAGATGCAGAGAATCTTGGGTTATCTCATGTAACCCTCACCCATAACAAGTCAAAGTGATGGTCAGCAACTCATACTCACCTAATACCTTATCGAGGTTTAGATCAACGTAAAGTCACCGAGATCTAGGTTCTTCACGACGGTCATATAGAAGAACTCATCTCACTGTGATCCATCAATACGTCAGAGACGTACCAGTATAGACAAGCAACTAAACTAATCAAGTCACTTCTTATCTATACCGCAGCCTATACCGACAACTCGTCCTCAAGTTGTCTCAGCTGTGATTCTTTTTATATCTCATTAATCTTGACCAATCATACAAACTTCTGTGATCTACAACACACTGTATGATCTAGCTTATATATGAGATAAAGGGACATACATATGCAATGCAATCAAGTAAACAATTCAGATAGGAGATTATAATAGTGGTAACAGGAATCATTGTATACAAGCTCAACCAAAACTGCTTCCAGTATACAAATCCAACAATCTCCCACTTATACTAAAGCAAACTTTTAGTATACAATGTGTCTCTATACTAGTATTACAAACAACACCATCACTTTGTTTCTCCCACTTATACAAAAAGTTTCCTTTCTAAGTGGGTGCCATCTTGTGGAATCCAAGTCCTCGAATATGCTCTTCGTAGACTTTTTGCGACAGACTTTTCGTGAATGGGTCAGCTAGGTTATCCACAGTACCAATCTTCTCAATCAACACATCTCCTCGTCTAACGATTTCTCGTATGACATGGTACCTTCTCTCTATGTGTTTGGTTGCCTTGTGGGTCCGTGGTTCCTTCGAGTTTGCCACTGCACCGAGTTATCACAGTAAACTATGATACTCTTGGGCAAACTATGTACCTCATCTAGATCCATGAGGTAGTTCTTGAACCATACAACCTCTTTAGCAGCCTCCGAAGAGGCTACATATTCGGCTTCCATGGTAGAGTCCGCAATGCATCGCTGCTTTGCACTCCGCCAGGATATGGCTCCTTCTCCCAAGGTAAACACATAGCCTGAGGTAGATTTTTTCTCATCACGGTCAGCTTGAAAATCCGAGTCTGAATAACCCAAAGGCATTAGACTATCTGCATGGTATACTAGCCTATCATCTCGAGTCATTTTCAGGTACTTGAGTATATGCTTTACCTCAGTCCAATGAGCTTGTCCAGGGTTAGACTGATATCTAGCTACTATGCCTACCGCATAGCAGATATCGAGCCTCGTACATAGCGTTGCATACATGAGACTTCCTACGGAGGAAGCGTAAGGAACTTGTCTCATTTTCTCTATCTCCTTTGCAGTCATAGGTGACTGCTCCTTAGATAAGGGAACACCATGCCTGAAAGGTAGCAATCTTTTCTTGGCGGTCTGCATACTAAAACGAGTAATTAAAGTATCAATGAAAGACGCCTGAGATAAACTCAATATTTTCCGCTTACGATCTCGGTAAACCTTGATCCCAAGAATGTACGCTGTATCTCCTAAGTCTTTCATTTGAAACTGATCGGATAACCAACTCTATACGTCTGATAACAACTTCACATTGTTGCCAAGTAGAAGGATGTCATCTACGTAAAGTGCAAGAAATACCACGTCACCGTTGACATCCAAACGATACACATAACTTTTGCTAGGAAACTGGGTAAATCCATAAGACTTTACCACCTCGTCAAAGCGTAAGTTCCATGATCAGGAAGCTTGCTTAGGTCCATAAATGGACTTCTTAAGCTTCCATACTAGATGCTCTTCACCCTTCACCACATAACCTTCGGGTTGCTGCATATAGATGTCTCTACCTTCTTCAAGGTAACCGTTTAGAAAAGCGGTTTTCACATCCATTTGTCAAACCTCAAGGTTTAAGTGGGCTGCTATAGCCAGAAGAATTCTGATGGACTTGAGCATTGCTACAGGCGAAAAGGTCTCATCAAAATCGATGCCCTCAATCTAAGTGTACCCTTTCGCCACAAGCCTGGCTTTAAAAGCCGAAACCTCTCCATCTGAATCTCTCTTCCTCTTATATACCCACTTACTACCTATGGCTTTCTTTCCATCTGGTAGAGGTGTCTTTTCGTATACATCCATGGCTGTTATGGACTCAATTTCTAAGTCCATAGCGGTGTGCCATGATCTTGCATCAGTGTCTTGTATCGCCTCACTGTATGTCCATGGGTCGATTATTGCCTGCTCGTTTCCTGGGACTAAATCTGAAGATTCACCCCTCGAACATAAATCGCTCGGGTTGACGAACAACCCTCCCACTACGACGAAGCGCTACTAGCACAATGGCAACGGTGGGTGCAGTAACTCGTAGTTCTCTATCTTGCACAACTTGCTGGATAAGTGCCACTTATACAGTCGGTATCTCCAGTGGAACTCGACCCACTTCAATTTCTTGAAATATTTTGTGTCGATCCCTCCCACTAGACACGACATCTCGTACCTTTGGTTTAATCGGTGGCGGAATACGATCATCTTCTAATTCTTGAAGAATGATTTCAACTTTGGATTTATGGTTTTTCATATAATCCTCTTCTAAGAATTGGGCATTAGTGCTAATAATGACATTTTGATCCTTAGCACTATAGAAATAACCATCATTCGTTCCTCTAGGATAGCCAATAAACAGTCTTGCTTCAGATCTAGACTCCAACTTGTCAGCCTTATTGTTCAGCACATGTGCTGGACCGCCCATATCCTTATGTGGTTTAAACTAGGCTTGCGCCTAAACCACAACTCGAAATGGGTCTTTTCGACTGACTTGGATGGTACTAGATTTAGCAAGTATGCCGTTGTTTCTAAGGTATACCCCCAGAACGAAATTGGCAACGTTGCATAACTCATCATCGATCTAACCATTTCTAAGAGAATCCTATTTCTTCACTCTGACACACCATTTTGCTGTGGTGTGCCCGGTGTAGTGAGCTGGGAGGTAATCCCACACTGCACCAAATAGTCCATGAACTCGTTACTGAGGTATTCGCCACCGCGATCAGACTGCAGTGACTTGATACTTTTACCTAACTTCGTCTCCACTTTCGCTTTAAATTCTTTGAATTTCTCAAAGCATTCAGACTTACGGTGAAGCTGGTATATGTATCCGTACCTTGAGTAATCGTCAATGAAAGTGACAAAATACTCGTACCCTCCACGAGCTTGTGTGGAAATTTGTCCACACAGGTCAGAATGGACTAGCTCCAACACTTCTTTGGCTCTATAACCCTTCGCTTTGAAGGGTCTGGTCGATATCTTTCCTTCTATACAGGATTCGCAGACTGGGAACGGAGTAACTGTGATATCACCCAATGCTTCATTCTTAGCCAGTCTTTGGATCCTATTTAGATTGATGTAATCTAATCTAAGATGCTAGAGAAATGTGGTGTCATCTTGCGAAGAAAACTTCCTCTTATTAAGGTTTGATGTAGATGCAACAAAATTAAAGGTATTATGTTTGGCAGAAATAGTATAAAGCGAATTATATAAAGTGCCACCACAGATAACTTCGTTATTTCTTATGATAGAAACACCACTATAAAAAACAACTGAATATCCATGAATAAATAGTTTCGAAACCGAAATCAGGTTCCGTCGAAACTCCGGCACATATAAAACGTCTTTCAATACTAAAACTGTTCTATCAAAACATAAAGAAACATCTCCGACTGCAACGGCC
This sequence comes from Salvia rosmarinus, assembly GCA_036937905.1. NCBI lineage: Eukaryota > Viridiplantae > Streptophyta > Magnoliopsida > Lamiales > Lamiaceae > Salvia > Salvia rosmarinus. The sequence goes on along the minus strand of CM072823.1, from coordinate 1,611,310 downwards.
TCGAGGGAGATCGTTATCTCGCCATCATGCAGCTCCCTTGTCCGCAGGAACCCCTGCAAGGTGTAACAAACATGATCAGTCGCACTCGTATCTACTATCCATGAATGAGTAGAACAAGTCGCTAAACATGTTTCCGTCACTAAAGCAAATGAGGCACTTAGCCTTCCAATGCCCAGTCTCACTGCACTTGAAGAATTTGCCCTTCTCCTTTGGCTTTTTCAAACCGCTGGTAGAGCCCTTTGTATTACTCCCACTCTTTTCTTTAGCCTTAGCATCTCTTGAATTCCACTTTAACTTTTCATCTTTCGATAAAACAGTGGTTTCCTTGAGGCGCGTACTAAAGACTGTGCACCTTTTCCCATTTTGCGTTCTTCCGTTACTAGATCCTCTTGCAATGAATCTAGAGTATAACTCTTACCATAAAGGACTACACCATAACGGAAGTTATCAAAAGACTTGGGCAAAGTGTTGATGATTATATCGATTCTGACTATGTCATCATTATATCCTCCAACCAATTCGAGCTCTCCGAAGAGATTGATCATTTGCTCTATATGGTCATGAATTGAATCGCTTTTGTCACGACCCGACTATCTAATTAGGTAATTAACTAAATAATCAAGTCGTAACTGGTTTAAGAAACGACATTTTCGACAAAGAAATGGGTTTAAAGAAATAAAATTTTCAACAAACGGGCAGCATATCCCTTAGAATATGGATTAGCCAACCTGTACACAGCAAATAACCAACAACGAGCAACAACAATAAGTGAAGTCACAATCTCAACAATATGTACATAAACATTTCCAAATATTAACAAGAATTTCTCAAAAGTATAGTTTCAAGTAACAAGGTCAACAACGGAAGAGTAGTGAATGTCATGTATGAAGACACGACATTCGGGCACAACTATTCAAAACAAAAGAGAACAAGGTAGACAATCAAGCTCAGTCCCAAGGCCCATATCTCTTCCATTCTCAACCTGCATCAAAATAGAATACATTTTTTGGATATGAGTACCAAAGAGTACTAAGTGGGTAACTGCTAAAACATTACTTTCAAAACTTATTAAATTTTCTTCAAGTAAGAGTTTGAGAAAACAACTTGAATAATTATTTCATAAGAAGTTTTCATTATCATAAACTTTCGCATTTTGAAACATACCGGCATCACATACCCGAGTTGGTCCCATAGGTTTCCCAACCACGGTCATACCCTATCTACGTCATTCGATAATGGGAAGTAGGACTCCTCCCCAATACCATGGTCGGCCTACATTTGCAAGCTCACGGCCATAAACCTGTGCACAGTACATAACATTTTCCTACCGTAGATAGGTAAACTACCGTCATACCCACAATGTGGTAAATCATTCATTTTCAACATATCCATAATGTGGTGATTTAACATTCTCACAATAACAATAAGTTTAAAGCATAGCATTAACTTGTGCTCAAAAATAGTTGAAAGGCATTACCCACCTGATAACGTTTACTCCAAAATGTTCGTTTCTTCGTCTTTCACTACTCGACTTCCTTTGCTCGTTCCTTGTAAAATAAAATTATTATTGAATTTAGCAAACTTCCTTATCCATTTAACCACTTATCAATAGTTTACCAATTAAAATTTCAAAACATATTATTATTAAACAAAGTCTAATGAAATTTCGACAGAGTAACGTTTATAATTTGAATCGCCAAATCAATCCAAACTCAACCAATTTCATTCCCAAACTCCACCAATCATCACCATATGCTTAAATGCACATTTAAGAACTTAGAACAAGTTCAATATCATTCATTTATACCATTATCAACATATGCCCTTCAACCATGTTTTTCAAAAATTTCAAGAGTTTTACAATCTACAATCCATTGAGTATCCAACAACTCACATTTATACTTATTCCTTATCAATAATCATCAATCCATGTTCACTTTCAATCTCAACCAAGTTCATCACATAAATCACCAACTTAGCATTAAACTTAATTTTCTTTTCACAATTCATATCCATAAAATCCTATAAATTCAACTTAAGTATTATTTTTATCATAGATCTCAAAAACCATATTAAATTCATAAAATAAAATTAAGAAATCAAAGTTCATGCCATCCCCTTCATTTTCGAAAATTTGGGAAATTATTCATATGTATGAATTAAATCCTTATAAATTCATATTATGCATTATATATATCCTAAAGCTTAAATATCATGCCAAATAGATCAAATAAAATCAAAATCCTCAAGTTCTAACTACTCCTAGTTTTCGAAAATTTTAGTGTTTTTAGTATGCATGTTTTAATTTCCACTTCTTTAATCATATGCTGTTTATTTCTATTTCTAAACATATATCTAAGCTTAATTCAATTAAATCATAACATACAATTCACATACATAATTAGGGTTTATACCTAATACTTTAATTCACCAACTTTAGGAAATCAAAGAATTAAAGCCATAGATCATGTTATTAATACTCCATAAGCACAATTAAATCAACAAACATAACAAAAATTACATAAATCAACCTTAATTTAAATCTCATAATTTTCGAAAACTATAAGACATGAGAAGATCATATTTATCAATTTAAATCACAAAAACTTAGCTTAAACAAGGTAATTACCTTCCTTGGAGTGATTTACTATTAATTTCCCACTTAGATATGGATTAAAAGTGAAATTAAAATTTTGGTGTGTGCTTGTGTGTGTGGTGGCCGAAAATGGAGGAAAAAATAAGCTTGAAGATGATTTTCTACACTTTGTAAATTTCTAGAATATGTATGTGTAATTAAATGTTCATTTTGTATTCATTTCATGATTATTATACACAAATTTCAAAAATTTATAAGTATAACTCTAAAATTACTAATGTTACACATTAATATCCTTTAATAGGCAAAACTATATTTCTCATAAATATTAAAATCCAAAACAATTTATATATATGATTGAAATTAAATTTAGATAAACATAATTTAAATTCTTTCATATATTAAAAATTCAAATAGTTATGATTAAATTCCTTAAGTTTCGAAAATCATGGAAAAATACTTCTTTTATCACTAAATAATAATAAAATAAATTTATTCAAGCCATTTAATAGTTTGAACAATAATTCATCTCATTTTATAAATAATTCCCATATAAAAATAATTAATGCATTTCTTAGCACATTTTCTATTTAATGACATTTTTCATTCAATCACACCATAATAATCACTTCTCTCACATTTCATCATAATAAAACTCATTTCTAAATAATCTCTACGTCTTCTAATTTCTATTCCTTCGATTAGGAATTAATCGAATTTCTATCGTTTAATAATCTATTGTATACCTCTATATAAATTCTTTAAGAAATAATTACTTTTTAAGCCCTAATTATACCTAATTAAGTTCTAATTAAGACTTAAAAATTTTCGGGTTACTACAGCTTTCCTTCATTGAACTTGACATTATTAATTTTGTCAAATTATGACAAGCGATTCTGTCCGATTCCTCATACGATTTCATGAGATTTAGCCATATTGTGGCGATTATCCATCTCTTGATCTTTGGAGTTGCGGGACTCGCATGGTGACCAAAAGAAGGTATTTTGCCATTCTATTTGATTTGTCCCATTTCTCGTGCTCCTTGCGCTCCTCATCAGTAGAGAAATCGTCTAGAGGTTTGGGACGGGGTGTAGTGAGTATAAATAAATTTTCTTCGACAGTAAGAACAATCTCGATGTTTCGTTTCCACTCGATAAAATTTGGACCGGATAGAGGATTTTGTGCGAGCATATTAATAATCGGTGTAAGAGACATATCTGAAAAGTAATGTAAACACATAAGCATACGATCGCACATAATTCATAACAATAATATTGTAACCTTTTGATAAAACAATATTAATTGAAACCTCCAATCGCCCAAAGAATTCCACATGCAAGCCACGCGTGTGGACGTTTACACATGAACTCCTCGACCAGACTAAAATATACCTTTTAGTCGTTTAATTTCAATCCATGTCAACTTATCCTTATGACAAATGAAATTAATGATTAGACCTTACTAGACCACATCACTATCACAAGAAGGGACTTCGCGGGAAGTTGTACTTGAGGTGATGCTAAGCAATGACCACAATTTTAACAACAGAAAAAGAATTCTTAGAATTGACATACTCACTCGGACCATGCCGCTTCCAATCCAAGTTCTTTTGTCTTCTCATTTTAAATCTATCTCTAGAGAACTTATGAAAATCGTATGTGCAAGCCACGCGTGTGGACGTTTACACATGAAACTCCCACTTCTCAATAGATTAAAATATTTTATTTAGAAACTTCATCCAACAAACTTGTGATAAACAGTGTGTTAGATTTATCTTTAACTCTATTAAACTTTCTTAATTGTTATTTGTTTGTTTTGATCTTTCTTCACGTTTTTTGTTGTAGGTTGGAAAGGAGTTATGCAAGCTCCTATTTTAGTGGGATAATTTCATGGAGATGAAATGATATGAAGCTGAAGCGAAGCTCCTAAATTCGTGGGAATGGTTGAAGTGGAGCTGAACAGAATAGCTGCTGAAGTGGATGTTGTTGCAGCAGTTGGGTTAGTTCCTATTTTCAATGAACTACTTTTACCAAGTCCACATGAACGTTTGTAGCCCACTCCAAGTCATGGGCCACGTCCTAGATGAGTTTGGAGATCAAGAAATACTTCTCCTATAAATACTTGAAGGTCTTAACGAAAAGCTATGGAGAAATAGCTATCTGTATGCGAGTGTTGTTTTCTGTGTTGGGATAACATTGTCTGTAACACTTGCTGTTTTTGTAAAGCTCTTGAATCTGTTCTTGAGTGTTGTTTTTGTGAGAGATAGCTTTTTAGTGTGAGAGTTTCTTTTATTATCATCTTGGTCTTGTCAAGGTGATATATTATTTTTGTAGAATACTCTCATTTAGTGATTTTCGCCATACGACATCTATAGGTTGATTTAACAACCTGTAGAAGAATTTCTCTTTGTGTCTTCCATTTTTAATTCCGCTGCATATTTACTCTGTGTGCCTGTGTGTGTTACGGTAACACGAGGCACAAGGTAGAGATCCAGACGAGCCAACACTTTCAATTGGTATCAGAGCATCTCTCGATACACTGAGTGTGATCCTGACAGTTAGCGCAACAGTTGTCTTAGTATGGATCCCAACAGCATTGGCCAGTTTCGACCTCCAGTTTTGGATGGGTCGAATTACTCATATTGGAAGACGAGAATTCGTTCAATGATCAAGTCCATAGACAGAAGAGCGTGGCAGTTCGTGGAAAATGGGTGGTCCGTTCCAAAAGTCACCGATGATCATGGTGATTTTACCCCGATACCATCAAACCAATGGACATGAGAGCAAGTGGAAACAGCCACTCTCGACGATAGAGCCCTAAATGCCATCTATGCTTCAGTGGATATGAATATATTCAAGCTGGTGAAGAATAACACATGTTCCAAAGATGCGTGGGACATCATTCAACGTCATTGTGAAGGAGATTCAAGCATCAAAGAATCACGTCTTCGCATACTCACCACCAGATTCGAGAACATGACGATGGAAGAAAGCGAGGACATCGATAGTTACAAAAGAAGATCATGGACATTGCAAATGAATGTCAAGATCTTGGTGATCCCATCAGCAACAAGGTACTAGTATCCAAAGCTCTCCGAACGATGCCTACAAGATTTGATATGAAGGTCATCTATCGAAACATCGATGACGAGAGCTGCAATCGAATTCATGGATCTCATGAATGCTTTCAAAACACATGAGATGAATTTTGAAGAAAAGGCACGTTCGAGAAGAAGAAGGTGATGGCGTTCCTTCTTTGGAGCATCATCAGCAAGCAGAGTAATAGAGATAAAGGAAGTTGATGATGATGAGCTCCAAGAGATCGGTGTTGGAGATGATGTTGCTCTAATCACAAGAAAGTTCAACACCATGGTGAGAAAGATGAAAGGAGCTAAAGAAAACAAATGATTCACCAAGAATCAATATCAATCATCAAGAAGGAATGAGTACACACCTCAAAAGCCCATCCGGAAGGTGTTTTCGTCAAATGAAGGATTCAAGTATGACTCCTCCAATATTGATGATGTTCAATGTCGTGAGTGCAAAGGATTTGGTCACTATGCAAATCAGTGTGGAAACACTCTTCGAAAAAGAGGAAAATCCTACTGGGTTTCCTGAAGTGATGATGAGGCTGAATTCTTCGAAGACATGGACAAATCGGACGGAGAAAAAGACGATGGTACCTTCGATGTTGGCACAACATTGTATGCAACATGCAAGAACACTCTATCCGATTATGAACTCGGTGATGTGGAGATGTTTGATCCAATCTCGAGCAGGTATGGATTTGGTTACTACTCAAATATGTTTTGTTTCTTTGGTCTCATTGATGATGCAAAAGAAGAGAATACGTGCAATGAGGACACGACTCTGTTCATTCAAGAGCTCTCAAAGCTCTACAATGAACTCCTTGGAAAGTATAAAAGACAAGGAAAAGATCTTGAGATGACGAGGGATGAAAATCCAAGACTTAAAGCATCTCTAGCAAAGCTTGAAGGCATTGTCACTCAAAAGGAGATAGAGCTCAATAAAGTGTCAAACCAACTTGAAAATGATCAAGCTACGATCAAAAGTGGATGACAACTGGACATAGGTATGACAGTTATATGCCTACAAGTTCAGCTACTGCTGGTTTGGGCTTTAATGTTGAAGGAACTGCTACGCAAGCAGTGAAGACGACACACCAGAAAACACCCAAGGTGGTTGTACCACCGAGTGGAAAACCATTCGTGAAAGAAGGTGTGAAGCCCAAAAAGAAGAGAAAACAAAGGAGGTATGTGTGTCACTACTGTCAAACTCCTGGTCATATTAGACCATTTTGCTTTCAAAGAAGAAATGATGAAAGAATCTCTTCAACAAGTGAGAACCGACATGTAGTCGAGCATAAGTACGTATGGGTAAGGAAAGATGAACTAAAATGTAATGTTGTGTATACTGCATTAAGGACTAATGTTTTAGGTTCATGGTACTTCGATAGTGGATGTTCCCACCACATGACAGGCAACAAGGGGTTCCTGGCAGAATATCAATCATATAACGGTGGTAATGTAAGTTTTGGTGGAGGTTCCAAAGTTAAAATCGTTGGTAAAGGTTGTTTGAGTGTATCAGGTTTGCCTACTCTCAAGAATGTTTTTCATGTTCAAAGTTTAATGGCAAATTTGATTAGCATAAGTCAATTATGTGATGAAAATTTGCAAGTTAAGTTTGATAAAAATTATTGTGAAGTATTTGATGATCATAATCTATGCATAATGAAGGGACAAAGGTCAGCTGATAATTGTTACATGGCAAATGAACCTAAATGTAATAAAGCACTGATTGATGATGGTGTGTTATGGCATCAAAGACTAGGACATACTAACTTTAGAAATCTTGACAGGTTAACTAAGCTGGAAGCTGTCAAGGGATTACCGAAGATCACACACGAAAGCAAGGTTGTGTGTGAAGACTGTCAAAAGGGAAAACAAATCCATGCTACCCATAGTGTCGTGAAACATCCAGAACAACACTTCGGTACAACCAGGTGTTTTGAGCTAGTTCACATGGATTTGGTTGGTCCAGTCGAGGTAGAAAGCATTGGAAGAAAGATGTATGTTTATGTTATGGTAGATGATTACTCAAGGTATACTTGGACCTTCTTTCTTCGTGAAAAATCTGATGCGTTTGATGTGTTAAAAACCATGTTTGCAAGAACTTCTAACATGTTTGGTGTCAAAGTGTCAAGAATTAGGTCGGACCATGGACGCGAATTTGAGAACTCGTCTTTTACAAATTTTTGTGAAAAGAAGGGTATTTTCCAAGAGTTCTCGGCACCAAAAACACAACAACAAAACAGAGTGGTTGAACGCAAGAATAGGACGTTAGTGGAGATGGCATGGGTCATGTTGAGCTCGAAAAATATGTCTAAACGCTTCTGGGCAGAAGCTGTTAACACAACATGTCACATTAACAATCGAGTCAACATCAGACCAGGTTCTTTTAAAACTCCGTATGAAATCCTGAAAGGTAAGAAACCCAACCTCAAATACTTTCGTGTTTTTGGTTGTGTATGCTACATATTAAATGTCAGAGAATACCTCACAAAATTTGATGAAAAAAGTGACAAATGGATCTTTGTAAGGTACTCTCTCAATAGTCAAGCGTATCGTGTTTTTAACTTAAGATTACAAACGATACAAGAATCTATGAACGTGGTATTTGATGACTATGGAAGTCCTTTAGGTACACATGAAGAAGGCACTGAAGAAGTTGTGATAGGTACTGGAGAAATGAAAGAGCACCAGTCGCCCATAACTCTACAAGAGAATGTTGAGCAAACATCTCCCACCACACCACCTCAAGTACCAGAAAATCAAGTTGTATCCAACGATGATCTGGAGTCAGAAGTTCAACGAGGTAGTGAGAGACGAGAACCACCTGGAAGAATTCAAAAGAATCATCTAATAACTCAAGTTATAGGTGATGTTCATTATGGTGTTCGAACAAGAGGTAAGGCTCCTCTCGATTATAGAAAAATGATTTTCTTATCGTCCATATGCACATCTATACCAGGACTTATAGGTTTTGTCTCCAAGATTGAACCTAAAAATATTAAAGAAACATTAGGAGATGAATTCTGGGTTATAGCCTTACATGATGAGCTAAATCAATTTGTTCAAAATGATGTGTGGTACTTGGTCCCTAGGCCTGTTGACAGGAATGTTATAGGAACAAAGTGGATATTCAAGAACAAATCTGACGAAATTAGAACCATTGTTCGCAACAAAGCAAGGTTGGTCGCGCAAGGCTACACATAAGTGGAAGGAGTGGACTTCGATGATACATTTGCTCCAGTAGCACGACTCGAATCCATATGACTTCTTCTCGCTATTGCATGCCATATTAATATCAAGCTTTATCAAATGGATGTCAAGGGAGCATTCTTAAATGGCGTTCTCAAAGAAGAAGTCTATGTCAAGTAGCCAAAAGGTTTCGAAGATCCACACAAAGCTACTCATGTATACAGGTTGAAAAAGGCTTTGTATGGCCTCAAACAAGCTCCTAGATCATGGTATATTTGACAAATTTCTTACTTGAATATGGCTTTGTGAGAGGTAATGTTGATAGATCACTGTTTATAAAAAGGGAAGGTCATCACATTCTCATCACTCAGATTTATGTTGATGATATGATTGTAGGTTCTACCTCACGAAAGATGCTTGATGATTTTGCAGATGCTATGTCGACAAAGTTCGAAATGAGCATGGTGGGAAAGTTGACCTATTTTTTAGGTCTACAAGTCAAGAAAGGACGTGAAGGTATTTTCATATCCCAAAGTAAGTATGCAAAAGATATGGTGAAAAGGTTTCAGCTAGAAGGAGCCAAGCACATGAGGACATCAATGGGCTCCTCGGATAAGCTAATAAAAGATGATGCTGGAGAGGATGTTGATCCAACACTCTACAGATCAATGATAGGAAGCTTATTGTATTTTACAGCCACACGACCAGACCTCATGTTCAGCGTGTGTGTATGTTACATGTATCAAGCTAAGCCTAAAATGTCTCATCTTAAGGTCATTAGCGTGTTATCGTGTATGTTGTTGCACATCCGAACTGGTATTTTCTTTTCTAAAGATACGAACACTAGTTTGGTTGGGTATAGTGATTCGATTAATGGAGATGTTGATGATAGGAAAAGCACAAGTGGAGGGTGTTTTTATCTTGGAAACAACCTTATTTCATGGCATAGTCGTAAGCAAAATTGTGTGTCTCTTTCAACTGCTGAATCTGAATATGTTGCCGCTGGTGTTTGTTGCACACAATTTTTATGGCTTAAACAAATGTTGTATGATTATGGATTTGAGGGTAGTGATTTAACTGTATATTGTGATAATATAAGTGCGATAAATATATCAAAAAATCATGTCCAACACTCTCGAACCAAACATATTGATATAAGACATCATTTTATTAGAGATTTAGTAGAACAAGAGGTGATTAGAATATATTATGTGAAAACAGACAGTCAAATTGCTGATATTTTCACAAAACCTTTAGATTTTGAGAGATTCACGTGTTTAAGGAGGTCACTTGGCCTCTGCCTTCATGAGTAAAAATGAGGCGTGTTTGTTGCATCAAGTTTTTCATGTTTATTCTAAAAGATGCAACTATTTTTTCCTATGTTGTACTAATGGTTTCCATGACATGTTCTCCAGCACAGGCTCAGCATTGTGTGTATATTTGTTTTTTAAAGGGTACAACAACACCAAAGTAGTTTGGGGGGCACGGCGTTCGCTGCGACGATGCTACCTTACAAAATGGTAAAACCATGATTGCTTTCGAGAAACCTAGACTAGGGGCACGGCGTTCGCTGCGACGATGCACTCTACGTCATAAAGGAAATCAAATTTTACGTGGTTCTGTACCTGTTGCATGTTTTAATAATAAGTTGAGTCAATGTGTTTGGAGATGTTAGGGTAACATGTTGGTCAACAATAGGTTGTTCAGAATTTTTCGGAAGTCAGTTTGTTTACCCCTATTTTTTAGGGATTTTTATCTCTCTTTGACTATATCAGCTCGTTTAATCTGTTGGAATTTCACATATATCCATATCTTACCTCAAGATCTTCCAGATTTTTCGAAAAATGATTAAATCTGTTTTTATAAAATTGTTTGAGGTATGTTGGATAGATATTTTTTGTGGTATATAGATATATTGCCTTAGTTATTCATTTTTCCAACATCTTTTTATCTACTCATCTCTCTCGTTTTTATCTTAGGTTTTTATTGATTTCAAAATATCATCACCATCTTCCTTATCCATTGAACAGCTTAGACAGATTCTCTCAAATCCAGATGAATTAGCCAAGCTCCAAGCTGTTCTATCTTCATCCATGGAAGCTTCACCTGTGGTCGCCGCCGCAGCCCCTGAACTTGTTGCCGCCATCATCGAACCCACCGTCAAGAATAAGATCTCAAAGAACTCTGCCGTTGAATCCCCAAAGAAAATGTCAGATTCGGAGTATAATCTGGTAAACTTCTTGATTTCCATAAACTTATTTGCGTCTATTACTGATGTTGAGCCATATGTTAAGAAAACAGTACAGATGGTATACGCAAATTTGAGCCCCTCTTTTGGTGATTCCTTGTCGAACAAATACAGTAATGTATACTATAAGGGAATGGTGTTCTTCATCGATCCGTTTTTGATCAATAAGTTACTTGAACGTGATGATGTGGATGATGATGAGATCAAGAATTATGATGAAGCAGCAGTGGTTATAACAGTGTCCGTAACTCTGTTGCAATCACTTGTTCGTAGAGTCGAAGACATGGAATGTGCATCATTGAAAATTCACTCTGAAAATTTGCAGAAACTTGGCTTGATTAAGGGGGAGCTTACAACTCTTCTTTCTTCCCAAAAAGAGGGAGTAAATGCTGGATGCTGTCAAAGTTGATGCTGACAAGGATGATACAGAAACACCTGCTACAACAATCACAATGTGATGTGCTTGGTGCATTCTGCTGGACAACTCGTTTTTATTCCTTCATTGCTGGATATTTTTTTGAACACTTTGATATTCATTGTCTGATGGGTTTAATTCAGTCTTGATATAGTTTGATGTGTTATGTTATCAAATGTGTTCTGGTCACATATTTGGCAATATATTGTTATGCTTTGTTGGTATTATATTTTTGTCTACATGTATAGACTAAGGGGGATTGGTGAAGCTCAGGGGGAGTTCTTGGTTTTGTGAAGAAAGATAAAAAGGGGGAGTTTGTTAGAGTTATCTTTAACTCTATTAAACTTTCTTAATTATTATTTGTTTGTATTATCTTTCTTCACTTTTTTGTTGTAGGTTGGAAAGGAGTTATGCAAGCTCCTATTTTAGTGGGATAAGTTCATGGAGATGAAGTGATATGAAGCTGAAGAGAAGCTCCTAAATCCGTGGGAATGGTTGAAGTGGAGCTGAACAGAATAGCTGCTGAAGTGGATGTTGTTGCAGCAGTTGGGTTAGTTCCTATTTTAAAGGAACTACTTTTACCAAGTCCACATGAACGTTTGCAGCCCACTCCAAGTCATGGACCACGTCCTAGATGAGCTTGGAGATCAAGAAATGCTTCTCCTATAAATAGTTGAAGGGCTGACACGAAAAACTGTGGAGAAATAGCTATCTGTATGCGAGTGTTGTTTTCTGTGTTGGGATAACATTGTTTGTAACACTTGTTGTTTATGTAAAGCTCTTGAATCTGTTCTTGGGCGTTGTTTTTGTGAGAGATAGCTTTTTAGTGTGAGAGTTTCTTTTATTATCATCTTGGTCTTGTCAAGGTGATATATTGTTTTTGTAGAATACTCTCATTTAGTGATTTTCGCCATACGGCATCTATAGGTTGATTTAACAACCTGTAGAAGAATTTCTCTTTGTGTCTTCCATTTTTAATTCCGCTACATATTTACTCTGTGTTCCTGTGTGCGTTACGGTAACACGGGGCACAACGTAGAGATCCAGATGAGCCAACACTTTCACAGTGCAAGCAAGCCACGCGTGTGGACGTTTACTCACAATGCGTATCACTTTGTTTAGAGATTAAAAAGTGGAGGTCTTGACATTTTAATTTTAGAAATTAATATGTCGGTTTTCTTACTTAGTCTTTTGTTTCAAAAGGTTTGTCCATGCATATCACGTAATCCTAGCATGCTTTTCTATAGAACTCAACACGTAAAACATGCTCGCAGAATTCTAAAATATGCTTAAAAAACGCGATACACCTAGCATGCTTACTATGCGCATCCAATCACGAAAACATATAATATGTTTATCTACGTAATTAAACAAACATAGCATGCTTCTACATAATTTAAACATCCACGACATCCTTTGAACGATAAAATAAAATAAATTCGTTCATCGCAGCCCACTCGTGGATCCTCAGATTTCGCCTAATTTATTACATAAATTTGCAAAGTAAAGATCTTCAAAATCTCAAAACAGGCCTCGCGTGCGCGCACGCGGTGGATTCGTCAAAACTGGATTTGGGCCAAAATTTGAAAATGAGACAGAGCAGTGGATCAGGCCGGATCGGGTTAAAAATCTAGAACCGGGTCAAAAATTTGAATCTGGGTCGAAAAACCGGGTCTAGGCCGAAGACGGGCCGGGTTGGCCCAAGATGGGGTGGGCCGTGCGCTCTAGGGCACAGCCCATGCGCCGCCAAAGACACCGCCGCCGCCATACGCGTCGCGCCGTTGCCCACGCTGCCGAGCCCTGCCGAGGGATCGCCGTCGAGCCCACCGAGGATCCCGCACGCTCAGGCGCCCATCCCCGCCAAGCATCGCCCAGACGCGAAGCTACATCACCCTTCATGGCCGAGACTTGGCCGAGCGTCGACGTCGTCGAGCTTTGCCGAGAGCTCAAGCGATCGCGCGCGCCGCCAGCTCGCCCGCGCTGCGGCGACGGGCACCCGCATGCGAGGACGCTGATGCCGCGCCTGGTAGAGCGATCTGTGCGTGATACGCGTGCTGCTACCGAGAGCGTCAAGCGCTGCCAAGAGCACGACTCGCCGAGGCTGCCGAGAAGCGCCTGGGCGCTGTCGAGCGCATGACCCGCCAAGGCGCGCTGAGGTTCCCACGCGATAAACGCACGCCCCGTGCAGCCTCACCGAGACCTGCGCACCATCTACCGAGGTGTGTCCGGGAGCTACCGAGAGCTGCTGCACGCGACCCGCTGAGGCATGCCGAGACGTCCGCGTGGAAACCGCACGCCTCGCATGCCCAGCTGCCAAGGCCTGTCGCCGAGACCCGCCTGCCCTGTTCGTCGGTTGCTACCGAGAAAATGCACATTACTATCGAAAGGCGTGCTGCGAGCGCCGAGCACGTCCGCGTGCCGTCGCAATCACACCTTCGGCCGTGCATCCAGTTTTCCGGTAGCCTCCCGTTGCGTCGTGCGACGGGACTCTGTCATCTCGTTCTTCATGCTTTTCGTCTTCGTTCTCTTTTACAGATTATATTTACAAGAAAAAACCTAATCTAACCATGGATTTTCTCGTGGTGAAAAACGAAATCCGACAAAAAAATAAAACGAGCCACGATGAACGACAGATCCACGATTAATTAATTGCGCACGTAATAATCAAACGTGAATTAATCCAATAGAGCCAAGATTCTGATCCCAGGCTCTGATACAAATTGTAGGGAAATCTGATTTTAACCATCTCCCGAGGATCTATCTTGGATGTTTAATTCACCATACATTGATTATATACCTAGCATGCACCTATATAATTAATTGCAACACGTTGGTGTTTTCTCGTGTTTACCTGCGAATTTTCCAGGCAAGGATTGGATCAAGACTCGTGCTTTGATCTTCTGCACTGTATCCTGATTGCCTAATCTCCAATGTCGAGTGAGGACAATCTATGGAGAATGCTATGAAAAATTCGTCTTCCTTCCTCCTTGAAAAGTTTATGAAAATCTCAATAATGATAAGTGTGATTCTCGAAAATTTCACTTAGGATTAGTCTTCGATTTTTCTCTCACCTTATATTTATAATGCAACCCTAAATCCTATCATGATAGGATTTCTGCATATCTAATAAATATAATAATATCACTTAAGATAGAGAGGATCAAAACAGAGTCTCATATAAACTCTATAAGGAGGTGGACGATTTTCATCTTAGCTCCAGGCCTGGATGGGCCAGCCCAGGGATCAAATGCAAGGAATAAAGATGGGCCTCAAATAAATTAATTATCTTATGTTCGGCCCAGAATATAAATTAATTCATAAACATTTATTCATGCCACTAGAGAATAAATGCTGACTTACCCCTTTATTTCCGAAGTTGAGTCGGGCTCGCACTTAGACTTAACGCATCCACAGATTTAAGATATCGCACGTCCATTAATTATTTACGCTTACGATTGCTTAAAATAATTAATTACTTTAATTCATAAGCGGTACCACTCAACCTTATTATTGTACTTGAGATAACTCAACTGCAGGGTTTAGTACAATAAACCTTTTGAGCTCCTTAAGGGGACTTCATCATCCTAAACGGATAAGGTGACTCGACACAGGTAACTAGTATGACATACAAGCACTGCCACCACCCAAGGTGCAGAGAATCTTGGGTTATCTCATGTAACCCTCACCCATAACAAGTCAAAGTGATGGTCAGTAACTCATACTCACCTAATACCTTATCGAGGTTCAGATCAACGTAAAGTCACCGAGATCTAGGTTCTTCACAACGGCCAGATAGAAGAACTCATCTCACTTTGATCCATCAATACGTCAGAGACGTACCAGTATAGACAAGCAACTAAGTCAAGTCATTTCTTATCTATACCGCAGCCTATACCGACAACTCGTTCTCAAGTTATCTCAGCTGTGATTCTTTTTATATCTCATTAAGCTTGACCAATCATACAGACTTATGTGATCTACAACACACTGTATGATCTAGCTTATATATGAGATAAAGGAACATACATATGCAATCAAGTAAACAATTCAGATAGGAGATTGTAATAGTGGTAACAGGAATCATTGTATACAAGCTCAACCAAAACTGCTTCCAGTATACAAATCCAACACGTAAGACTAATTATCGAAAATTAATCGACGTTGGAAAAACATTCTCGAAGGAATAACATATATATATATTCCTTATTTTACTAATTGTTTAATGATATAATATGAAACTTCTCGTATTATGAATAATCGAAATTGAGCTTCGATAATTTACTATTTCGATTATCGAAATAAAAATCCTAATTAACGACTTATATTATCGTAACCTAGTTTTAAATAATCGGGATATTACATGCATACCGTCGGGCCGGGGACATCCCCCCCTTGACCTCCCGACTCGATTGGGCAGCGAGACCCCCGTCTAACTATTCGAAGCGGGAGATAGTTTCAAGACATATCAACAAATATACATGCATGACATCATTAATTGTATGGATCGACTTTGGTAGCGGCCTATATTAATATCACTCTTCAAGTCCAGATAAGTACGTACTTCTTAATTAAGCGTTCGAGAAAATCGAGACTTCATTAACAATTAAATCACTTATGTCATGTGATTGATCTAAATTGCAACAGGGCCGCGTTGAAGCATTAATACAACATTATGGGTTAAATAAAAAATGTTACTATATTTTAAATTTTTTATTTCAATATGAGGCCGTTTAGTTGAGAGGATCGGGATTGGGAAATGAAATCATGACACATAATGCTTTAGTTGGTGCTCGATTGTCATTTTTATTGTTTCTCTTTCCCCGATTTTTAAGTTTTGGATTCCCTTAAGAGGCATCAAGCAGGGTGCCCACTCTGATGGAGGGAAGCAGGGTACCCACTCGGATGGAGGGTTTTGAACAGAATGCTTTGTATATGTTGAGCGATGTTCAGTTCAATAACATATAAATTTAAGTTACATTGAAAGTAAAGAATTGAAAAGAAATAACACACTTAGTTTTTAACGTGGTTCGAAGAGATGAGCTCTGACAAACATGAATTTGCAATCGTTTGTAATGTTTATTTAAGTCATATTTGATATTGGAAATCATGTTTGTTGATAATATTTGCTTAGTTTTGCATTATTTTGAAGAAATAATATTCTTAGGTAACTTTTGTCATTTTTTTAGAGACATTGAAAAACAAGTTTAATAGTTAAAAGTGGATAGGATTAAAGTTCAATCCGATAGAAATCCTTAGGCGCAAATGGTTCGTAAATCGAAGTTCGGATGAAAGAGAATGAGCCAAAACAAAAAAAAATGTGCTGTCAACCATGCAAGAATTTTCGATTTTTTCACTATTTTCACGATTTTTCCGAATTTTTCACATTTTCTTTTACTTTTTAGCTCAACTAGAATATATATATATATATATATATATATATATATATATATATATATATATATATATATATATTTTAGGGTTCACAGAGTCTTCTTCACTTATAAATATCATCTCTTAATATTATATCAAAGTCCTCATTTATCATTTTTTATATTTTCAGAGTTAGACTTTATTTTAGAGTTCCCTGCAGAGTAGAAATTTATTATTTTCATCGTTAAGATTTGAAATTCTTCATTGTGGAATTCCTATACTATTTTATATTGTTTATTTCAATTACATTTCACTTTATTTCTTTCTATTTAATTCATTTTATGGGTAATTAATTTTCTATTTATTTTAGGGTTTGTATAATGTAGTAGAAATTTATGTGATCGATCTATGAAGTCTATTTATTTGTAAATTTATGATTTTGATTTTTGATGTTATTTTGTGTTCGATAACCTGATTAATATTGATACATGCTAGTTCCCTGATTAAAGACTTTACGATTTTAATTTGGTAATCGAATTCAGGAATTCATAATACAATTAATTCTAAAGTCTTGACAGTTTTAAAATTAATTGTATAAGATTATATGTTTTTGAGAGTTTTTATGTGTTCTTAAAGTCTAGTGGAGATAGAACATATATTAATTTATTATCACATACTGTCCAATCCAGGATATTGTATTATCTGTGTGATTTCATCTGAATTGATTTAATTTTGATTAATAGGATTATAGAATGATTGTATGATTTTTTTTATTATATTATTACATTCCCTAGGATTAGTTTTGGGGTGGTCTCCTGTCCGCGCCGCGTGGATAGTGAGACCACCAATTAATTAATTAATTAATTAATTATTAAATTAATTCTAATCAAAATTAATTAATTTAATAAATATTAATTGTAAATTAATAAATAATAATTTTGAAATAATAAACTCTAATCATAAATTAATAAATTATAATTTTGAATTAATAAAATTTAATTGGAATTAATAAACCCTAATTGTGAATTAATAAACTCTAATCGTGAATTAATAAATCTTAATTTTGAATTAATAAACCCTAATTGGAATTAATAATAATTGTGAATTAATAACCCTAATGTTGAATTATAAACCCTAATTTTGAATTAATAGACCCTAATGAATTAATAAATCATAATTTGAATAATAAGCCCTAATTTTGAATTAATAAACCATAATTGTGAATTAATGAACCCTAATTATAAATTAATAAATCCTAATTATGAATTAATAAATCCTAATTTTGAATTAATAAATTTTAATTATGAATTAATAAACCTTAATTGTGAATTAATAAACCATAATCATGAATTAATAAATTCTAATTTTGAATTAATAAATGAAAAATTAATAAATTTAGTTATAAATTAATAAAATCTAATTATCCTTACTCACCATAATTAATATATAATTATTTTAACAAAAAACAAGGATTAGCTCACGGTGAGGCGGAGCTCACCCAAGTTTTTATCTTATATCTTTTTTATAGTTCAGTTTATTTTATTTCTTGTTATTATTTTCTCAATTTTTGTCTGATTTCCTACATCTTCCTGGTTGCTTGAATAATGATGAACCGTTTATGTTTATTATTTGTGTTTTCGTGATATTAGTCCATGTGGGTACGATACTCTGCTTGTTATTTGACTACAATTGACATTGTTTAGTTGTGATTATTTATTGCTAGGATTTTAGTGATCAAGCTCCTACGTCAATAGACTGATAACACAATTAATCCACTACTTGAGATTTGATCTTATTTACGGGTATATGAGTAGACCTAGATATATACTTTAATCTTTTATGTATCCCTCTTTACTTGGTGTTTATTCCTATGCTTGCTAGTGCTAGGAAACCTCTGACTGCTTACGGGTGAAGTCGACCTAACTTTCTTGCTTACAAGTGCAAAAAATACGAAGCTTTCAACAATGAACACTTTATGGCTTACTTGTCCTACTTCTACTTTAACTTTTGAGGGTTTTGATGGAGGGTGTTTCCAACTTAGATTTGAGCCGTCACAGACGACATCACAAAGTTTTATAGGTTTAGGAAATTACAAGATTATAATCTAGATGTTAAGGGAGTGTATGCTGAAATACTGAGTTGATAAATATATTTGAGCTATGATGATTTATTGATAACACTTTGAAACTCATTTCTTCAAAATCATTGTTTAAATGTTTTTTCGATATGAACTCTGGGTATGAATGTTTGACTATACAAAGTTTTGGTAACCTTCAAATGTTGGATTTTCGTTGTATTTATAGGAGAGATGAAAAATAGTGTTATTGGAGGGAACACTAATCATATCCATTCCATTTGTCGTTTGAAATATTCTTGTTTGAATCCTCATACGTCACTTTTCGTGTCAGTAACATCGTATGTCCGAGCTCTGCAACGTCGAAAAGTAGCACTAACTTGTTAGGATACTCTACAGATGCGTGATCGCTCACTTTTCTAACACGAAAACGTGCAAGTATAAAGGTAAGTCGAATATCGTATCCACAGGGATTGTATCATGAAAACACAGAAGCTAACTCAACAACAATTCATCATTATCCAAGAACAGATTTGGTTTATAAAGGGTTTAGAGCTTCGAATATTAAATCCAAAGCAAATGGTAACAACTTCAAAATAAAAGAAAACAATAAACACTCAAAGATGGAAATAAGATAGAAAGACTAACCCTAGGGATGCATTAATCATACCCACAACGTATGTTTATCCTGCTTACTATTAACCAGTTTTAATCCAGACAAGATGGAAGATCTCACATGTTACCAACAATTTCAGTTACGACAATTGTGGCAGCTGATTACTAATTTTCCCTATTCTTTATTACGTCTCTAGGTGAAAATAAGTAACTCCAAAAGGATCACAAAGATATGCTTCTCGAATGTTCCTATCTCACTACGACTCGAGGCTTATTCAGTATTATGCATTCAAGATCGATTGACAATTAAAGCGGTTAAGTAATTAGCGGCAACTAGATATGCATCAAGATTGATCGAAATTAATACATATAATTAAGCACCAAGAATCATAAATCAATGCCTGGAAGGTAAATAATAATAGCAGGAATCACAACATTTATGATAGAATCATGCAAACCCTAGGATTAGAGCGAAATTAGCTAGACATAATAAACGAAATAAAATACGAATTAAGCATAGAAATAATAATTAAATAGATAAAACCCGTAGTGTAGCGTCGGAAGAACAATCGTTGGGTTCGTATCCCAACCTCAGCGAAAAACGGTAAAACACGGAAATTGTTCGGACAAAAGCGTTCCGAAGCGTCGACAATACGTAAAACTAGTGCAGAACAATGCAAAAACTAATGCTAGATGGTTCTAAATCAAAGCTAGAGTGTAAAAATATGAAAAACTAGAGAAAACTGAGGAAAAATGTGCATGGGAGATATGGGGGCGAGGCGGCTATGCCCTATTTATAGACAAAGGGTGATAACCCTAATTTTCGGCTGATCCGCTACGCTTCGCGGCGAGCTCATGATTCGCGAGCTCGGTCGCTAGGTATCTTCAGCGCGTCTTCTTTGGCTTCGACAGACTTGCGGCCGCTAGGCGAAGCCATGACTGGCTCGCGGTCGCTAGCCATGGTCGCGAGAAATCGGGCAGAGGCTCTTCTTCGGAGGCATCTCTCGCGGTCGTGTGGTGTGCTTCGCTCGTATGGTTTTTCCTCGCGGTCGCTAGGTCGGTCGCGAGGCATTATCCAGGCGTCAATCTTTGGCTCGCGACTGGGCTAGCGGTCGCGAATGTGGCCGCTAGCCCCTGTTTTTGCGCTTCTTTTGCTCGTGCTTCGTTCCATGCTTCGATTATCATCTTATAAGTCTACAAAACATCAAAGAGGAACCCAAGAGCAGTATCTTCCAAAAATATATAAAAGCATTAAGATCCGATACATAAACGCATTTAATAGATCTAAAATCATCTTAAATTATCAAGAATAAAGATGTAAAAAGCGCGTTTATCAAACCCCCAAACTTGAAGCATTGTTTGTCCTCAAACAAAACAAAACAGAAAGAAAGAAAGACACAACGAAAAATCAACGAGCGTCAGCAAAGGTGATTACCATAATCAAGCCTCAGAAATAATTTAAAGCTCAAAAACATTAGCGCACATGACGACATTAGTCAACTCGACAATGTACAACCATTGAAAGCAAAAATCTCATTCAATTCAACCCTCACAACGGCATGTGTGTAAGATATAGGATACACTCAAACTCATAATGAAATTAAGGACGTGTATACACTCACAGATCAATGCAATGCAAAATCTTACCATAGGCTTGCCGTTTCTCTAATATCTCCACCACATCAAATGCTTTCAAATTAGGATCAAAAATGTCTTTTCATAGGTTATAATGTAGGCACATTGGTTAAGGTAGGTTGATATATGGCTAAGTGACTTAAACTTTACTCCAAGCACCCCCATTCATACTTTTGACTCATATGGACTTTGTCCATTTCCCTTTCTTTCCAACGTGCTAATTAAACGTTTGCATACTCAAGATACCAATCTTTTGCTCATCAAATCCCTTTATGCTCACACTAGTCACAAAATATTTTTCTTTTGCATCTTTTTTCTTTGTAATAGAGCTTATAGGGTCTACTCTTTTCAACAGAGGTACCATTCTTTTCAACACACGTATCTTTCTATCTTTTATCCCAACTTAATATACCAAAACCACTTTTACTCCCCTTGATTCCCATATCCATCCTCACATCCTATCATCCGGTTAACAGAAAAATAAAGTCTAATAAAGGCTCAAAGAAGGCGACAAACGGTATATATCATAGGGTTAGTGTATGGGTAAATATGTGGTTGACAAAGATGGTCTTTTATCTTTTCCATATTGGAAATACATATTGCAGTCTCGACACAGAACATACGGCAAGTTCTAGAAGATGATCACATGCACGATCTCACACAATTAAAAGCGTATCAAGATGTTTATCTGATGAAGCTCAAGTCTCACGGTTTTAAGCAAATGGTGAAAAACAACAAGCTAAGCAATCTCAAGTCATTCATGCGTCATTTTCTAACATATCATGTGCACTATCAAAATATATTTAAAAAAAATTCTATCATCATTGGCCACATGGATTAACACATTTCACTTAACTCGTTGATCGACTGACACAACAACGAAAACAAAAACACGACAAAAGCCCCAAAAAAATAAAAACTCAACAAGACAAAACAAAACATAAAAAGGACTCTCAACCCAATCAAACTCGTCCACTCCCCAAACTTATTGTAAAAATGTGTGAAATGGAAGCAATAAGGTTTGCGAGAAAAGAGTGACGGTGAGACCTACCTCGTATGTCGCGCTACTCCGTGGCGGATAGAATTATACCTTGGGACTTAAAATGAACAAACGAGACACGACACAACAAAATAAAGAAAAACAAGAAAAACAAAACGAAAAACATAAAGCATGTAAAAAAACATTGGGTTACCTCCCAACCAGTGCTAGATTTATCGTCGCTAGCTCGACGTTACCTCTCATCAATCGGGCGATTTGACAACTGACATCTTTCCAAATTTTTGCTTGCCCTTATACTTATCATTAACAACAGACCACCATTTCGCGTACGAGTAGCCTCCCCTGAACTTGAATGACTCACTCTGAGTTTTATGCCGAGTCCATCCCTTCTTAGTAGCATGCTCGTCCGATGGTTGATTGGAATTTAAGCTCACGAATGGGCTGGTTGTGGCAGTGGTGACCGAACAACAATCTTCATGCTTTGAGTTATCATTTCGCTTGATGGTATCATAGATTGAAATAGTTAACTTCTCCTTATTCACATGGAATGTGAGATCACCGTCCTGCACATCGATCAGAGCCCTGCCTGTGGCTAAGAACGGTCGCCCTAGAATGAGAGGCGTGTTCCCATCCTCCGGCATCTCAAGGACTACAAAATCCGCAGGGAAGATAAAATCTTTGACTTTGATAAGCACATCTTCCACTATCCCCTTTGGACGGGTGATTGATGCGTCTGCCATTTTGAGAGCAATTGTAGTCGGCTTCAATTCTCCAATCTCAATTTGTTAAATATGGACAACGGCATCAAGTTGATGCTTACCCTAGTCGCACATAACTTTAGAAAGTATGCCCTCAATCACACGGGTATAGTGAAGCGCACGGATCTTTCGCTTGATCGGCGAACTTCTTTTGCAAAGACAAGACCGCACTCTTGAGACAAATTAATAGTCTCGAACTTTTCGACTTTTTCTTGTTGGTGGCGGCATCCTTTAGGAATTTCATATAGCCAGGCATATCTCTTAGCGCATCTAGCAATGAGATGTTAATATCCACATTCTGGAACGTTTTCAAGAATCGGTTCAGCCTATCGTCATGCTTGGGTTGAGCTAAATGACTCGAAAATGGAATCGGAGGGGTGTACGTCGGATACTTCTTCACTGGGTGTCCCTCGCGGCCGCGAGTGCGGTCGTTAGGTATCTGGGCTGTGTTGGCAGTCTTCTTCGCGGCCAGGCTCGCGATCGCGGGCTCGGTCGCTAACTCTTCATCCGAACTCACTGCCTGATTTCTCGCGATCACTTCATTCTTCCTAGCGACCGTGGGGTCACTCACGAGCCCCTCTGGAATACTCACTGTCTGATGTCTCGCGGTCGCGAGCTCGATCGCGAGGTGCTCTTCTTTTTCACCGTCTTCGTCTTTTCACCCCGGGTGGTTCTGGTAAGCTCGTCCACTCCTCAACTGGATAGCAAAGCACTAATTCTTTGGGTTCACTTCCGTATTACTTGGAAATTGACACATCTTTTCTTTGTGCATTACATTGTCGACTATCGACCGATTTGATTCTCCATCATCTTCATGTGTTTGTCCATGGCTGCTCTGATGAGATTCAAGCGTGTTATCCTCTCGCTAGTAATCTTGATGAGCAGATTACTGTTGAGTCTTCAGTTGTTGGTTGCTCACAACCAACTGCCGCATCATATCCTCTAGGCTCTGCTTATTCGGTTCTTGAATCATACCATTCTGCACAGTGAAGCCTGCTGGAGGTTGTTGGAAGTTATTGGGGTTGGCATACGACAAATTTGGATGATTCCTGTTGTTAGGATAGTATGCCGGATTCCCCCCCTGGTTTCTCTGATTGATATAATTGACATCCTCTGTCTCGATCTGGCTCTTCAAAAGAGTGAAATTCTTCATAAGATCGTCGTACTTCGAGTCAACCTCTACAACAACTACTTTAACCACTAGCGTTCTTTCCATCGGCCATTGATAACTATTGGCCGCCATCTCTTCTATGATTCGGCTGGCCTCCTCTACTCGGTGATTCAATAGGCATCCCGCATCGGCGTATCTACTTTTCTCCTCGTGTGAGCGTCGATCGATGTAAATTGCGTGATCTGTTGCTCTTTGGAGAATCCATGTTGTGGGCACTTTCTCAATAGGCCTGAATCTCTCCCATGCCTCGAATAATGACTCGTCCCTTGTTGGTAGAAATGGGAGATTTAATTATTATCTTTTCGCTTTTGTCTTTGTGAAAATATTTGAAAAAACTTCATAAAGTTTCCTCAACTGTCTATCGATGCGGTCCGAGCTCTTAAACCAATCCTTCGTCTGTCACAGAGAGAATCCGAACATGCGCATCCGGATCGTGTCTTGTGGCACCCATTTTCTTAATGGTGTCACATATATCAAGATATGTCTCGAGATGGGCATGCGGATCCTCTGTGACTCCTCCTCCGAACTGTTCCCCTTGAACCATGCTGATCAGGGCCGGCTTCAACTCAAAGTTATTCGCGTTCACTTCCGGGCCCCATCCTCCTCCTTGAAACTGTTCAGTAGGAGGTCGGTACATATAGTTCAGCGGTCGCGTCTCTGGAGAAGGGACAAGAATTCCCATGTTCGCCATCTGACCTTGCATCTCCATAAAGTCTGCCAGAAGACGTGCAGCTTGTTCAGGAGGCACACCCCCGTTGGGAGGAACCCCCGTTGTTCGGATTTGCTGCCATATCTTGATCCAAAATAGATCTTCAGATGCATGGGTAAATTTAGATTTCCCATCAATTCGGATCGGGTCATTCGGGTTCATATTTTTTTGGGGTTAGAAATTTTCAACCCTAAGCCTAAACATTCAGATTCAATCTCATCCACTCATCTCATAGATCTTATGATTGATATTTTTTCGGACTTTTTAAGTTTAATTTTGCTGATTTCACTACAGTAAGGGTAGATTAGTAATTTGATTTGTTATGTGATTGCGAAAAACAAAACATGCATTTAGTTGAACTGACTTATGCATGCAGTTGAACACAATAATGCATGAGGTCGGAAGCTCGCGTCCAGCGCACGGGCGCGCCCAGCATGCGCTCGTGCTCGCGCTTCGCTCCTGCGCTCGCTCCTGCGCCCGTTGACTAGCAATGCATTTTTATGTTTTGTTAAATACATGAACATGTTTTGTTAAATGCCTGAACATGTTTTATTAAGTGCATGTGATTGGGCATATTTTGGCTACATATTTTGGATGTTTAGTGACATGTTTTGGATCGAAATAGAGGTTTCACGGTGCACTTATTAATGATTTATGTTTTTATGGTATTCAGAATGGATGGTAAGCAAATGGAAGTTCTTGGCATTATTTTGGATGAAGTTTTGAAGCATGAAAGAACTAAAGTAAAACTGTTGTTTGAAAGTCGTGTAGTATGCCAATACTGCTGTTTCGCTGGGACATGATGATAATGATGGGAATTAAATGAATTTTTGAAGGCTTTGTGATGTCAAACGAAGTTTAATTATGTAATAGGCCTCAAATATTGATTTGAGCTTCTTTAGTTATTATTTTTAATTATCTAATAATGTCCTTATTATATTAGAATAGGTTTTCCCTCTTAATAGGGGATTAGATTAGATTTGATTTGATAAGTTTTAAAATATGATAGTTTTATATCCTATTTTAATCTTTTTCTCTTTTCTCATTGAACGAAGTGGACGTACAGAATGTTTTAGGGAATTCTAATAGAGAAGTTTTGCTTTCCTTTCTTTTGTTTTAGAATTTTTGTTCAATTGCTTCATTATCATTATTAGCTTAAATTCATTTATGAGTTTTAGTTAATCTCTTTTATTCCGGTGAAGATTAAGGAAGCTCTAGCGTGAGATCTAATCGGTTTTAACCTTTAATTTTATGCACACATCTGTTATTCTTTGTGTTTATTATCGTTAATTGTTTCATCTCTGCTAGGTAGTCATGAATATTTAGTAGTTTAGAATTAATTAGTAGCCAATTGAACCGGCCATCTGTAATTGTGGTTTAGATTTGATTAGTGGTAAAGTGAGTCATCAGAGTCAAGAGTTTAACAGTCTTAATTCGATAATCCTGCATCAGAGTTTATTGGTTTTGAATCGGGTTTCTCTGGTTCTTAAAGCTGTCGGCTCATTAAATTTATAGAATGTCTTTTACGGTTGTCAGTCGATTAGAGAAGTAGTTAGTTAAGCGTCTTCCTAATTACCGATAAAATAAGGAGAGATAAGATTGCATCAGAAGCGTCTTCAGTGATCATAAATGGTTTGTTTTCATGAATTGAAGTTGTATTTGAATCGAGGATCGAATTTGTCTAAGCTATAGTGGAATTAATTGGAATCGGGATACCTTCATTATATTTGTTAAAATCAAACATCTTTATACCTTTCGTATTTGTTATTTTCGTGTTTTTATAATTTAGCCACTTTCCAAAACTTATTTTACAGGTGAAAAATTGAAGAAATTCTCACCAATCCTTTGGGAAACGATTTTGCTTACTGCTATCTGTATAGTATGGGCATACTTTTCGAGTGTCAAATTTATTTTTGGTGAAAAACGACACACCAAATTTTGGCGCCGTTGCCGGGGATTGGTTTTAAGCGGTAATTTATTCGATTTTCTGTCTGTTTCACTTTTTTATTTTTTTCTGGTGTATGCCTCGTTCTTCTCACATGAGAATTAGTCTTTGAACCAAAATTTGAGAAAACTGCACGTAAATTAACAAAGTTAGCTAAGAAAATAAATAAAGCTACTACAATCATCATGGATGCGAGAAGGAATATTGACGGGAACCATGAAGAAAATCCACAATCGTTGATTAAAGAGTTGGGTAGTCGTAGGAGCAGCCACCCTCTGTGCATTGTTCTGTCTACCATCAACCAAAACTCCGAGATCCAGCCTGGTTTTATTCAAGTTCTTCCCAAGTTTGAAGATATGCCTGGAGTTAGTGCACATAAACATCTTGCTGAATTTGATCTAGTGTGCTCTACTTTACACCCACAAGGATTTACCAATGATAATTTGAGATTGCTGACATTTTCTCATACTATGGAGGGCAGGGCTAGAGATTGGCTATTTGATCTTCCCCCTAATTTAGTTTGAACATGGAGCCAATTAGAAGAATACTTTTAGCGTAAATTCTTTCCAGAATCAAGAGCTGCAAACTTACGAATGACTATTAGTAGCATTAAACAAAAGAATGAAGAAAGTTTGCCAGATTATTGGGAATGATTCCAGCAATTGTGTCGCAAGTGTCCTAACAACGGATTTTCTGATTATCAATTGCTTACTGACTATTTTTACCGAGGTATGTCTTCATTTGATAGAAAAATTGTCGATGCTGCTTGCGGTGGATCATTAATAAATAATACGTTGGACGAGCTCATCATTGACATGGTCTCGAATGACCAACAATATGAAGACGAGGATGATGATAGATACAGACCTATAAAATCAGTGGAGAGATCAGAGAGTTCGAATGTGCACGACAAGATTGATGCTCTAACATCCTTAGTTCGAGAGCTTGCAGTAGCACAAACGAAAAAAAATTCAATGTGGTATATGTTCGAAAAATGGTCATTATACTGATGCATGTCCTACTTTGTAGGATCCTCAACCCGAACAAGCATGCTATGGTTCGGGTGATACGCAATATGATGCACAAAGGTAGAGGCAGAGATGAAATGATCAATTTTTAAACACATATAATACGGGATGTATTAATCATCCCAATTTTATTTGGAGTCAAGAGGGACTTGGAGTTTATACTCAGAGGCAGTCGCAGAGTGGGCAGTATGCCTAAATTGACGGTTAGAACCAAACCTGAATGAAATTGTGAAGAGTTTGGCACAAAGTCAACAAGCTTTCCAGCAAGAGACACGAGCTACATTGAATAGTATGGGCAAACAGATCACACAGTTAGCCACTCAAATAAACAAGTTGCAGGTTTCTCAATGCAAACTTCCGTCGCAAACAGTGATTAATCCAAGAGGGAGTGTTTGTGCAGTCACACTAAGAAGCAGCAAGGAGTTGGTCGAGCACGACCTCAAGAAGGATGCTAAAGAGAAAGTCGAACATGGAGGAATGAAGGAAGATGGAACCACTCAAGAAACACAAAAATCTAAAACCCATTTGTCTTCCAAGGTAATTGTCGATTCCAATATTTTAAATCATAAAACACTAATGATGCACATTTTCCTTCTAGGTTGATCCACAACAAGAAAGAAGATGATGAAAAGAGATCCTTCAGATATTCAAGAAGGTAGAAATCAACATATCATTGATCGATGCTATCAAGCAAGTTCCCATGTATGCAAAATTTTTGAAAAAATTATGCGCTAAAAAGATGAGATATGGGAAAGATGCAAGGATCCGAGTGGAGGAGAATGTCTCTACTATTATCTGAAAGAAATTGCCACAAAAATATCGGGATCCTGGTATGTTTAATATCCCCTGCATTATTGGTAATAAACAAGTTGAGAGAGTCATGCTAGATTTAGGAGCATCTATAAATGTCATTCCATATTCTGTCTATAAGGAGTTGCATTTAGGACCATTAAAGAAAACTCGCGTAATCATTCAGTTAGCTGATAGGTCCAATGCATATCCTTTAGGTGTATTTAATGATGTTCTTGTTAAAGTAAATGATTTGATCTTTCCCGTTGATTTCTATATTATTGACATGGATGATTCTTTCTCTGCTCATAAGTTTTTGATTCTATTAGGAAGATCATTCATGAAAACAACAAAGGCAATATTAATGTTGATAAAGGCATGCTTAGCTTGGAATTTGATGGACAAAATGTCACATTTAATATTTTTGAATCTATGAAGCATGTTTAGGATCCTAAATCTATATTCATGAGTGATATTGATGATCCTTAGGCTGAAGATTTTATTGTGGATTGTTGCAGGGAAGATAAGTTTGAGCATATGATAGATAAGAATGCATCATTAGGAAGTGATCAACATATTTCGAGCGGTATGCCCATACTGAGCGAGACCGGACAAATTCTATCATCTTTTGTGAAAGACCCAAAGCTGGAACTGAACAAACTCCCACAACATTTGAATTATGCAATTTTAGAAGAGGATGACACCCTGGCCGTTGTTGTTAACAAGGACCTCAATGTTGTTGAACATTTAAGCAAACTGCAGAAGGAGCCAGATGGTACGCCCATACCGTACGATCCTCAACAATTTACAATTGAAGAGATGGAGATAACCGAGTTTCAAGAGATGAACTTGGCTGCTTTCGTCGTCAACTCCTGATCGTACCTCCATGGTGTCCGACCTTGGACCTTAAACAAGGGCCCCACTAAGGAGGCCACCAAAGATTTTCTTTTTTTTCTTTTACCTTCTTTTTAGTTTCTTTTTATTTTAATTCATTTTTTTGCATGTTTGGAAGCTCTGCTCTACATGGCATGAATACTCCAGCAGCCCGTTATTCCACCCAAGTGAACCATCACAAGAGCCGCATATCGAGGCCCCTCACAACCTGCATTCATCGCCTGGTGTATGCCTCGTCCTCTACTTGATTTGTTCAAGGAAGTTTCTATTCTTATTATTTTTTTCTATTTTGTTGTCCTTTTATGTTTTTTTATATGTTGGTCGCTCTTTCACACAATGAGGACACTATGTGGTCTAAGTGTGGGGGGAAAGTTGGTTGTTTTATGTTCGTAGTTTCTTTGTTCTTAAAATCGAAAAAAAAAGTTTTTGATCTTGTTTTGTTTTGAGTTATTGGCAACTTCTAGATGGATAAATTGAATATGAGAGATTAGGATATTGTCTTGGTCTGTTTGGTTGTTTTCTTTTGATGATGAATTATAAAAAATTTGTATGTATTCATGGACGATAAATAAGTGCAAGATTGATCAAAATTTTTGAGCTTACTTATATTTTGAGATTTGAGCCTATGAGCAAACTTTAAAATGCTCCTTGTTTCTTTGAAGAGTGTTGTGTCTGACTTGATTGCTTGATGTCTAGTTTGTCTTGTTGCCATAGTTGAAACTGCATATGAAAGGCATGCATTAAAGTGAACTAGGCAGTTTTTTTATCATTATCTCTATATATTTGGCTTGATTATATATTTTATTTTTCACTAGTTATCTTTCTTATGCCTTAATCATTTTCTTGATCATTAAAAGCTACTAAATATGAGCCTTAGCCTTCTTTTGATCCACCAATAATATGCAAGTTTTATGAATTTTTGACATGATCAGTAGGATTATATTTTGGTGTTTAATGTGATTGAAAATGTGGGAGATTATGCTGGGGTTTCATTGAAAAAAAGGAAAAAAAAGAAAAAAAAATACAAAGAAAATAAGAAGAGCAAAGTAAACTGGGGAATCAAGTAATGAGTAGAATGTTTGAAGTTATATGTTGATACTTTCGTTTATTAAGAACGTAAGTTGATGGTACAATGGACGGTGTGCAGCAATGTGCCATGATGAAGTCAAGAATTGAGGAGTACATACTTGCATATTTTTAGTCTTATAAGCCTATTTTTATCCTTTTCTTTATCCTACCTATGCACCCAAGCCCCATTACAACCCATCAAAAGACCTAGTGATTGTGCATGAGTTCATTTGTAGTGAATACAGTGACATATGGACAAACTTGTGATTCAAAGCATCAAATCATGATTTAATGAGTAAAATCTGCCTATTTTCTTTCTTTGAGAGTCTTGGAGTGAACTTGGTGAGGTTTGGATTGATCTTGCATGATTTTGACTTGAATGAAAGGTTTTTACATAGTTTGGAATTGAAAGAAGGGTTGGAGGATTGCGGAGGATTGTATTCTAATCCCCACTATGATCTTTGTCCGTTAAGTCGTTGCCAATTTCTATTTTGAGTCTGTTTCTTTTTCTCTCGTTTTGTTTTTTTTTTGCTTTCATTTCTTTACGCTCGAGGACGAGTATTGTCTAAGTGTGGGGGGATTTGACTGGGCATATTTTGGTTACATATTTTGGATGTTTAGTGGCATGTTTTGGATCGAAATAGAGGTTTCATGGTGTACTTACTAATGATTTATATTTTTATGGTATTCTGCAGGGATGGTAAGCAAATGAAAGTTCTTGGCATTATTTTGGATGAAGTTTTGAAGCATGAAAGAACTAAAGTAAAGCTGATATCTGAAAGTCGTGCAATATGCCCATATTGCACTGTTTCGCCTAGGACAGGATGATAATGACGTGAATTAAATGAATTTTTGGAGGTTTTTGTGATGTCAAACGAAGTTTAATTATGTAATAGGCCTCAAATATTGATTTAGACTTCTTTAGTTATCATTTTGAATTATCTAATAGTGTCCTTATTATATTAGAATATGTTTTTCCTCTTAATAGGCGATTAGATTAGATTTTATTAGATTAGATTAGATTTGATAAGTTTTAAAATATGATAGTTTTTTATCCTAATTTAATCTTTTTCTCTTTTCTCATTGAAAAGATGGAGATAGCCGAGTTTCAAGAGATGAACTTAGTTATTTTCGTGGTGTCCGGCATTGGATCTTAAACAAGGGCGCTACTTGGGATGCAACCCAATTTTTTTTCTTTCTTTCAAAATATGTTGTTTGTTGTTGTTCGTGTATATTGCTGCTGTTGTTCGTCGGTGCTGCCATCGTCAGCATCACCGTCGATGTCGTCCGCAATCGTTGTAATCGTCGTCGTCTCCGGCACTGTCCGCTGTCGCCAAGGAGAAGAAGAAGAAGGCGATTTGATTTTTTCCATTTTGCCTCTTGCGAAAATTAAAAGAAAAAAAGAAAGAAATGAGTTGCCACGTGTCAGTTTATGGTGCGGTCACGTGTTCAAAATGTGTAGTCTAGATTGGCTCCTACATACTATATGAGGATCGGATACTACGGGAATCCAACCATATATATATGTAAATCTAATCTATAAAAGAGAATGAAGACGAAAAGCACGAAGAACGAGACGATGGAATACCGTCGCACGGCGCAACGGGAGGCACGCCGTAACACATCGCGTGATAAGGCGCACGACCATGCCGAAACGTGTGGGTGGACAGACGGCACGGCTTCGGGCAGACCTCAACGGTCTCGGAAGCCTCGGCAACTTCGGACGGCCTCAGCAGGTTGTACCCGAAAGCGCCTGGGCTGCATCGGCGGACCTGGGTGAGAGCCCTCGGAGGCATCGGACGACGCGGGGTGCGCGACTCTCACGTGGAAGCCTCGGCGGCGCTCGGCAGTAGGTCCCGTGGGAGCCTCGGCGGGCAGACCTCGGTAGGTCTCGGCATGCCTCGGCGAGTCGCGCAGCAACAGCCCTCGGCAGCGCCCGAATACGCCTCGGCGGGTCGCGTACAACAGCCCTCGGCAGCGCCCGGACGTGTCTCGGAGGGCTTGGCAACCTCGGCGGGCGCTCTCAGCAGCAGCTTCTAGGCAGGCTGTGCGAGAAGCCTCGACAGGGCGCTGGGCGATATCGCGTAAGTCGCGCGCTGGTTCTCTCGACAGATGTCGACACCTGCACATAGATGACTCGGTAGCGTCACTCGATGAGGCCCGGTAGGTCTCGCGTGGTAGCGCTCGGCGGCGTCCGGGTGAGGTTTGGTCGGCAGTAGCGTGAAAGCGCGCACTGGTTTCTCGGTAGCCGGCGGTCTCGGCGGTCGCTCGAAGCTTCTCGGAGATGCTGGGCGACAGTGTCTCGGCAGCCCTCGGCACGCCTCGGTAGCGTGATTCTCGGCAAGCTGGGCGGCATGGCTCGGCAGGTGGTTGCAGGGCGATGACGATGCATGAGGGTCGTGCGGTGGATGGCTGCTGGGCGTGTGTTGTGGGTTATGCCCTAGCGCGCACGGCCCAATCCATCTTGGGTCGACCCGGCCCGTTTTCGGCCCAAACCCGATTTTAGCCCAGATCCAAATTTTTGACCCAGTTCCAGATTTTTGACCCGATCCGACCCGATCCATTGTTCCGGCCCGTTTTCAAATTTTCAGCCCAAATCCAGGTTTGACGAATCCGGTCCGTGCTCGTGCACGCGAGGCCCGTTTCGAGATTTTTGAAGATCTGTACTTTGAAAATTTATGTCATAAATTAGGCGGGAAACACAGGATCCACGAGTGGGCCGCGATGAACGAATTTATTTTATTTTTATCATTCAAAGCATGTCGTGGATGTTTAAATTATGCAGAAGCATGTTATGTATGTTTAATTACGTAGACAAACATATTATATGTTTTCGTGATTGGATGAGCATAGTAAGTATGCTAGGTTTATCGCGTTTTTCAAGCATATTTTAGAATTCTGCGAGCATGTTTTACATGTTGAGTTCTGCGAGTATGTTTTAGTGGTAAAGTGAGTCATCAGAGTCAAGAGTTTAACAGTCTTAATTCGATAATCCTGCATCAGAGTTTATTGGTTTTGAATCGGGTTTCTCTGGTTCTTAAAGCTGTCGGCTCATTAAATTTATAGAATGTCTTTTACGGTTGTCAGTCGATTAGAGAAGTAGTTAGTTAAGCGTCTTCCTAATTACCGATAAAATAAGGAGAGATAAGATTACGTCAGAAGCATCTTCGGTGATCATAACAGGTTTGTTCGTATGAATTGAAGTTATATTTGAATCGAGGATCGGATTTGTCTAAGCTAGAGTGGAATTAATTGGAACCGGGATACCTCCATAATATTGGTTAAAATCAAACATGTGGATACCTTTCGTATTTGTTATTTTCGAGTTTTTATAGTTTAGTAACTTTCCAAAATTTATTTTACATGTGGAAAATTGGAGAAATTTTGCCAATCCTTTGAGAGACGATTTTGCATACTGCTATCTATGTAGTATGGGCATACCGACCTAGTGTCAGATTTATTTTTGGTGAAAAACGACACATCAAATTTTGGCGCTGTTGTCGGGATTAGTTTTAAGCAGTAATTTATTCGATTTTCTGTCTGTTTCACTTTTTTTTTTGTTTATGCCTAGTTTTTCTCGTATAGGAGAATTAGTCTTCGATCCAGAAATTGAGAAAACTGCGCGTAAATTGACAAAGTTAATTATGGAAAGAAATAAAGCTACTACAATCATCTTCGATACGAGAAGGAATATTGACGGGAACCATGAAGAAAATCCACAGTCGTTGATTAAAGAGTTGGGTAGTCGTAGGAGCTGCCGCCCTCTGTGCCATGTTATGCCTACCATCAACCAAAACTCTGAGATCCAGCCTGGTTTTATTCAAGTTTTCCCAAGTTTGGAGATATGCCTGGAGAGAGTTCACATTAACATCTTGCTGAATTTTATGTAGTGTGCTCTACTTTACGCCCACAAGGATTTACCAATGATAATTTGACATTGCTGACCTTTTCTCATACTTTGCAGGGCAGGGCTAGAGATTGGCTATTTGATCTTCCCCCTAGTTCAGTTCTAACATGGAGCTAATTAGAAGATTACTTTTTACGTAAATTCTTTCCAGAATCAAGAGCTGCAAATGTTGGAGTATGGAGCCTGAATTTTTGGGTTTATATTTTTGGGCCCAGGCAGAATCCTAATAGGTTTAGGATTACAGAATCCTGATGGGTTTAAGATTACAGAATCCTAATGGGTTTAGGATGTTATTTCTCTATTTAATTAGTTGTTCCTCATTGTAATCAGTATCCCAAAATTCGTATTGAAATCCCTGGCTTGGCATCGCCCCCAGACGTAGTCGCAAGACGAACTGGGTTAACAATTCTCGTGTTCTTTATTTTCTGTCGTGATTGTGGTGTGTTTTTCGCAACAATTGGTATAAGAGCTTCGGGTTCGGAGGGAGCAATCACAACGATGGATGTGAAGATTTCAATCGAGAAGTTTGATGGATCAGATTGATTACGGAAGATGCAGATCGAGGATTACCTCTACGGTAAAGATCAGATCCGCCTCGAAGGAAAAACCGAAAAGATGGATGCGGATGAGTGGGAGCTATTGGACGAAAAGCGATGAGTGCGATCGTTTATCGTTGTCTAGGACGTAGCTATCACACGATGAAGCCAAGTCGGCAAGGAGATGTCTTGGCGATTTTGGAGCAGATGTGCGAAGCCATCAGCTGCGAACAAGGTTCATCGATGAGATAGTTATTCAACCTAAAGATGTCGGAGGGTACGTCGGTGCAGCAACATCTAAACGATTTCAACATGATCACTTGCAGTTGAGCTCGGTTAAGATCGAAACCGATGATGAGGTGCGTGCCTAATTATGCTATCTTCTCTGCCGTAAAGTTGGGCGGAACGATGGACAATGTAAGTGCGCCATCGACAAAGACAAGATTATGTTTTGACGAGTGCGAGATCGATGATTAGCGAAGAGGTGCGCAGAAGGAATCGGATCTACCTCGTGGTCGAGACTAAACACGGAAGGCGAGGCGGATCGAAGGGAAGGCGAGCAGGGAAGATCAAAGTCTAGAGGCAAGAGTCGATTCGGGAAGGATAAAGACTCGATCAAGTCTGGAATTGTGATGAGTTCGATCATTACAAAAGTCGATGTACAGCACCATAGAAGTACAAAAGGTCGAATAACAAGAAGACAAACAAATGCAACCACGTATGATATTGGAGATCGTTGGTCTTGAGTGTCGATGAGTCCGTTGGAATCATGGGTGTTGGATTACGGGCGTCGTTTCATTCGTGCGGTGATCTTTGAGATAATGGAGCACTCGTCTCGGAGAATTTAGACAAGTCTATCTTGCGGATAGCGAGCCCTCAAGATTGTGGGAAAGGAGATGTCCATATCACCACACCGAATGGATCGATGCTGAAATTGAATGGTGTAAGACATACTCTAGGATTGAAAAGAAACTTACTTTTAATCGGGCAGCTTGATGTTGAAGGATATTATGTAACGTTTGGCTGCAGTAGTTGGAAGATCACCATAGGATCCATGATAGTTGCTCGTGGTAAGAAAGAGGGTACGTTGTATACAACAACTAACTCAAAAGAATTCATTGATCTTGCAGGAGATGTTGTCGATGCTGATTTGTGGCATTGTCGGCTAGGGCACATAAGTGAAAAAGGGATGAAAGAGATGAGTTCGAAGGGTAGGCTGCCAGGTCTGAAAACTGTTGAAGTTGGCCTGTGAGAGGACTGTGTTTTCGGGAAACAAAGGAGAGTGAGTTTCTCGAAAGGTGGTCGACCTTTGAGAAATCAGAAATTGGAGTTGGTCCATAGTGATCTATGGGGACCAGCCCTGAAAATCCGCAGGTGGTTCGAGAATATTACATGACCTTCATTGATGATTCCACTCGAAAGGTATGGACTTATTTTTTGAAGAATAAATCTGATGCTTTTAATACTTTCAAGAAGTGGAAAGCTCTTGTAGAAAATGAAACAGGGCTGAAAGTGAAGTGTCTTCGCTCCGACAATGGAGGAGAGTATGAACTCCGTGAGTTCAAAGATTTATGTACTAAGAATGGGATTCGCATGGAGAAAACCGTGAGAGGCCAAAAACTTGTTGTTGTGTATTTATGCAACACAATTAAATGTATGCAAGTGCACGTAATCAACAAGTAATACACGGAAGTATTCCGAGATCGAATCCATGTGGATTGCAATATCGTCCACGCGATAACAACTTTGTTTTATAGGAAAGATTTAAAGGGAAATTAAACAGGAGGTAGCTCTTTAAAATAAAAACACAACTACGAACATAAATTAAGAGGACTTCGGCCAAACGAAGTAATCACCAAACACAAATAACGAGGAAAGCACTGACATCAAGGAAGAGAAACTGACTTGATCTCTCGATTCCACCCATGCTTTGTACTAATAATGCTACAGCATTATCGTTGCCTCATCGCTATGACATGAACTTCTCCGATTCTTAGTATTTTTCCAAATCTAAGATATATTCTGCAAGCCAATCAATATATTCCTATATCGAACTACTCTAAGAATACCTTTACTAATCCATTCATATTTGCCACGCAAGGTAAACACATATTCCTATGCTATTCACACACATAATATTAAAATCATGTTCTTACATCACTCTTTTGTGTTCCACTCTATAAGAACTTCCCAGCAATTATAGAACTAAGATCTCACTAATGGTGATCAAGCACAAGCAAGATAAAATAATCCCAAAAGAGCAATAGCGATTGTAACAAGATATGCGTAGAGATGAGTTCGTCACACGAGCATGGGTTTCATCAAGAAATAAAGCCATACAGGTTTAGCTCATAGCGAGCTGTTCAACAGTATTCAAACATATAGATGCCATAACAAACTAAGGAGAATTCCAGAAACGAAATTAGAATTAGTCGCCGGAACCGCGTGCTCGCTCTTGGATCGTCGTCTCTTCCGATGACTTCATCTCCTTGATTTCCCTCTCTGCAGATGATTCTGTGTTTTTCCTCCCAAAACCCAATGAATCCTTTTCTGATTGTCTCTCCCCTTTTTAATAACAATCTCTGGCGCTTTTTAGGGGTGCAGACTGTGCACCTGCCAGCCCTTCATCCTCTGATTCTTTCCCTTTTTCCGTTGCTCTGACAGAGAACAGAACGCGCGCCTCCTTTCTGCTACCGTGGCCAGCTGCCACGTGGTTGTGGTCCTGCGGATCTCCTCTTCGTCTTCAGCCAAAACCTTCCACGCTTCGTCGTTAGCCTTCCATAAGCACGGCCTCGTCCACTAGTACGAGCTCTTCTACTTCATTTGCACAAGCACGAGCTCGTCTTCTCTTATGAACTCGACTTCGCTCACGATCTCAACCTCTTACGAGCTCGACCTGAACTTGCTTCGAGCTCGACCGCCACGAGTCCGACCTCGCTTACGAGTCTGACCACGCTTACGAGTTCGGCCTCGCCTACGAGTTCGGCTTTGCGCCAGCATCATATGTTCTCTTTTGGAGTTCGTCTTCTTCGTTCCATGAACAGGAGCTATTCCGTGCTTACGAGCCCAACTTCAGTCATGAGTTCGACTACGGTTACGAGCTCGACTTAAGTCACGAGCTCGACTTCGTCTGTTCTCTCTTCTGGAGCTCTGCTTCGAGACTTCGCTCCGGCATCCTCAGTTCTTTCACTCTTCCTTTGAACTTGACTTCGCCTCAGCAGACTTCAAAGATCGTCTTTTACGCTCTCTTCTGCTACATGCCATAGACTGATTAAATGATGCTTAAAAATTGCACATACAACCCCATAAAAGCACTTAACTCAGTCCTACACGTACACACACGAAAACATAATCATAAACATACAAAACAACACAAACATATGAACAGAACACACAATACTCAATGTTATTATCATCAAAAAGGTCACATAATAACTCTTATATAAGAGTTATCACACCCCCAAACTTAGCTCATTACTCTTCCTCGAGTGATGCTCTGCCACACAAATAACACAAAAAAAAAACACCAAAAACAATAAACGATGTGCATGACGCTTCGATGACAGCTGAGATGATGGCCTAATCAACTAAGGATGTTGCTTTCAGTAAAAAAAAAAAG
The DNA here is from genome assembly GCA_036937905.1 of Salvia rosmarinus. Lineage (NCBI taxonomy): Eukaryota > Viridiplantae > Streptophyta > Magnoliopsida > Lamiales > Lamiaceae > Salvia > Salvia rosmarinus. The sequence goes on along the minus strand of CM072823.1, from coordinate 1,572,653 downwards.
AATCATTTAGTCCTTCTCATTGCAAGTCTAGTTAATCACCTCATATTGCAAGGACGTCGCGCTACAAATATCAACAAGTATAAAACACATTAGCAACTACATGAATCTTCCCATACTTTGGTTCTCCTTAATATGGCCATATTTTGATTATCAAGAGCACAAATGTCTCTACAAATTCAATTCAGTCAACCCCCTCTCCACTAACATGAGTGAACATCAATATTGGATCAGTAGGTCTTTAAAAGCTTATAATGTTGGGCTTGGGTGACGGTAGGATTATTTGGGATAATGTAGCTCAAAACACCTGGGCACCTTTACTCATTCTTGGTTTCAAACTCGCCTTATAAATATCTTTCCTCTTTTCTACAGTATGATGACCCCTTCTTTTTCATTGTTTCCTCTCCTTTTTCATATACAGTGGGCTCAAAACTTCTCCTTTTTCTTTAGCATAACCCACAATTAACCCACATTTTTGCAAAAACTTAACTTCACCTTCAAGAGGTTACCTTACCTCGCCATCCCCAAACTTAGAACGCAACATTGTCCCCAATGTTGGAATTAATACCAAAAATGGGGGATGAAGCACTTTTAATTCAATTCGAGGCAAAACACAGGCGTGAAGAATAGATAAGATAAAGGCCGAGCCATAAGTAGACATGCCCAAGGTGAAGGTTAAGAAGAGATAAAATAATATATGTGGGGTATAAAGGAGAGTATTTAGTGGATGCATGAAAGAAAAGGCTGTAAGCTCAACAGGGGACCCTAAGGAAATCATTTTTTAAGGGTAGGCTAAGAAAGGCACAATCGATCCAAAAGTGGCCTACGTCCTATCCATATTAACACACTCATGTATATTGTTTCAAGGGGGAGTACCAACCAAATATGAAAGACATGCACTCATACAAAAGTGTAGACCAACTAAGGATTACCAATGCAATGGTCAATCCCTATAGGAACTAATATGCTAACACCCAAAATATTAGAGGCACACCCTCACAAAATAAGGGTCAAATCCAGACAAGCAACAAGGCAGACTAAAGATCACAATGTAAAGCAAAAAGAGACTAACATCATTAAGCTATCCATCGCCAATCAAGCATCAGCCTCAGCAGTCAATGAAAACAGGATAACACGCACCTCACACCACAAACATGAACATGACAAGCAACGACACAAACAAACCAACAATGCCTCAGCAAAGGACAAGCAAAGCCTAAAACAAACAAAACACGAAACAGAAGACACAAACACAAAGACAAAACACCAACAAAGGATTAAGTTCAGAAAAACGCCCTAGCCTACGCATCAAGAGGACCCGAGGGAGTAGGAGAGGCAGGGGTAGATGGAGCAGTAGCAGGAAGAGCATCTTCAGCTGTAGGAGAGCTAGTTAGCTCGGCATCATGAGACACTGGAGCAACAATTACTGGCACGGCACTATCAACATTCTCTTGGCCTTCTCCCGCCCTTTTTGACCATAAATTCAAGCTAAACTTCACCTTTTCTCTACCTGCTGCAGGTCGAATACCGGAGCAAAAATTAGCACAATGCTCATAATTTTTGCTCAGAAGCACGCATGTACCACACCTGCAATCAAAACTTCAACACATCAGTTTAAAATAAAATCCTCATCCTTCTTAAAACAATGCTATAGCAATTTATTATCAAAGCCAAAACAAAAAGACAAAAGAGCAAGAAAACAAATATGTACAAACAAAACACTAGGGATGCCAGGCGCCTGATCGCCATGTCAACCCATGATACCCGTGGTCAGGCGTCTTTCAAAGATGTTGAGGTCTTCTCGCAAACGACCTCTCCACCACAATAGTGCTTGACACGCTGCCGATTGACTTGAAATTCACGGACCGACGTTCCTTCTTGTAATGTTATAGCACCATGGGGCGCAACACGAAGAATTATGAAAGGACCCGACCATCGTGATTTCAGCTTACCCGGAAATAACCTCAGCCTTGAATTGAACAACAACACCTGCTGACCCGGTAAGAAATCTCGGTGCAAGATGTTGTTATCATGCCATCTCTTTGTTTTCTCCTTGTACAATTTTGCATTCTCATAAGCAAACCATCGGAATTCATCCATTTCACTTAGTCAGAATAACCGAGCTTCTCCAAAGAAATTTTATGATCAAAATTCAATTTTTTTATCGCCCAATAAGCTCGATGCTCAAGCTCCAGGGGAAGATGACAAGCTTTTCCATAGACCAAACGGTAAGGTGACATCCCTAAAGGTGTTTTGAAAGCTGTTCTGTAGGCCCACACTGCATCATCCAATCGCATGGACCAATCTTTACGGCCCGGATTCACCACTTTCTCCAATATACCTTTTATTTCTCTATTGGAGAGTTCCGCTTGACCATTCGTCTGCGGATGGTATGCTGTAGCAATCTTGTGGTGAATGTTATACTTAGCTAGCACAGAACTCACGGCCTTGTTGACGAAATGTGTGCCTTCATCACTAATGATCGCGCGAGGAATACCAAATCGTGTGAAGATGTTCTTTTGCAAGAACTTGATTACAACCTTCACGTCATTTGTGGTACTCGCCACGGCTTCCAGCCATTTAGATACGTAATCAACCGCCACCAGGATGTAGGTTACCAAATGAGGGTTGGAAAGGACCCATAAAATCGAGGCCCCACACGTTAAATAGTTCAATTTCCAGAATAAAGTTCATTGGCATCTCATTCCGAGAAGATATATTTCCAACTCTTTGACATCGATCACATTTTTGCACAAAAGCATGGGCATCTTTAAATAAGGTCGGCCAAAAATAACCTGATTGAAATACCTTAGCCGCCGTTCTTTGTCCCGTAAATTGACCACCTTATGGAGTGGCATGACATCCCTCTAGAATTGATTCCACTTCTTCATGCGGAACGCAGTGCCTCATCAACCCGTCAGCGCAGTGCTTATATAAGAATGGTCCATCCCAAAAGTAATGTTTGACCTCGGCGAAGAACCTTTTCTTCTGATGTGATGATAATTCGGATCAAAGACTCACGCACTGTAGTTGACAAAGTCCGCATACCAAGGTGTACTCTTGTGATGCATGCTCATCAATTGCTCATCGTGAACGCGTCACGAATTTGGACATGAGTCTTATCACCCTACCGTGTCGGCAATGAGACAAATGATCGACTACTTGATTTTTGTTCCCTCATCGCCTCGATTTCGGATCAAATTCTTGCGGGAGCAAGATCCACCGAATTAGTCGTGGCTTTGCATCTTTCTTAGCGACAAGATACCGATGGTGCGTGATCCGTATAGACTATCACTTTCGACCCCACGAGGTAGGCTCTAAATTTCTCACATGTGAATACCACGACAGCGCCTCTTTCTCCGCTGTGGTGTAATCGATTTGGGCCTCCACCGTGTTTTACTCGAATAATAGATGGAATGGAATACCTTCTCCTTCGTTGACCCAAAGACGCCCCCACAAAGAAAGTCACTTGCGTCACACATCACTGAAAGGTATGGACGATCCGACCAATAATCACTGTGTCATCACTAGAGCCCTTTTCAAAACTTCATATGCCTTCAAACATTCTAAGTAAACTCAAAGTGGCGATTTTGCTCCAAAGAAGGCACATAGCGACTTAGCAATTTTGAAAAATCTTTTATGAACCGCCTATAAAATCCTCAAGATGCCCCAAGAAACTCCGCACACCTTTTACAGTAGTAGGTGGTGGAAGTTTGTCTATCACTTCGATCTTTGCTCGATCCACTTCTATTCCTGCCTTGGATATGTGATGGCCTAGCACGATGCCCTCTTGCACCATGAAGTGGCATTTTTCCCAATTTAACACCAAGTGCATCGCCTCGACAACGCTCCAGAACTTTCCCAAAATTACTCAGGCATATCCCATAAGTATCTCCAAATACGAAGAAATCATCCATGAAGATTTCCACTGACTTCTCCACCATATCCGAAAATATGGCCATCATGCAACGCTGGAATGTTGCTGGGGCATTACAGAGTCCAAAAGGCATTCTTCTAAAAGCAAAAGTGCCATAAGGACAGGTGAAGGTGGTTTTGTGTTGATCATCGGGTGCAATAGCAATTTGATGATAGCCAGAATACCCATCTAGAAAACAGAAAAACTCTTTACCAGCGAGTTTGTCAAGCATCTGATCCATGAATGGTAGAGGGAAATGATCTTTCCTGGTTGCCGTGTTCAGTTTTCTATAGTCCACGCAAACACGCCATCCAGTTATCACCCGAGTTGGAATCAATTCTTGTCGATCATTAGCAATCACAGTAATCCCCCCTTTCTTAGGAACACATTGCACTGGGCTTACCCAAGAACTATCCGAGATTGGATAAATGATTCCAGCGTCCAGCCATTTAATAATTTCTTTCTTCAACACTTCTTTCATCGCTGGATTGAGACGACGCTGATGCTCTATGGAAGTGCTATGGCAGTCTTCCAGCAATATCTTATGCATGCACAGAGAAGGGTTGATCCCTTTTATATCGGCAATTGACCATCCAATAGCTCTCTTGTATTTTCGCAACACCTGTAGCAAGGATTCTTCCTGGTCATGCTCGAGGCGGTGAAATGATTCTTGGAAGAGTTTTCTCCTCGCCCAAATGTGCGTATTTCAGATGGTTCGGCAAGGTCTTCAGACTTAACGTTGGAGGTTCGTCGATTGAAGGTTTGGGTACCTGGACGATACGATCTGCGAGCCCCAACGACTCCGGGAGTCGAGTGATACGTGGTGTAACAGAATGCTTCTCGTCGGAGGGATGCTTACACAACTCCCTACCTTTCTCCAACTCTATGAGTTCGGCATATTCCTCATCACTATTATCGGACTGAGATGAGTGCTCTCACATTGTATCCGCAATGACCTGCTCCAGAACTTGGATTACCGAGCATTCTTCCACTTCATCAGGATACTTCATAGCATTGAATACATTGAACGTAACCTTTTGATCATTCACCCTCATTGTGAGTTCGCCCTTTTGAACATCAATCAGAGTCCTTCCAGTTGCAAGGAAAGGATGTCCCAAAATAATGGGCACCTCGTGATCTGCTTCATAATCCAAAATGATAAAATCTGCGGGAAAATGAACGTATCCACTTTTACTAGCACATCTTCAATTTTTCCTTCGGGATGAGCCATAGATCGGTCCACCAATTGCAAGGTCACTGTTGTGGGCCTAGCTTCTCCTATCCCGAGCTTCTTGAATATTGAGAGCGGCATCAAATTTATACTTGCTCCCAGATCACATAGAGCACGACCAACGTCGCATCCTCCAATTGAGCATGGAATTGTAAAGCTTCCTGGATCTTTCAACTTAGGTGGGATTTTGCTTTTTAACATGGTACTGCTGCTCTCAGTTAGTGCCACCGTTTCGAATTCACCTAGACGTCTCTTCTTGGTCAGGATGTCTTTCAATAACTTCACATAATTCGGCATCTGTTCCAAAGCTTCGACCAATGGAATGTTAATATGCAGTTGCTTTAAGACATCTAGGAATCTTCGAAACTGAGTATCTTGTTTCTTCTTTTTTAACCTCTCGGGGAAAGGATGTGGTGGCCGATATACCACCTCGTCCGGTTGCTTCGGCAATAGGTTTACTGAAGCAGGCTTCTCATCATTAAGAGATTGCTTCGGTGCTTCCATTTCTGACACTCTGCTGTTAGTTTTCGACGACTCCGCCTTTTCTTCTTGGTCCAGCAATTCTGTTTCATGCACTTGCTTTCCACTTCGTAGCGTGACAGCCTTGACATGTTCCTTGTCTTTCCGTGGGTTTTCAGTATCACTTGGCAGATTACCAAGTGGTTGATTCCTCATCTCGTTGGCTAATTGTCCGATCTGGACCTCCAAATTCCTTAGAGAAGTGGACTGCCCTTGTATTACTGCATCTGTCTTGCCCATATACTCCTTCATCAAAGTTTTAATAGATTTGGGCTGTGTAGTGGCCTGTTGCTGCTTCGGTTGGAAAATTTGCTGGTACGTATTTTTCTCAAAATTTCCACCACTACTTGTTTCGGACCCTTGGCCTCCCCACGAGAAATTAGGATGTTGTCGCCATCCTGGATTGTATGTTTGTGAATAAGGATTATTCCTCTGGCCATTCTAATTTCCCATGTAACACACCGAGGCTGGGTTTGATGGGCAACTATCAAAAGTATGCCCTTCCCCACAATAAACGCATGACACCTCGTTCACTTGCATTGTAGGTGCAACCACGGGAGCACTTGTTGGTTGAACAACTGGATTGGCTCCTTGCAAGCCTTTTAAATATTGCTCATGGACGCCACTTGAGCGATTAATGCCGTCGAGCATCAACCTCCAACACACCGCAATGATTTCTTCCCCATTGGAGCACGAGAATTGGACCATTGGCAGTTGTTATTTGCAATCCTTTCCAAGATCTCATATGCCTCATTGTAGGATTTAGATAGAATAGCTCCATTTGCGGAGGCATCGAGCACCAAGCGTGTGGACGCGTTTAACCCATTATAGAAAGTCTCAAGCTGAATGCAGTGCGGGATGCCATGGTGAGGGCATTTTCGTAGCATTTCCTTATAACGTTCCCATGCCTCGCACACTGACTCATCATCATTCTGTTGAAATGACATGATGTCATTTCGAAATCTTGCATTCTTTGCAGGTGGAAAATACTTCATAAAGAATTTTTCCCCTAGCTCGTTCCATGAAGTGATAGAGTCCGATGGAAGACCATTCAACCATGCTTTTGCACGATCTCGTAGTGAAAAGAGGAACAGCCGAAGTCTTAGTGCTTCGATCGAAACTCCAGGCAGCTTGAACGAATCACTAACCTCCAAGAAAGACCGAAGATGAAGGTGATGATCCTCTGTGGCTTGACCACTGAACTGCCCCACTATTTGAATCATTTGAAACATGACCGGCTTCAGCACGAACTGATTTACTTGCACCTCGGGTCTTGTAATTCCCGGATTTAGCTCATTAAATCTGGGGTTAGCATAATCACGTATACCCCTCTCCCTGTCATCAGCAATAACTATGGCATTTCCTCCATCACCTCCTGGTGCGTCCATTCTGGCTTGCGCTCTGCGGGCTTTTTGCCGACGCCTTCCTCTGTGAAAAGTGTGTTCGATCTCTGGATCTAACGGGTATAATACCTGCGCTTTTGTCTTGCGCATATACCACAATCCCAGAGCCCTGTTTCACGCAAAAGAAAATAAACAAAGTGAACCACTAATTATTACGAAACACAAAGTCACAATATCAACACAATTTATAATTGGCAATACCCGGCAACGGCGCCAAAAACTTGTTGTTGTGTATTTATGCAACACAATTAAATGTACGCAAGTGCACGTAATCAACAAGTAATATATGGAAGTATTCCAAGATCGAATCCACATGGATTGCAATATTCGTCACGCTGATAACAACTTTGTTTTATAGGAAAGATTTAAAGGGAAATTAAACAGGAGGTAGCTCTTTAAAATAAAAACACAACTACGAACTTAAATTAAGAGGACTTCGGCCAAACGAAGTAATCACCAAACACAAATAACGAGGAAAGCACTGATATCAAGGAAGAGAAACTGACTTGATCTCTCGATTCCACCCATGCTCAGTACTAATAATGCTCTGACATTATCGTTGCCTCATCGCTATGACATGAACTTCTCCGATTCTTAGTATTTTCCAAATCTAAGATATATTCTGCAAGCCACTCAATATTCCTATATCGAACCACTCTTAGAATACCTTTACTAATCCATTCATATTTGCCACGCAAGGTAAACACATATTCCTATGCTATTCACACACATAATATTAAAATCATGTTCTTACGTCACTCTTTTGTGTTCCACTCTATAAGAACTTCCCAGCAATTATAGAACTAAGATCTCACTAATGGTGATCAAGCACAAGCAAGATAAAATAATCCCAAAAGAGCAATAGCGATTGTAACAAGATATGCGTAGAGATGAGTTCGTCACACGAGCATGGGTTTCATCAAGAAATCAAGCCATACAGGTTTAGCTCATAGCGAGCTGTTCAACAGTATTCAAACAAATAGATGTCATAACAAACTAAGGAGAATTCGAGAAACGAAATTAGAATTAGTCGCCGAACCGCGTGCTCGCTCTTGGATCGTCGTCTCTTTCGATGACTTCCTCTCCTTGATTTCCCTCTCTGCAGATGATTCTGTGTTTTTTCTCCCAAAACCCAATGAATCCTTTTCTGATTGTCTCCCCCCTTTTTAATAACAACCTCTGCGCTTTTTAGGGGTACAGACTGTGCACCTGCCAGCCCTTCATCCTCTGATTCTTTCCCTTTTTCCGTTGCTCTGACAGAGAACAGAACGCGCGCCTCCTTTCTGCTACCGTGGCCAGCTGCCACATGGTTGTGGTCCTGCGGATCTCCTCTTCGTCTTCAGCCAAAACCTTCCACGCTTCGTTGTTAGCCTTCCATAAGCATGGCCTCGTCCACTAGTACAAGCTCTTCTACTTCATTTGCACAAGCACGAGCTCGTCTTCTCTTATGAACTCGACTTCGCTCACGAGCTCAACCTCTTACGAGCTCGACCTCGTGACTTTGCTTTACTTCGCTTACGAGCTCAACCTCGCTCACGAGTCCGACCTCGCTTACGAGCTCGACCTCACTTACGAGTCCAACCTCGCTTACGAGTTCGGCCTCGCTTACGAGTTCGGCCTCGCTTACGAGTTCGGCTTCACGCCAGCATCATATGTTCTCTTCTAGAGTTCGTCTTCTTCGTTCCATGAACAGGAGCTATTCCGCACTTACGAGCCCAACTTCAGTCATGAATTCGACTACGGTTACGAGCTCGACTTCGTCTGTTCTCTCTTCTGGAGCTCTACTTCGAGACTTCGCTCTGGCATCCTCAGTTCTTTCACTCTTCCTTTGAACTTGACTTCGCCTCAGCAGACTTCAGCATCGTCTTTTCTGTCGCTCTTCCTGCTACATGCCATAGACTGATTAAATGATGCTTAAAAATTGCACATAAAACCCCATAAAAGCACTTGACTCAATCCTACACGTAGACACACGAAAACATAATCATAAACATACAAAACAACACAAACATACGAACAGAACACACAATACTCAAGGTTATTATCATCAAAAAGGTCACATAATAACTCTTTTATAAGTGTTATCAAACTCCCAATGAGCGAATTGGCGGGCGCAACGGAGTGGCAGAACAACATGAATGAGCGAGCAATGTGCATGAGATTGAAGAGTGGGTTGCCAAAGACGTTTTGGGCAGATACAGTCAATACAGCTGCATTCCTGATCAATAGAGGTCCATCAATTCCGTTGGAAAAACGAATACCCGAGGAGGAATGGACTGGAAAAGAGGTAAATCTATCTTACCTACGGATCTTTCGTTGTGTTGCTTATGCTCATATTAATTCTGCTGAAAGAAGTAAGTTGGATGCCAAGTCTGTTAAGTGTACGTTCATTGGTTATGGAGGTGATGAGTTCGGTTATAGGCTTTGGGATGAGCATAACCGAAAAATTATACGTAGTAGAGATGTGGTTTTCAATGAACAGGTTATGTACAAGGACAGATTGAAGGTGTCGAATTCTGGCAATTCTGAATCTCAAGAGGTCGAGTTAGACATCTCAAACTCGAGTGGGAGCAAGGAGAGTCAGAATGAAGTAGAGGTTCTCGACGAAGAACCAAGGACTCTACCACCGGATGATCTGCTGCAAAGACCAGCTAGAGAACGACGTGCACTTGATAGGTATCCACCGTCTAACTATTATTTGTTACTTACTGATGGCGGGGAACCTGAGTGCTATGCACGTAAGCGAGCGAGCGGTGGGATAGACGAAATTGAGAGTTGCTATGAATGATGAGTTGGCATCTCTTCTGCTAAATGGTACTTGGGAACTTGTTGAACTCCCAAAGGGCAAGAAGGCTCTGCACTGTAAGTGGGTCTACCGGATCAAGATTGAAGTTGATGGTAGCGAGGCCTACAAGGCCAGTTGGTTGTCAAAGGATTTGAGTAGCGACACAAGATTGATTATACCGATGTTTTTACTCCCGTTGTGAAACCGACCACTATTCGAATGGTGTTGAGTATGGTTCTGCGCAGAAAACTTGTTGTTACATCGATGGATGGAAAAAAGATTCCTTCATGGTGACTTGAAGGAGGAATTATACATGACACAACCCGAGGGGTTCGTAGTAAAAGGAAAGGAAGGACTTTTTTGCAAGTTGAAAAAGAGTTTATATGGCTTGAAACAAGATCCGAAGCAGTGGTACATGATGGAGATTGGTTATCAAAGATGCCACTCTGACCATTGTTGCTATTATAAGAGGTTCGACAAGAGCTATATCCATCTGTTATATGTTGATGATATGCTGATCGCAGGAGCCGACATAAATGAGGCGTACAAGTTGAAGAAGCAATTATCCGAACGATTCTCCATGAAGGATCTTGGAGAGGCAAAGCAGATTTTGGGTATGAGAATCGAGCGCGACAAGATGGTTGGAAATATATATCTTTCACAGGCGAGCTACATTCAGAAGGTCCTGGAAAGATTCAACATGATCGAATCGAAGCCTGTGAGTCTCCCATTGGGCAATCACTTCAAGCTTTCGAGAAAGGAGTCACCGAAGAGCAAAGATGAATGTGCCCAAATGATGAAAGTCCCCTATGCTTCGGCAATTGGTAGCATCATGTATGCCATGGTGTGTACAAGACCAGATATTGCTCAAGCAGTGGGAGTAGTGAGTCGGTTCATGGGTGATCCTGGCAAACAACATTGGGAAGCAGTGAAATGGATTCTACGATACTTGAAAGGTACCACGGAGAAAGCTCTATGTTTCAACGGCAAGAGTGTCGTGCTGGCAGGTTATGTTGATGCGGATTTGGCATCAAATGATCTAGATGGTAGGAGAAGTACAACCGGGTATGTCTTTACTTATGGTGGTACTTCTATTTCTTGGGCTTCTAAGTTGCAGAAAGTCGTTGCTTTGTCCATAACTGAAGCTGAGTATGTGGTTATAACGGAGGCGAGTGAGGAGATGGTGTGGTTGCAGAGTTTCTTGGGTGAACTTGGGAATAAGCATAAGAGTAGCACTCTCTACAGTGATATTCAAAGTGCTATATTCTTGGCAAATAATCCAAATAAGTTTCATTCGAGGACAAAGCATGTTGAGTTGAAGTATCATTACATTCGTCACCGTTGGAGAAGAAAATCTTGCGACTAACGAAGATCCTTGGAAGTGAAAATCCAAACAGACATGTTTACTAAGGTGGTAACATTGGAGAAATTGAAGCTATGCATAGCTTCAATTGGACTTGGAGCATGAAGATGAGGCCAGGCGATGCTAAGCGGATACAGGAATGAAAGCAAGAAGGTACGGTTACTTGGGGATTCAGTCTCCAAGTGGGAGATTGTTGGAGTATGGAGCCTGAATTTTTGGGTTTATATTTTTGGGCCCAGGCAGAATCCTAATAGGTTTAAATTACGTTCTAATGGGTTTAAGATTACGTAATCCTAATGGGTTTAGGATGTTATTTCTCTATTTAAATAGTTGCTCCTCATTGTAATCAGTATCCCAAAATTCATATTGAAATCACTGGCTTGGCATCGCCCCCAGACGTAGTCGCAAGACGAATTGGGTTAACAATTCTCGTGTTCTTTATTTTTTGTCGTGATTGTGGTGTGTGTTTTTCGCAACAGCAAACTTACGAATGGCTATTAGTAGCATTAAACAAAAGAATGGAGAAAGTTTGGCAGATTATTGGGAACGATTCCAGCAATTGTGTCGCATGTGTCCTGACCACGGTTTTCTTATTATCAATTGCTTACTAACTATTTTTACTGTGGTATGTCTTCTTTTGATAGAAAAATTATCGATGTTGCATGCGGTGGATCATTAACAAATAAGACGTTGGACGATGCAAAGCAGCTCATCATTGACATGGTCTCGAATGACCAACAATATGAAGACGAGGATGATGATAGATACAGACCTATAAAAGCAGTGGAGAGATCAGAGAGTTTCAATGAGCACGACAAGATTGATGCTCTAACATCCTTAGTTCGAGAGCTTGCAGTAGCACAAACGCAAAAAAAATCAATGTGGATATGTTCGAAAAATTGTCATTATACTGATGCATGTCCTACTTTGTAGGATCCTCAACCCGAACAAGCATGTTATCGTTCGGGTGATACGCAATATGATGCACAAAGGCAGAGGGTGAGACGAAATGATCCATTTTCAAACACATATAATCCGGGATGGAGGAATCATCCTAATTTTAGTTGGAGTCAAGAGGGACCTGGAGTTTATACTCAGAGGCTGTCGCAGAGTAGGCAGCATGCCCATACTGACGGGTCAGAACCAACCCTGAACAAAATTATGAAGAGTTTGACACAAAGTCAATAAGCTTTCCAGCAAAAGACAAGAGCTGCATTGAGCAGTATGGGCACACAGATGACACAGTTAGCCACTCAAATAAACAAGTTGCAGGTCTCTCAAGGCAAACTTCCGTCGCAAACAGAGATTAATCCAAGAGGGAGTGTTTGTGCAATCACACTAAGGAGCAACAAGGAGTTGATCGAGCACAACCTCAAAAAGGATGCTAAAGAGGAAGTCGAACATGGAGGAATGAAGGAAGATGGAACCACTCAAGAAACACAAAAATCTGAAACTCATTGTCTTCCGAGGTAATTGTCGATTCCAATATTTTAAATCATAAAACACTAATTGATGTACCTTTTCCTTCTAGGTTGATCCGCAACAAGAAAGAAGATGATGAAAAAGAGATCCTAGAGGTATTCAAGAAGGTAGAAATCAACATACCATTGATCGATGCTATCAAGCAAGTTCCCAGGTATGCAAATTTTTTGAAAGAATTATGTGCTAAAAAGATGAGATATGGGAAAGATGCAAGGATCCGAGTGAGGGAGAATGTCTCTGATATTATTCGAAAGAAATTACCACAAAAATATCGGGATCCTGGTATGTTTAATATCCACTGCATTATTGGTAATAAGCAAGTTGAGAGAGCCATGCTAGATTTAGGAGCATCCATAAATGTCATGCCATATTCTGTTTATAAGGAGTTGCATTTAGGACCATTAAAAGAAACTCGCGTAATCATTCAGTTAGCTGATAGGTCTAATGCATATCATTTAGGTGTAGTTGAGAATGTTCTTGTTAAAGTAAATGATTTGATCTTTCCCGTTGATTTCTATATTATTGACATGGATGATTCTTTCTCTGCTCATAAGTTTTTTATTCTATTAGGAAGATCATTCATGAAAACAACAAAGGCAATAATTAATGTTGATAAAGGCATGCTTAGCTTGGAATTTGATGGAGAAATAGTCACATTTAATATTTTTGAATCTATGAAGAATGTTGAGGATCCTGAATCTATATTCATGATTGATATTGTTGATCTTTGGGCTGAAGATTTTATTGAGGATAGTTGCAGGGAAGATAAGTTCGAGCATATGATTGATCGCTCACTTTTCTAATACGAAAAGAGTGTAAGTATAGGGTAAGCGAAGTATCGTATCCACAGAGATTGTATCACGAAAACATAGAAGCTAGCTTAACGACAATTCATCATTATTCAAGCACAGATAAAGGATGAGAGGTTTAAGGGCTTCGGAATTTAATCCAAAACAAAGGTAACCATGCGAAATATAAAATAAAGCAATAAAACTCACGGAAGATAACTATGGAAAAGACTAACCCTAGGGATGCACGGTCCTATCCACAACGATGTTTATCACGCTTATTATTAACCGTTTTAATCCGAGACAAGGCGAAAGATCACATATATAACCAACAACTTGATTCGACAATTGCGGCGATTGATTACTAATTTTCCCTATCACGATTCGTCTACAGGAAAATAAGCAACTCGAAAAGGATCACTAAGAATATGCTTCCTCGAATGTCCTATCTCGATTCGACTCGAAGGCTTATTATTATCATGCATTCAAGATCGATTGACAATTAATCTGATTACATCATTAGCGGCAACTAGATATGCATCAATATTGATCAGAAATCAACACATATAGATAAGCACCATGAATCATGAATCAATGCCTGGAAGGTAAATAACAATAGCAGAACTCACAACATATAGGATCGAATCATGCAAACCCTAGGATTAGAACGGAAAACTAGCCAGACATAATAAACGGAATGAAATACGATTTAACCATAAAAACGGAAATTAAATTGATAAAACCCGTATGGAAGCGTCTGAAGAACAATGGTTGGGTTCGTATCCAAATCCAACGGAAAACGGGAAAAAGATGGAATTCCTTCGGACGAAATCGTGCTAAATCGTTACCAATGCGAAGAACTAATGTAAAACGATGGATAACTATTGCTATAACTAATCTAAATCAAAGCTAAAGCGAAAATAAATGAAAAACAGATAAAAACTGAGGAAAAACGTGCAAAATCGCGCTGGGGTTCGTTGGGGGCGCGAGGGGTGAAGCCCTATTTATAGATTAGGGCTGAAAACCCTAATTTTGGGGTCTGCCGCCTCGCCTCGCGGCCGGGCTCGCGGCCGCGAGCAGCGGTCGCGAGGTTCTGGGCGTTCTGGGCGATTTCTCGCGGCCGCGCCTCGTGGCCGCGAGCTCGGTCGCTGGCTCCTGCGCGACTTCACTGTTTCGCTCCGTTCTCTCGCGTCCGGACTCCGAATTGCGATCCGTTTGCGCCTATGGACTCCTATCGAGATGCTCTTTAACATTATAAACTTTTCACATCCATACTTGTCATATCCATTTCATCATCTTTGGTTACTTTTATGCCTTGTGCATCGATTATCACCTGAAAAGCCTACAAAACACCAAAGAGAAACCCCAAGGCGATATCTTCCAAATATAGCTAAAATCATTGAGATCCAAGATATAAACACGGTTTATAGATCTAAATTCATCTTTAAATATCAACAATAAGCGTGTAAAATGCGCGTTTATCAAACCCCAAACTTAAAGCATTGTTTGTCCTCAAACAAAAGCGTAAGAAAGACACAACGAAAGATCAACAAGAGATCAGCGAGCATAGCAAAGGTGATAAACAAAATCAAGCCTCGGAAAATATACTTCAACTCTAGAAAATACTAGCACACATGGCGACATTAGTCACTTCAACACAAACAACGATTGAAAGCAAAACTCATTTATTTAGACCCTCATAAAGGCATGTGTGTAGAATATAGAGGATACACTCAAACTCATAAAGAAATTAAGGACGTGTATACACTCATAGATCAATGCAATGCAACATCTTACCATAGGCTTGCCATTTCTCTAACATCTCCACCGTCAAATGTGTTCAAATAAGGATCAAAGAGGTCTTTTGATAGGTTATAATGTAGGCACATTGGTTAAGGTAGGATAATATATAGCTAAGTGACTCAAGAATATTCCAAGCACCATCATTTATACATTTACGACACATATGGACTTTGTCCATATTCCTCTTCTCTCCCAATGTGCTAAATCAACGTTTAATGCCACGTAGGTACCTATACTTTGATTAAAGACCCTTTATGCTCAACACTCATAGTGAACTTAACATTTTCCTTTTTCTTTTCTTTTCTAGAGCTTATAGGGTTTAACTTTCACAACAAAGGTACTATTCTTCACCACAGATGTATTTTTCTAAAAGAAACATTTCTCGTCATAACTACATCAACATTTCAACCCCTTTTGATTCCCATATCCATCCTCACCTCCTATCATCCGGTTAATCGAAAGAAAAAGTCTAATAAAGGCTCAAAGAAGGCGACAAATGGTATATAACATCGGGTTAGTGTTTGGGTGAATATGTGGTTAACAAAGATGGCCTTTATCCTTTCCAAATTGAAACACATATTGCGGTCTCGACACGGAAGAGCGGCAAGTTCTAGAAGATAATCACATGCATGATATCACACAATTAAAAGCGTATCAAGATGTTTATACGGTGAAGCTCAAGTCTCACGGGTTAAGCAAATGGTGAAAAACAACAAGCTAAGCCATCTCACGTCATTCATGCGTCATTTTCTAACATATCATGTGCACTATCATTAAATTTCACAAAAATTTTCTATCGTCATTGGCCACATGGATTAACACACTTCACTTAACTCGTTGATCGATGCAGACGAAAACGAAAAGAAAAAGCGAAACACGACAAAAGCAACACAAGCGAAGACACGACAAAACACGAAAACAAAAACAAAGCGTTGGGTTACCTCCCAACAAGTGCTTACTTTAACGTCTTTAGCTAGACCATCACTAACCTTGTCAATCCGGCGTTTTTGTGGCAGCAATCCTTCTCAACTCGTGGATCCTCCTAAACTTAGCATTTACGAATCTCCACCATGACTATGGAAGTGGCCACTGAAACTTGAATGATACACTCGGGTTCCATGCCGAGTCCACTTCTTCCTTCTCGCATCCTCGATTGGTGAGTACCCTCTAAGCGCTCGGCGTGTGCGTAAGCGATCGTGATCGGCGGCAATCTTCCGGCTTTCCACCGTCGTGTTGCTTGATGGCGTCGTATATGGAAATCTTGAGCTCCTCATCGTTAACACGAAGCGTGAGATTGCCTTCCCACGTCAATCAGCAACGACCGGTTGCTAGAAAAGGTCTACCAAGGATTAGTGGTTGTTGTTTGAATTCGGGAATATCTAGAATAACAAAGTCGGCGGGAAAAACAAAATCTCAATTCTTACCAACACGTCTTCGACGATACCTTTTGGATATGTGACCGACGGTCGCCATCATCGATGAAATCTTCGCCGGCTTCATCTTTCCTAGGTGTAGCCGGTTGAAGGCGTTCAATAGCATCGATTGATGCTCGCCCCAAATCGCACAAAACATTTGGAAAATCCGCTCGGCGATCTCGCACTCTAACGTGAAACCGCCGATCATACCTTGAGAGGAGCTTCCTTTGCAAGACAACCTTGCATTCTTGGTTGGGTAATTTTTCAAATTTCCCAGTTTCTTCTTGCTTGCAAGCGCGTCTTTAAAATTTCATGTATCCGGCATGTTTGCGGCGCTTCAAAGAGAGGCAAATTTATCTCAACTTTTTGAAAAACCTCTTTGAAACGAGCAAACTCCTCGTCATATTTCGACTTGATAAGTCGACTCGGAAAAGGGACCGGAGGAGTGTACGTGCGATGATTAGCTTCTGGGGGCGCCTCGCGGTTGACCTCGCGACCGCTGGGAAGGTCGCGAGGTATCATTGTCTGTTGGACTCCGTCTTCGCGTCTTGAGCTTGCGGTATGAGCTCGCGCTGATTTCTCGGTGCGCAGCGACTTGATTGCTCGCAGGGCGGGCTTGCGGCGTTGGGTCGCTTCGCGAACAAATCTGGCGCTCGCATATTCGATGGCTCGCGGTCGGTGCTTGGGCGCGCTTGCGCTCGATCGCGGGCTTACGTGGACAATTTTACGGATGGTTCGCGATCGGGCTCATGATCGCGAGCTTCGATCATGAAGTTCTCGCAGAATGCTTTCTTGCTCTTCTTCCTCGGTAGGGCTCGGGTGGCTCGTCCACCTCGTCCGAATGGCGAAGCTTGATTCTTGGGTTCACCTCCGTATTACTCGGAAATTGGCCCGTCTTTTGTAGTGCATTCACTTATGCGGCTATTTGACCAATTTGATTTTCCAACATCTTCATATGCTTCCCCATAGCCGTCACGGTGGACTCCAAATGATTTATCTTTTGCCGGTGTTGCTTATGAGCAGATTCGATTCGTTGCCAATTGTTGGTTGCTTACAACCAACTCGCTGCATCATGTCTTGAGACTTGGCTTCTCGGCTCTTGAATCGAATTACGAACATTGAAACTTCTTGAAGGTTGTTGGAAATCGAATGATTCCTCGATTGATATGGTGGCGTTCTCTGTCTCAATCGACTCTTCAAATGAGTGAACTTCTTCATGAGATCGTCATATTTTGAATCACTCTCAACAAAGAAATGCTTTGAGCGATGGCGTTCTCTCCGTTGGCCATTGATAGCTGTTGGCGACCATCTCTTCTACTATCGGCTTGCCTCGTCTCTTGGTCGGTTCAATAAGCAGCCCCTGCCGCGCATCCACCATGCTCCTTATGCGCCATATCGGTCCACCGTAGAAGCTG
This sequence comes from Salvia rosmarinus, assembly GCA_036937905.1. NCBI lineage: Eukaryota > Viridiplantae > Streptophyta > Magnoliopsida > Lamiales > Lamiaceae > Salvia > Salvia rosmarinus. The sequence goes on along the minus strand of CM072823.1, from coordinate 1,554,536 downwards.
TGTGATTTGTTGCTCCTTGGAGAACCCATGTTGTGGACATCGTCTCAATAGACCTCTGAATCTCTCCCATGCCTCGAATAATGATTCGTCGTGGTTTTGGCAAAATGAGAGATTTGGGGATGATCTTCTGCGCTTTCGCCGGTGGAAAGTATTTGAAAAAAACTTCTATAAAGTTTCCCCAAGTGTCGATGCTGATTCGGTCCAAACTCTTGAACCAATCTTTACTTTGGCACAGCAATGAGAAGCCCGTTTAACACGCATCGGATCGTGTCTTGTGGCACCCCATTACATTTGATGGTGTCACAAATATCGAAAACGTTCGAGATCGCGTTCGGTCTTCGTGACTCCTCCCAAACCGCTCTCCTTGGACCATCTTGATCGGGGCGGTTTGAGCTCAAAATTGTTTGCATCTACGTGCGGGCTAACCGCCTCCTTGGGCTGACCGGTGGGATGTCGGTACATGTGATTGAGGTCTTTCCTCCGGAGGCGAGACAATGATTCCCATATTCGCCATCGGCTGCATCTCCGCAAAGTCGGCTAGCATCGTGCAACTTGCTGGGAGGAATGCCCCGTTACGTGGATTGGTTGCCATTGCAGCCCGTCTCTCTCGTCCTTTTTCCTTTGAGAGCTTTCGATCTCGGGATCTAATAATACTTGGAGGTCCACGAGATCTTGTCGCATAAACCACTGCGAGAGAGAAATTAGCACTAACAAAAATAAATAAATAATATAATATATAACTTGAATTAATAAATCCAAATCGTCAAATTATTCCTATGTGATCTTAACAATCCCGAACAGCGCCAAAATTTGATCGCTCACTTTTCTAATCTGAAAAGAGTGTAAGTATAGGAGTGGCAAGCATCGTATCCACGAGATTGTATCACGAAAACATAGAAGCTAGCTTAACGACAATTCATCATTATTGAAACACGGATAAAGGATGAGAGGTTTAAGGGCTTGAATTTAATCAAAACAAAGGTAACCATGCGAAATATAAAATAAAGCAATAAAACTCACGGAAGATAACTATGGAGAAAGACTAACCCTAGGGATGCACCAATCCTATCCACAGCGATGTTTATCACGCTTATTATTAACCGTTTTAATCCGAGACAAGGCGAAAGATCACATATATAACCAACAACTTGATTCGACAATTGCGGCGATTGATTACTAATTTTCCCTATCACGATTCGTCTGCAGGAAAATAAGCAACTCGAAAAGGATCACTAAGAATATGCTTCCTACGAATGTCTATCTCAATTACGACTCAAGGCTTACTCGTATCATGCATTCAAGATCGATTGACAATTAATCTGATTACATCATTAGCGGCAACTAGATATGCATCAATATTGATCAAAATCAACACATATAGATAAGCACCATGAATCATGAATCAATGCACGGAAGGTAAATAACAATAGCGAACTCACAACATATAGGATCGAATCATGCAAACCCTAGGTTAGAGCGGAAAACTAGCGAGACATAATAAGCGGAATGAAATACGATTTAACCATAAAAGCGGAAATTAAATTGATAAAACCCGTATGGGCGTACGAAGAACAATGGTTGGGTTCGTATCCAAATCCAGCGGAAAACAGGAAAAAGATGGAATTCCTTGGACGAAATCGTGCTAAATCGTTACCAATCGAAGAACTAATATAAAACGATGGATAACTATTTCTATAACTAATCTAAATCAAATCTAAAGCGAAAATAAATGAAAAACAGATAAAAACTTAGGAAAAACGTGCAAAATCGCGCTGGGGTCGTTGGGGGCGCGAGGGGTGAAGCCCTATTTATAGATTAGGGCTGAAAACCCTAATTTTGGGGTCTGCCGCCTCGCCTCGCGGCCGCGAGCAGCGGTCGCGAGGTTCTGGGCGTTCTGGGCGATTTCTCGCGGCCGCGCCTCGTGGCCGCGAGCTCGGTCGCTGGCTCCTGCGCGACTTCACTGTTTCGCTCCGTTCTCTCGCGTCCGGACTCCGAATTGCGATCCGTTTGCGCCTATGGACTCCTATCGAGATGCTCTTTAACATTATAAACTTTTCACATCCATACTTGTCATATCCATTTCATCATCTTTGGTTACTTTTATGCGTTTGTCATCGATTATCACTGAAAAGCCTACAAAACACCAAGAGAAACCCCAAGGCGATATCTTCCAAATATAGCTAAAATCATTGAGATCCAAGATATAAACACGGTTTATAGATCTAAATTCATCTTTAAATATCAACAATAAACGTGTAAAATGCGCGTTTATCAATGATAGATAAGAATGCATCATTAGGAAGTGATCTACATCTTTCGAGCAGTATGCCCATACTGACCGAGACGGGGCAAATTCTATCATCTTTTGTGAAAGACCCAAAGCTAGATGACAAGTTGTCCGTTGTTGTCAACAAGGACCTCAATGTTGTTGAACATTTAAGCAAACTGCAGAAGGAGCCAGATGGTACGCCCATACCGCACAATCCTCCAGATGGACAACAGTTTACAATTGAAGAGATGGGGATAGCCGAGTTTCAAGAGATGAACTTAGTTATTTTCATCGTCAACTCCTGATCGTACCTTCATGGTGTCCGGCATTGGATCTTAAACAAGGGCGCTACTTGGGATGCAACCCAATTTTTTTTTCTTTCTTTCAAAATATGTTGTTTGTTGTTGTTCGTGTATATTCTTCTGCTTTGTTAAATCGGTCGCCATCGTCAGCATCACCGTCGATGTCGTCCGCAATCGTTGTAATCGTCGTCGTCTCTGGCGCTGTCCGTTGTCGCCAAGGAGAAGAAGAAGAAGGCTGATTTGATTTTTTCCATTTTGCCTCTTGCGAAAATTAAAAGAAAGAAATGAGCTGCCACGTGTCAGTTTATGGTGCGGTCATGTGTTCAAAATGTGTAGTCTAGATTGGCTACTGCATACTATCTGGGACCGGATACTATGGGAATCCAACCATACATATGTAAATCTAATCTGTAAATGAGAACAAAGATAAAAAGCGTGAAGAACGAGACGATGGAGTCCCGTCGCACGATGCAACGGGAGGAACGTCGGCAGCACGTCGCGTGATAAGGCGCACGACCATGACGGAACGTGCGGGTGGACAGACGGCACGGCTTCGGGCAAACCTTGACGGTCTCGGTAGCTTCGGACGGCCTCAGCAGGTTGTACCCGAAAGCGCTTGGGCTGCATCGGCGGACCTGGGCGGGAGCCCTCGGAGGCATCGGGCGACGTGGGGTGCGCGACTCTCGCACTAAAGCCTCAACGGCGCTCGGCAGTAGGTCCCATGGGAGTCTCGGCGGGCAGACCTCGGCAGGTCTCGGCATGCCTCGGTGAGTCACGCGGTAGCCACCCTCGGCGGCCTTGGGACCGCCTCGGCGGGTCATGTCAAGACCCCCGGCGGCGCCGGACGTGTCTCGGCGAGCTCAGCAACCTCGGCGGGCGTTCTCGGTAGCAGCTTCTAGGCAGGCTGTGCGAGAAGCCTCGACAGGGCACTGGGTGATATCGCACGAGTCGCGCGCAGGTTCTCTCGATAGATGCCGACACCTGCACGCAGATGACTCGGCAGCATCACTCGACGAGGCCCGGTAGGTCTCGCGTGGTAGCGTTCGGTGACGTCCGGGTAAGGCTGGTCGACAGCGCGTGAAACGCGCGCCTGGGTTTCTCGGTAGCTTCGGCAGCAGGTCTCGGCCAGGCTGCTCGAAGCTTCTCGAAGATGCTGGGCGATAACGTCTCGGCAGCCCTAAGCCAGGATCCGCGGCACGTCTCGGTAGCGTGATTCTCGGCAAGCTGGGTGGCATGGCTCGGCAGGTGGCTGCAGGGTGATGACGAGGCATGAAGGTTGTGCGGCGGATGGCTTCTGGGCGTGTGCTGTGGGTTGTGCCCTAGCACGCACGGCCCAACCCATCTTGGGTCGACCAACCGTTTTCGGCCCAAACCCGATTTTTAGCCCAAATCTGAATTTTTGACCCGGTTCTAGATTTTTGACCCGATCCACTATTTCAGCCCGTTTTCAAAATTTTGGCCCAAATCCAGGTTTGACGAATCCGGTCCGTGCTTGTGCACGCGAGGCCCGTTTCGAGATTTTTGAAGATCTGTACTTTGCAAATTTATGTAATAAATTAGGCAGGGAAACACAGGATCCACGAGTGGGCCGCGATGAATGAATTTGTTTTATTTTTATCGTTCAAAGCATGTCGGGAATGTTTAAATTATACAAAAGCATGTTATGTATGTTTAATTACATAGACAAACATATTATATGTTTTCGTGATTGGATGAGCATAGTAAATATGCTAGGTTTATCGTGTTTTTCAAGCATATTTTAGAATTCTGCGAGCAGGTTTTACATGTTGAGTTCTATAGAAAAGCATGCTAGGATTACGTGATCTGCATGGATAAGCCTTTTGAAACAAAAAGACTAAGCAAGAAACTCGACATATTAATTTCTAAAATTAAAATGTCAAGACCTCCATCTTTTAATCTCTAAACAAAGTGATACGCATTGTAAGTAAACGTCCACACGCGTGGCTTGCTTGCACTGTTTATCACAAGTTTGTTAGATGAGGTTTCTAAATAAAACATTTTAATCTATTGAGAAATGGGAGTTTCATTTGTAAACGTCCACAAGCGTGGCTTGCATATGCGATTTTCATAAGTTCTCTAGAGATAGATTTAAAATGAGAAGACAAAAGAATTTGGATTGGAAGCGGCATGGTCCGATTGAGTATGCTAATTCTAAGAATTCATTTTCTGCTGTTAAAATTATGGTCATTGCTTAGACATCACCTCAAATACAACTTCACGCGAAGTCCCTTCTTGTGATAGTGATGTTGTCTAGTAAGGCCCAATCATTAATTTCATTTGTCATAAGGATAAGTTGACATGGATTGAAATTAAATGACTAAAAGGTATATTTTAGTCTAGTCGAGGGGTTCATGTGTAAACGTCCACACGCGTGGAGGTTACAATTAATATTGTATTATGAAAAGGTTACAATATTATTGTTATGAATTATGTGCGATCGTATGCTTATGTGTTTACATTTCTTTTCAGATATGTCTCTTACACCGATTATCAATATGCTCGCACAAAATCCTCTATCCGATCCAAATTTTATCTAGTGAAAACGAAACATGGAATATGTTCTTATCGCTGAAGAACACATGTTTGTTCTCACTACTCTCAAACCTGATGCCCTTACTGACGCATCGACTAATGAGCAGGGAGAGTCAAGCAGACTTTGGCATTAGTCAAACAATATGGCCAAATGATATATGATGACTACTATATCCAAAGGTTTGCGATTCGCAAAGATCGATCGATGGTAGACGCGACTGAAATATGGTCAAGTCTCGAGAGTAAGTTTGGGCAGTCGGATTGGACAGTCCGCTTCCACACAATGAGAGAAATCTTGGCGTGTAGGATGGAAGAAGGAAGTTCGGTCCATGAACATGTCTCCCACATGACTCATCATATGGATAGTCTTGATCAGTTGGGATGAGGTATTGACGGCGAAGCCAAGGTCGATATCATCCTCAACACACTGCCCAAGTCTTTTGAGAACTTTCGCGTGAACGCGATCATGAGCAAGACCGAGTATACACTTAGTCAGTTGCTAAATGATCTCGTGGCCACGGAAGGTGTCATGGGAAAAGGAGCACATGCCCTTGCTAGCACATCTAAGGGCTCAAATTTTCGTTGAAAAATGGAAGAAGAAAAAGGGGCACCAAAGGTGGTAGAGGCAAAGGAACCAGTGGGAGCAGTGGGAGCAAGAACATGGCTGCCAACGGAGGCTTGAAAAAGCCAAAGGAGAGGGGCAAGTGCTTCAAGTGCGGCAAGACTTGGCATTGGAAGGCTAAATGCCCTATGCTCAAGGCTCAAGGTACGTCATTTGCTTTAGTAAAGGAAACATGTTTAACGACTTGTTCTATTCATTCATGGGTAGTAGATACAGGTGCGACTGATCATGTTTGTTACACCTTGCAGGGGTTCCTGCGGACAAGGGAGCTGCATGATGGCGAGATAACGATCTCCATGGGCAACGCGGTGAAAGTCGAGGCCGTTGCAGTCGGAGATGTTTCTTTATGTTTTGATAGAACAGTTTTAGTATTGAAAGACGTTTTATATGTGCCGGAGTTTCGGCGGAACCTTATTTCGGTTTCAAAACTATTTATTCATGGATATTCAGTTGTTTTTATAGTGTTGTTTCTATCATAAGAAATAACGAAGTTATCTGTGGTGGCACTTTATATAATTTGCTTTATACTATTCTGCCAAACATAATACCTTTAATTATGTTGTATCTATATCAAACCTTAAAAAGAGAAAGTTTTCTTCGCAAGATGACACCACATTTCTCTGGCATCTTAGATTAGGTCACATCAATCTATATAGGATCTAAAGACTGGCTAAGAATGGAGCGTTGTGTGATATCACAGTTACTCCATTCCCAGTCTGCTAATCCTGTATAGAAGGAAAGATATCGACCAGACCCTTCAAAGCGAATGGTTATAGAGCCAAAGAAGTGTTGGAGCTAGTCCATTCTGACCTGTGTGGACCAATGTCCACACAAGCTCGTGGAGGGTACGAGTATTTTATCACTTTCATTAACGATTATACAAGGTATGGATACATATATCTGCTTCACCGCAAGTCTGAATGCTTTGAGAAATTCAAAGAATTTAAGGCGGAAGTAGAGACGAAGCTAGGTAAAAGTATCAAGTCACTGCGGTCTGATCGGGGTGGCGAATACCTCAGCAACGAGTTCATTGACAATTTGGTGCAATGTGGGATTACCTCCCAGCTCACTACACCAGGCACACCACAGCAAAATGGTGTGTCAGAGCGAAGAAATAGGACTCTTTTAGAAATGGTTAGATCGATGATGAGTTATGCAACATTGCCTATTTAGTTACGGGGTATGCCTTAGAAACAATGACATACTTGTTAAATCTAGTATCATCCAAGTCAGTCGAAAAGACCCCTTTCGAGTTGTGGTTTGGGCGCAAGCCTAGTTTAAACCATATAAGGATATGGGGCAGTCCAGCACATGTGCTGAACAAGAAGGCTGACAAGTTGGAGTCTAGATCTGAAGTAAGGCTGTTTATTGGCTATCCTAGAGGAACGAGGGTGGTTATTTCTATAGTCCTAAGGATCAGAAGGTCATTATTAGCACTAATGCCCGATTCTTAGAAGAGGATTATATGAGAAACCATAAATTCAAAGTTGAAATCATACTTCAAGAATTAGAAGATGATCGTATTCCGCCACCGATTAAGCCAAAGGTACGAGAAGTCGTGTCTAGTGGGAGGGATCGACACCAAATACTTCAAGACAGGAGATACCGACCGGACAAGTGGAACCTATCCAGCAAGTTGTGCAAGACAGAGAACCACAAGTTACTGCACCCACCATTGCCATTGTGCCAGTAGCGCTTCGTCGTAGTGGGAGGATTGTTCGTCAACCCGAGCGATTTATGTTTGTGGGTGAATCTTGGTTTAGTCCCGAGAAACGAGCGAGCAATAATCGACCCATGGACATACAAAGAAGGTTTGTTGGATTTGTATCTTGAAAATTTGTTTTGGTTGAGCTTGTATACAATGTTTCTGTTACCACTATTACAATCTCCTATCTGAATTGAATACTTGATTGCATATATCTCGTGTCCCTTATCTCATATATAAGTTAGATCATACGGTGTGTAGAAGATCACGTAAGTCCGTATGATTGGTCAAGCAATGAGATATAAAAGTTTCACAAATGAGACAACTTGAGGACGAGTTGTCGGTGTGAGGCTGCATATAGATAAGAAATGACTTAACTTAGTTGCTTGTCCATGCTGATGCGTCTTTGGCGTATTGAAGGATCACGGTGAGATGAGTTCTTCTATCGACCGTAGTGAAGAACCTAGATCTCGGTGACTTCGATGATCTAAATCTCGATAAGGTATTAGATGAGTATGAGTTCTTGACCATCACTTTAACTTGTTATGGGTGAGGGTTATATGTTCTAACCCAATATTCTCCGCGTCTTGGGTGGTGGCGGTGCTTGTATGTCATGTTAGTTATCGTCAGACGAGTCACCGTATCCGTTAAGGATGATGGCGTCCCCTTAAGGAGCTCAAAGGTTTATTGTACTAAACCCCGCAGTTGAGTTAACTCAAGTACAATAATAAGGTTGAATTAAAGATATTAATTATTTTAATCGATCGTAATGCTATAAATAATTAATGGACGTTCGATATCTTAAATACGAGGATTCGTAATGTCTAAGTGCAAGTCCGACTCAACTTCGGTAATAAAGGGTAAGTCAGCATTTATTCTCTAGTGGCATGAATAAATGTTTATAAATTAATTTATGTTCTGGGCTGAACATAAGATAATTAATTTATTTGAGGCCCATCTTTATTCCTTGCATTTGATCCCTGGGCTGGCCCATCCAGGCCCGTAGCTAAGTATGGAAATCGGCGCCTCTCTCTCTACAAGGTAATGATTTGATTCTCTTTATCCTAAAAGGATATTATTATATTTATGGGATATGCATAGATCCTTTCCATATAGGATTATGGTAATAATCCTTTCCATATGATTATGATTATGGTATGGTAATTTCCATATGAGATTATGGTAATTTCCATATAGGATTATGTTAATGCATTATAAATATGAGGTAAGAGATTAAATCTATGTCAATGATTAATAATCATCATCATAATTTTCGAGACTCCCGTTGTTCTTGGGAGAATTTTTCGAAAAAGTGTAGAGAGGATAGAGGGTGATTTTACGTAGCATTCTCCATAGATCGTCCTCACTCGATGTTGGAGATTGGGCAACCGGATCAGATCCGTAAGATCAAAGCACGAGTCTTGATCCGTTCATCCCCGAGTTCACGAGATAAACACGAGAAAACCCCTACGTGTTGCAATTAATTATATAGGTGCATGCTAGGGATATAATCAATGTATGGTGAATTAAACATCCAAGATAGATCCTCGGGGCGAGGGCTAAACCCTAGTTTTCCCAACAATTGGTATCAGAGCTTGGGATCAGTATCTTGGCTCTGTTGGATTAATTCACGTTTGATTATTACGTGCGCTTAATTAATTGATGGATCTGTCGTTCATCGTGGCTCGTTTAAATTTTGTCGGATTTTGTTTTTCACCACGAGAAAATCCGTGGTTAGATTAGATTTATTTTTCTGTAAATCTTATCTGTAAAAGTAAAACGAAGACGAAAGCAGCCAGATCGAGACGACGGGAAAAACGGGTCGCACGGCGTGCGGCGGCGGCACGCAGCGGCGTGCGGCGCTAGCGGATGCGCCGTGTGACGGGGCGAGCCGGATCCGTTTTCCGGCCGAATCTGTTTTGTTGAGTCCGGTCCGTGCCGTGCACGCGAGGCCCGTTTTGAATCCGTCCGTGCCCGTGCACGCGAGGCCCATTTTCAAGATTATAAAGATCATGCTTTGCAATTCTATGTAATAGATTAGGCGGAAAGTGCAGATTCCACGAGTGGAGCCACGATGAGCGTTTTATTTTATTTTTATCGTTCATTGCATGTCGTGGATGTTTAAATTATGCGATAGCATGCTATGTATGTTTAAATTACGTTGACAAACCTTTAAGTGTTTTCGTAATTGGGTGCGCATAGTAAGCATGCTAGGTTTATCGCGTTTTCAAGCATATTTTAGAATTACTGCGAGCATGTTTTACATGTTGAGTTCTATAGAAAAGCATGCTAGGATTACGTGATCTGTATGGACAAACCTTTTGAACAAAAGACTAAGCAAGCTAACCGACAAATTAATTTTTAAATTAAAATGTCAAGACCTCCACTTTTGATCTCTAAACAAAGTGATACATGCTGAGTGATGGCGATCCACACGTGGCTTGCTTTGCTTGTTTATCATAAGTTTGTTAGATGAGATTTCTAAATAAAACATTTTAAATCTATTAAGAGTGGGAGTTTCATGTAAACGCCCACACGCGTGGCTTGCATGTGCGATTTTCATAAGTTCTCTAGAGATAGATATAAAATGAGATAACAAAAGAATTTGAATTGGAAGTGGTATGGTCTGAGTGAGTATGCTAATTCTAAGAATTCGTTTTCTGCTGTTAAAAATGTGGTCATTGCTTAGACATCACCTCAAGTACAACTTCCCACGAAGTCCCTTCTTGTGATAGTGATGTGGTCTAGTAAGGTCCAATCGTTAATTTCATTTGTTATAAGGATTAGTTAACATGGATTGAAATTAAGCGACTAAAAGGTATATTTTAGTGCAGTCGAGGGGTTCGTGTAAACGTCCACACGCGTGGCTTGCATGTGGGATTCCTTGGGCGATTGGAGGTTTCAATTAATATTGTTTTATCAAAAGGTTACAATATTATTGTTACGAATTATGTGCGATCGTATGCTTATGTGTTTACATTATCGTTTCAGATATGTCTCTTACACCGATTATCAATATGCTCGCACAAAATCGTTATCCGGTCCAAATTTTATCGAGTGGAAACGAAACATGGAATATGTTCTTATCGTTGAAGAACACATGTTTGTTCTCACTACTCCTAAACCCGATGCCCTTACTGACGCATCGACTAATGAGCAGCGAGAGTCAAGCAGACTTTGGAATAAGTCAAACAATATGGCTAAATGCTATATGATGACTACTATGTCCAAAGGCTTGCGACTCAACATCGATCGATGGTAGACGTGGTGATATTTGGTCAAGTCTCGAGAGTAAGTTTGGGCGGTCGGATCGACGATCGCTTCCACACAATGAGAGAAATCTTGGCGTGTAAGATGGAAGAAGAAAGTTCGGTCCATGAACATGTCTCCCACATGACTCATCTCATGGATAGTCTTGATCAGTTGGGAGGAGGTATTGACGGCGAAGCCAAGGTCGATATCATCCTCAATACACCGCCCAAGTCTTTTGAGAACTTTCGGCGTGAATGCGATCATGAGCAAGGCCGAGTATACACTTAGTCGGTTGCTCGATGATCTCGTGGTTCTTGAAGGATTTATGGGCAAAGGAGCACATGCTCTTGCTAGCACATCTAAGGGCCCAAATTTTCCGTTGCAAAATGGAAAAGAAAAGGGCACCAAAGGTGGTAGAGGCAAGGAAATAGTGGGAGTAATGGGAGCAAGAACATGGTCTGCCACCGAGGCTTGAAGAAGCCAAAGGATAAGGCAAGTGTTTGAAGTCGGTAAGGCGGGCATTGGAAGGCTAAGTGCCCTATGCTCAAAGCTCATGGTACGCCGTTTGCTTTAGTAACGAAAACATGTTTAGCAACTTGTTCTACCCATTCTTGGGTAGTAGACACAGGTGCGACTGATCATGTTTGTTACACCTTGCAGGGGTTCCTGCGGACAAGGGAGCTGAGTATTGACGAGATAACGATCTCCATGGGCAACACGGCGAAAGTCGAGGCCGTTGCAGTCGGAGATGTTACTTTATGTTTTGAGAGAACTGTTTTAGTTTTAAAAGACGTTTATAGAGCTGTAGCTATGAGTGCTACAGATGGTCTGATGAGAGGAATGGAAGTGATTGATACGGGAGCTCCTCTAAGTGTTCCAGTCGGTGGAGCGACTCTAGGACGTATTTTTAATGTACTTGGAGAGCCTGTTGATAATTTAGGCCCACTCCCATTGATTGAAATAGAAAATTTCGGAAGAATTTTAGGGTGGAATCAATTTCGAATCATCTGAATCCCTTTCTTTTGGAAGTACAAAGACGGGAATCAATGAAATATCTCTTGGATTGAAAGAGTATGATTCCTATCATAGATTACTCATATATGTGCCGGATTTTCGGCGGAACCTTGTTTATGTTTCGAAACTATTTACTCATGGATATTCTCATTATTTTTGATAGTGGTGTTTCTATCATAAGAAATGACGAAATTATACGTGTTGGCACTTTATATAATTAAGCTTTATACTATTTACGCAAAACATAATACATATAACTATGTTGCATCTTCTTCAAACCCTAGAGAGAAAGTTTTCTTCAAGAAGATGACACCACATTTCTCCGGCATCTTAGATTAGGTCACATCAATCTAAATAGGATCCAAAGACGGCTAAGAATGGGCGTTGGGTAATCTCACGATTACTCCATTCCCGATCTGCGAATCTATATAGAAGGTAAGATGTCGACCGGACCTTCAGCGAAGGTTATAGAGCCAAAGAAATGTTAGAGTTAGTCCATTCGACTGTGTGGACCGATGTCCACACAAGCTCGTGGAGGTACAGTATTTTGTCACTTTCATTGGCGATTACTCGAGGTGCGGATCGTATACCGCTTCACCGCATAAGTCCGAATGCTTTGAGAAATTCAAAGAGTTTAAGGCGGAAGTGGAGCGAAGCTTGGTAAGAGTATCAAGTCATCGCAGATCGATCGCGGTGGCGAATACCTCGATAACGAGTTCATGGACTATCTAGTGAAGTATGGGATTACCTCGGCAACAAGACTTCACCGGGCACACCACAAAAAATGGTATGTCGAGCAAAGAAATATGACTTTTTGGAAATGGTTAGATCAATGATGAGTTATGCAACATTGCCTATTTCGTTACGGGGTATGCCTTAGAAACAGTGACATACTTGCTAAATCTAGTACCATCCAAGTCGGTCGAAAAGACCCTTTCGAGTTGTGGTTTGGCGCAAGCCCGTTTAAACCACATAAGGATATGGGGCGATCCGGCTGCGTCTTTGAACAAGAAGGCGACAAGTTGGAGGCTAGATCCGATGCAAGGCTATTTATTGGATATCCTAGAGGAACGAAAGGTGGTTTATTCTATAGCCCTAAGGATCAGAAGGTCATTATTAGCACTAATGCCCGATTCTTAGAAGAGGATTATATGAAGAATCATAAGTCCAAAGTTGAAATAATTCTTCAAGAATTAGAATATGATCGTATTCCGCCACCTATTAGGCCAAAGGTACGAGATGTCGAGTCTAGTGGGAGGGATCGACACGAGATACTTCAAGAAATTGAAGTGGGTCGAGTTCCACTGGAGATACCGACCGCACAAGTGGTATCTACCCAAAGAAGTTGTGCAAAATAGAGAACCACAAATTATCGCACCCACCGTTGCCATTGTGCTGTAGAACCTCGTAGTAGTGGGAGGTTGTTCGTCGACCCGAGCGATTTATGTTCGTGGGAGAATCTTGGTTTAGTCCCGTGAAACGAGCAGCAATAATCGACCCATGGACATACAAGGAGGAGTTACAAGACATTGATGCAAGATCATGGCACATCGCTATGGACTTAGAAATGGAGTCCATAACGGCTATGGATGTATATGAAAAGACACCTCTACCGGATGGCAAGGAAGCCATAGGTAGTAAGTGGATATACAAGAGGAAGAGATTCGATGGAGAGGTTTCGCTTTTAAAGCCGTGCTTGTGGCGAAAGGGTACACTCAGTTGAGGGCATTGATTTCGATGAGACCTTTTCACTGTGCAATGCTCAAGTCCATCGAATACTTCGGCCATAGCAGCCCACTTGAACCTAGAGGTTTGGCAAATGGATGTGCAAACCGCTTTTCTAAACGGTTACCTTGAGGAAGGTAGAGACATCTATATCAAAGAACCCAAAGGTTATGTGGTGAAGGGTGAAGAGCATCTAGTGTGGAAGCTTAAGAAGTCCATTTATGGACTCAAGCAAGCTTCTCGATCATGGAACTTACGCTTTGACGGGTGGTAAAATCCTATGGATTTACCCAGGTTGCTAGCGAAAGTTGTGTGTATCGTTTAGATGTCAGCGGTGATGTGGTATTTCTTGCACTTTATGTAGATGACATTCTTCTATTTGGTAACAATGTGAAGTTGTTATCAGACGTAAAGAGTTGGTTATCCGATCAGTTTCAAATGAAAGACTTAGGAGATGCAGCGTACATTCTTGGGATCAAGGTTTACGAGATCGCAAGAAGAAAATGTTGAGCTTATCTCAGGCGTCTTACATTGATACTATGATTACTCGTTTTAGTATGCAGACCGCCAAGAAAGGATTGCTACCTTTCAGACATGGCATTCCTTTATCTAAGGAGCAGTCACCTATGACTGCAAAGGAGATAGAGGAAATGAGACAAGTTCCTTACGTTTCCACCGTAGGAAGTTCATGTACGCAATGCTATGCACGAGGCCCGATATCTTCTATGCGGTAGGCATAGTAGCTAGATATCAGTCTAACCCTGGACAAGCTCATTGGACTGTAGTAAAGCATATACTCAAGTACCTGAAAAAGACTTGAGATTATAGGCTAATTTACTATGCGAGATAGTCTAATGCCTTTGGGTTATTCGGACTGGGTTTCCAAGTCGACCGTGATAAGAATAAGTCTACCTCGGACTATGTGTTTATCTTGGGAGGTGGAGCCGTATCTGGCGGAGTGCAAAGCAACGATGCATTGTGGACTCTACCATGGAAGCTTAATATGTAGCCGCCTGGAGGCGCTAAGGAGGCAGTATGGTTCATGAACTACCTCATGGATCTAGGTGTGGTACCTTGTTTGCCCAAGAGTATCATAGTTCTTGTGATATCTCGGTGCGATGGAAAACTCGGAAGGAACCACGGATCCACAAGGCAACCAAACACATAGAGAGAAAGTACCATGTCATACGAGAAATCGTTAGACGAGGGGCGTCTTTGAATGCAAAGATTGATCTGACGGATAACCTAGCGGATCCATTCACTAAAGCTGCCGCAAAAGTCTACGTTGGGCACGTTGGAGGACTTGAATTGCGCTAGATGGAACCCTCTAAAGTCTGCGCAAGAATAAGTCTACGTCGGGGCGTTAGAGGACATGAATTGCGCTTGATGGCACCCACTTAGAAAGGAAAATTTTGTATAAGTGGGAGAAGCAAAGTGATGGTTTTGTTTGTAATAGCTAGTAGAGAGACACATTGTATACTAAAAGTTTGCTTTAGTATAAGTGGGAGATTGTTGGATTTGTATACTGAAAGTTGTTTTGGTTGAGCTTGTATACAATGTTTCCTGTTACCACTATTACAATCTCCTATCTGAATTGAATACTTGATTGCATATATCTGTGTCCCCTTATCTCATATATAAGTTAGATCATACGATGTGTGAAGATCACGTAGTATGTATGATTGGTCAAGCAATGAGATATAAAAGTTTCACACCGAGACAACTTGAGGACGAGTTGTCGGTGTAGGCTGCGATATAGATAAGAAGTGACTTGACTTAGTTGCTTGTCTATCTTTGATGCGTCTTTGGCGTATTGAAGGATCACGATGAGATGAGTTCTTCTATCGACCGTAGTGAAGAACCTAGATCTCGGTGACTTACGATGATCTAAATCTCGATAAGGTATTAGATGAGTATGAGTTGCTGACCATCACTTTGACTTGTTATGGGTGAGGGTTATATGTTCTAACCCAATATTCTCCGCATCTTGGGTGGTGGCGGTGCTTGTATGTCATGCTAGTTATCTCAGACGAGTCACCGTATCCGTTAAGAATGATGGCGTCCCTTAAGGAGCTCAAAGGTTTATTGTACTAAACCCCGCAGTTGAGTTAACTCAAGTACAATAATAAGGTTGAGTGGTACTACTTAAGAAATTAAAGATATTAATTATTTTAATCGATCGAATGCTATAAATAATTAATGGACGTTCGATATCTTAAATACGGGATTCTTAATGTCTAAGTGCAAGCCCGACTCAACTTCGGTAATAAAGGGTAAGTCAAGATTTATTCTCTAGTGGCATGAATAAATGTTTATAAATTAATTTATGTTCTGGGCTGAACATAAGATAATTAATTTATTTGAGGCCCATCTTTATTCCTTGCATTTGATCCCTGGGCTGGCCCATCCAGGCCCATAGCTAAGTATGGAAATCGGCGCCCCTCTCTCTCTACAAGGTAATGATTTGATTCTCTTTATCCTAAAAGGATATTATTATATTTATGGGATATGCATAGATCCTTTCCATATAGGATTATGGTAATAATCCTTTCCATATAGGATTATGGTAATTTCCATATGGGATTATGGTAATTTCCATAGGATTATGGTAATGCATTATAAATATGAGGTAAGAGATTAAATCTATGTCGATTAATAATCATCATCATAATTTTCGAGACTCCCATTGTTCTTGGGAGAGAATTTTCGAAAAAGTGTAGAGAGGATAGAGGGTGATTTTCTGTAGCATTCTCCATAGATCGTCCTCACTCGACGTTGGAGATTGGGCAACCGGGATACAGTCCAGAAGATCAAAGCACGATCCGTTCATCCCCGACAGATTCACAGGTAAACACGAGAAAACCCCTACGTGTTGCAATTAATTATATAGGTGCATGCTAGGGATATAATCAATGTATGGTGAATTAAACATCCAAGATAGATCCTCGGGGCGAGGGCTAAACCCTAGTTTTCCCAACAGAGGCAATACAAGACACTGATGCAAGATCATGACACACCGCTATGGACTTAGAAATTGAGTCTATAACAGCTATGGATGTATCCGAAAAGACACCTCTACCAGATGGCAAGGAAGCCATAGGTAGTAAGTGTGTATACTGAGAAAGAGATTCGGATGGAGAGGTTTCGCTTTTAAAGCCGGGCTTGTGGCAAAAGGGTACACTCAGTTGAGGGCATCGATTTCGATGAGACCTTTTCGCTGTAGCAATGCTCAAGTCCATCGAATTCTTACGCCATAGCAGCCAGCTTAAACCTCGAGCTTTGGCAAATGGATGTGAAAACCGCTTTTCTAAGCGGTTACCTTGAATAAGGTAGAGACATCTATATCAAGAACCCGAAGGTTATGTGGTGAAGGGTGACGAGCATCTAGTATGGAAGCTTGAGAAGTCCATTTATAGACTCAAGCAAGCTTCCCAATCATGGAACTTACGCTTTGATGAGGTGGTAAAATCATATGGATTTACCCAGTTGCCTAGCGAAAGTTGTGTGTATCGTTTGGATGTCAACGGTGATGTGGTATTTCTTGCACTTTACGTAGATGACATCCTTCTACTTGGCAACAATGTGAAGCTGTTATCAGACGTAAAGAGTTGGTTATCCGATCAGTTTCAAATGATAGAATTAGGAGATGCAGGATACATTCTTGGGATCAAGGTTTACCGAGATCGCAAGAGAAAATGTTGAGCTTATCTCAGGCGTCTTACATTGATCTTGTAATTACTGCTTTTAGTATGCGGACCGCCAAGAAAGGATTGCTACCTTTCAAGCATGGTGTTCCTTTATCTAAGGAGCGATCACCTATATTTGTAAAGGAGATAGAGGAAATGAGAAAAGTTCATACAACTTGGCAGGGGAAGTCTCATGTATGCAATGCTATGTACGAAACTCGATATCTGCTATCACGGTAGGCATAGTAGCTAGATATCGATCTAACCACGGACAAGCTCATTGAATCATGGTAAAGCATATACTCAAGTACACGAAAAGGACTCGAGATTATAGGCTAGTTTACCATGCAGATAGTCTAATGCCTTTGGGTTATTCAGACTCGGATTTCCAAGCTGACCGTGATGAGAAAAAGTCTACCTTAGGCCATGTGTTTACCTTGGGAGGAGGAGCCGTATCATGGCGGAGTGCAAAGCAGCGATGCATTGCGGACTCTACCATGGAAGCCGAATATGTAACCGCTTTGGAGGCTGCTAAAGAGGCTGTATGGTTCAAGAACTACCTCATGGATCTAGATGTGGTACCTGGTTTGCCCAATAGTATCATAGTGTACTATGATAACTCAGGTGCAGTGGCAAACTCGAAGGAACCACGGACCCAAAAGGCAACCAAACACATAGAGAGAAAGTACCATATCATACGAGAAATCGTTAGACAATGAGATGTGCTGATTGAGAAGATTGGTACTACTGATAACCTAGCTGACCCATTTATGAAAAACCTGCCGCAAAAAGTCTACGAAGAGCATATTCAAGGACTTGGATTGCGTAAGATGGCACTCACTTAGAAAGGAAACTTTTGTATAAGTGGGAGAAGCAAAGCAAAGTGATGGTGTTGTTTGTAATTGTTTCGACCAAATTGTTCTTTTCAGTCGCTCGCAATAGTATGAGGTCCTTATAGAGCGGTAAGATCGACCCAAGTCGAATCTCTCGAGGAAGACTTAATAGGGCTACGGTTTTATGTCAAACACAGAAGCAGAAAAGAAAACTAACGTCCTAACATAAAGGGGGGCTGTCACGGAAAGGACGAAAGCGAGAAATAAAATAAAGCGAGGAAAGCGGATGCACTTGGACAACAATAGGAATTGATGATACGGAATTGGAGCGGTGTTCTAGGGTTCGAATCTATCCTCGCTATTAATAAATCAAGGACGGTACACAATGCATAAAATACCCACCTCTCACCAAACGGTCAACACTAACTAATCTCTCGATTACGTCGGCGTTAGACTCGAACTTAATGATAGGGGATCTCTCAATCAAACAACCATCAACTACGAAGAATATTTTACTACAAGGCATACAATAGCAAAAACCCTAACCACATATATCATTTATTCAACAACAAACCAATCTCTCTATCACTTTCATTGTCAAACTTATATTTAATATAAATCTACTCTCGCATATCTTTATAATCAAACATAAGCATACAATCAACCTACACTATTCTTTCGAACACCATGCATGAAGTTCATAAAATAAATAATTTATACGGATGAAGAAATCGCAAATCATTGGTCCAATAATCACAATTCAAGATAAGAACGATTAAACATATATTTCCCAACAATTCGATAATTTATCTCATGGTAGAAATCATCCCCATCACAATTACATAAACATAATCAAAATGCGAAAAACTTACAACCATTCATAGATAAATTCGTCTTCCAAAATCCGGAATCGTGCAATCTCAATTGTTAATCCAAGTACAAAATAATTAAAAGAAAGGGAAAAGAAAGAAGAGAGGAAAAGAGAATTGCGTGCGTGTGTGAGAATGAGGTGTGTTAGGGTTTCCGTGTGTTTAACTCTATTTATAGACGCATAAAATTTTGGGCGCAGCGTCGGACGCATCGCGTCGTCGGATTCGATGAGGGTAAAATGTGGGTCGCCCAACGCCGGACGCATCACAGTGCCGGACGCGGACGCCCACTGGAATGAACAAGAGATGCACCCAAACACCGGACGGATCGAGTCGCAGGACGTAAGGCGCTTCTGGAATGCGGCAGAAAGGCTTCCCAACGCCGGACGGACTGGCAGCGCCGGACGCGCAAACCGCGCACGATGGAACACAGCACCGGATGTAGGGCGAGTGGCGATGGAGCGGCGAAAGTGAGCAGCGTCGCGCGTGTGTGGGCGCGGGATGCCAGCACCAGATGGGTGGGCGCGGAGTGTGGCGTTGCGCGAGGGAATTGGGCGGGGCGCCACTCGGCCGGACGGAGGCTGCGGGGCACGCGGCGCGGAGGGCGCGGGGAAGGCGGCCAGGCGGCGGCCTTGCGGGGCACGCGCGTTGATGAGCTGGCGAGCTCGGCGTGCGGGTGAGCTCGGCATGGGCGATCGAGTGCGGCACGCACGACGGGCGAGGCACGGCTCATGGGCGAGCTGGGTGCACGTCTTGCGACCGGCGTTTCCTCCGTTCTCGCGTCCGATCTCCGAATTGCAAACCGTTTGCGCCTATGAACTCCTATCACGATGCTCTTTAATAAACTTGATTCTTGGCAGATCCAATTTATCCTATTTTATGCCGTTTTTTCTACAAAACATCAAAATGAGCGAAGTAAGTTCGAATCAATAAATATTAATCAAACCAACGGCATAAATAGGAAAAACCACTGAAAAAGACATGTAAAACAATACCAAGAATCAGCACAAATTCATACTAAACAACTCCCCCACACTTATCCATTTGCTTGTCCTCAAGCAAAGTCTATACTAGTAAGAATATGAAAGATAACTCATGCAGCTTCACTCTTAGTCTAATCAATCAAACCTTATTGATTTTCCCCCACACTTGGTGTTTATGTATTCAAAAATAATGTGAAATAAATCTAAGACGGCAATTGATTTCCAATAAATAAAAGGGTAACCTCTGCTCAGACCCAACTCTCCGTTAGGGGTGAACTAACTAATGTGGTCACCTTTAGCAACAAGTTTCTTTTTAAAGCACAAAGAATGTTTTAACAGATTTTGGAACAATGTTCGAAAGGTGAACTCTCGATGAACTCGAGTTTCCTATCGTGGTTTCCCATGTCCATTTCTCAATTTACGAGAAGAGGATGTAATCCCATCCTCCATTTCAACAATCTCAACAAATAACTGGAGTTTTCATTCTCCTCATTTTCTACTCTTTTTCATTTTATTTTTTTTAAATGAAACAAGTATATAGGTAACCACAATGTTAACACTACCCCTAACATTAGCCGGACAAATCACATCAATTTCCCTCTATTCATTTTCTATCAATCACAATCTCGTCAATTTACATTACACTCAAATCATATATCACCAAAAGTCTCGGAAATTTAAAAATCAGTTTGACCAATACCACAGTCTAGTTGCACAAATCAAAATCCTAACTTACTCAAGATATACAATACTTGATTCCAAGAAATCAAAATAAGCGCAGATGCACATCACCAAGCATACAAATAGATAAGGGACGCACACGTAATTGAATAATCATCCCCCACACTTAATTCGAGCACTGTCCCCAGTGCTCTAAACATTTATAACACAAAATGGCCATAGAGGATGATACTTCCCTGATAATGGACGAGTGTGCGCTGTAGAGTTGGAGCATCACGGCTTCGCCACACGGATTATAATGTCCCAAAACTCAAGAATAATAAACACCGAAACCTGCACCACACAAAACCAAAACAAAGACGAAAACACAAACACAAGCAAAACCAAAAGAAAACAAGAACAAAACAGAAAAATAAGAAAACTCGTGGGTTGCCTCCCACGTAGCGCTCGTTTCAATGGCACGAGCTCCACCAATCAAAAACGGACTATCCATAGTCCTTCACCTGCAGGAATACCATCTCAACCAGAGCATCAGTAGTAACATTGTAAGCACAAAGGACAGTTAAGGTAGCAATTAACGAATTAATTAAGTTCAAATCAAACATCCTATTCTTCAAAGCAAAATAGATAACTTCGACTCCAACAGCACAATACTTTGGAGAATTAGGATATTGAAAAATTATAAATGCTACCTCAACGTATGTCCTCTCTTCCTCCTCTAATCGGTTCGGAAGATATCGAGTTGTTCATGGTTAGTCGCGATTTGATGAAACCTTGACTCTTTAATTTCATCATCTTCCATGATTCTCCCCTCAACTTCATCATCTTCATAGACTATGATAGAAGAAGTTTGCTCCAATTATCTCGGCATCTCCTCCACACTTTGGTTGTGGACCAATTCTTCCACTATCTTGGCTAACCGACTGACTTGAGTCTCTAAACGCTCGATAGATGTTTCCAAAATCTCGAACCTTTGTTGACTCGTCTGTATGAAAGACGTCAATGTGTCTTCCAATGTCGGCTTCACCGGTGACTCGCTTGAATGAGCGCCGCAATGAATCCTCCAATGTCGGCTTCACCGGCCGCTTCACCTACCGACTACCTGAATGAGCGCTGCAATGACTCATCCAATGTCGGCTTCATCGGTACATTTGTTGGAAGAAGAGGTCGACTATATGAAGAACTCGAGGATGCCTCCAGTAGGGATAATAGGCTTGATGCTCACAGCCTGACGGGTATCCCTCAAAATAGTCGAATTGGGCTCCTTCTTTGTAGGAAGAATTTGCCCAATAAGACGAGCTTTCCTCCTCCAGCCCACTGTCGACCATATTTGTATCGCGGTAACCTGCATTACAGACATCAACTACAAAAACAAGATCACACGCACTGTTGGAGAAAATAGAAACAAAGAAAAGAAAAGAAAGAAATAAAAGAAGAAGCACGGGAAAGAAGCAAAAAACAAAATGAAACATAGAAAACAAAACGACACAAAACCAAAAGCCTAAAGCCTTCCCGACAGCGGCGCAAAATTTGTTCCGACCAAATTGTTCTTTTCACTCGCTTCGCAATAGTGCGAGGTCCTTATAGAGTGGTAAGGTCGACCCAAGTCGAATCTCTCGGAAGACTTAACGAGGCTACGGTTTTATGTCAAACACGAAGCGAGAATGAAAAACTAACGTCCTAACATAAAGGGGCTGTCACGGAAAGGACGAAAGGAAAATAAAATAAAGCGGAAAGCGGATGCACTTGGACAACAATAGGAATTGACAGATACACGAAATGGAGACGGTGTTCTGTGGTTCAATCTATCCTCGCTATTAATAAATCAAGGACCGGAACACAATGCATAAAATACCCACCTCTCACCAAACGATCGACACTAACTAATCTCTCGATTACGTCGGCGTTAGACTCGAACTTAATGACGGGGATCTCTCGATCAACCAACCATCAACTACGAAGGATATTTTACTACAAGGCATACAATAGCAAAACCCTAACCACATATATCATTTATTCAACAACAAACCAATCTCTCGATCACTTTCATTGTCAAACTTATATTTAATATAAATCTGCTCTCGCATATCTTTATAATCAAATATAAGCATACAATCAACTTACACTATTCTTTCGAACACCATGCATGAAGATCATAAAATAAACAATTTATACGGATGAAGAAATCGCAAATCATTGGTCCAATAATCACAATTCAAGATAAGAACGATTAAACATATATTTCCCAACAATTCGATAATTTATCTCATGGTAGAAATCATCCTCATCACAATTACATAGACATAATCAAAATGCGAAAAACTTACAACCATTCATAGATAAATTCGTCTTCCAAAATCCGGAATCGTGCAATCCCAATTGTTAATCCAAGTACAAAATAATTAAAAGAAAGGGAAAAGAAAGAAGAGAGGAAAAGAGAATTGCGTGCGTGCGTGAGAATAAGGTGTGTTAGGGTTTCCGCGTGTTTAACTCTATTTATAGGCGCATAAAATTTTGGGCGCAGCGTCGGACGCATCGCGTCGTCGGACTCGATGAGGGCAAAATGTGGGTCGCCCAACACCGGACGCATCACAGCGCCGGACGCGGGCGCCCACTGGAATGAACAAGAGATGCACCCAAACACCGGACGGATCGAGTCGCGGGGCGTGGGCGCTTACGAATCGGCGAAAAGGCTTCCAGGCGCGGACGCGCAAACCGCATACGATGGAACACAGCGCCGGATGCAGGGCGAGGTGAGCGATGGAACGCGCGCTGGGAGTGAACGCGTCGCGCGGTGTGGGGCGTTGGGATGCCAGCACCGGATGGGTGGGCACGGAGTGTGGCGTTGCGAGGGGTTGGGCGTTGGGGCGGCGCCACCCAGCGTCGGACGGAGGCTGCTGCGTCGCGCGCGGGCGGCGCTAGGAACGCATTGGGCGTTGGCCTTGCGGGGGGCACGGGGAGGCGACGAGCTGGCGAGCTCGGCGTGCGGGCGAGCTCGGCATGGGCGACCGAGTGCGGCACACGACGGGCGAGGCGGCGGCGCGGGCTCGCTTGGTGCGTCTTGGCGACTTGACGTTCACTCTGTTCTCTCACGTTTGATCTCCGAATTGCAAACCGTTTGCGCCTATGAACTCCTATCGTGATGCTCTTTAATAAACTTGATTCTTGGCAGATCCAATTTATCCTATTTTATGCCGTTTTTTCTACAAAACATCAAAATGAGCGAAGTAAGTTCGAATCAATAAATATTAATCAAACCAACGGCATAAATAGGACAAACCACTGAAAAAAACATGTAAAACAATACCAAGAATCAGCACAAATTCATACTTAACAGTAATAGCTAGTAGAGAGACACATTGTATACTAAAAGTTTGCTTTAGTATAAGTGGAAGATTGTTGGATTTTATACTGGAAGCAGTCTTGGTTGAGCTTGTATACAATGTTTCCTGTTACCACTATTACAATCTCCTATTAGAATTGTTTACTTGATTGCATATGTATGTCCCTTTATCTCATATATATAAGCTAGATCATACAGTGTGTTGTAGATCACAGAAGTCTGTATGATTGGTCAAGCTTAATGAGATATAAAAGAATCACACCGAGACAACTTGAGGGCGAGTTGTCGGTATAGGTTCTTGTATAGATAACAAGTGACTTGACTTGGTTGCTTGTCTATCTTTGATGCGTCTCTAACGTATTGATGGATCACAGTGAGATGAGTTCTTCTAGCTGACCGTCGTGAAGAACCTCGATCTCGGTGACTTTACATTGATCTAAACCTCGATAAGGTATTAGGTGAGTATGAGTTGCTAATCATCACTTTGACTTGTTATGGGTAAGGGTTACATGAGATAACCCAAGATTCTCTGCATCTTGGGTGGTGGCAGTGCTTGTATGTCATGCTAGTTACCTGTGTCGAGTCACCGTATCCGTTTAGGATGATGACGTCCCCTTAAGGAGCTCAAAAGGTTTATTGTACTAAACCTGCGCAGTTGAGTTATCTCAAGTATAATAATAAGGTTGAGTGGTACTACTTAAGGAATTAAAGTAATTAATTATTTTAAGCAGTCAGAACGTTGTAAATAATTAATGGACGTACGATATCTTAAATACGGGGATTCGTTAAGTCTAAATGCGAGCCCGACTCAACTTCGGAAATAAAGGGGTAAGTCAGCATTTATTCTCTAGTGGCATGAATAAATGTTTATGAATTAATTTATGTTCTAGGCTGAACATAAGATAATTAATTTATTTGAGGCCCATCTTTATTCCTTGCATTTGATCCCTGGGCTGGCCCATCCAGGCCTGGAGCTATGAGAAAATCGTCCCCCTTCTTATAGAGTCCCTATGGGACTCTGTTTTGATCATCTCTATCTTAAGTGATATTATTATATTTATTAGATATGCACAAATCCTATCTAGATGGAATTTAGGGTTGCATTATAAATATAAGGTGAGAGAAAATCAAACCATTATCCAAGAGTGAAATTTTCGAAAATATACTTCTCAAAAGTTAGAGATTTTCGAAAACTTCAAAGGGAGGAAAAGGCGAATTTCTATAGCACTCTCCATAGATTGTCCTCACTCGGCATTGGAGTTTAGGCAATCGGGATACAGTCCAGAATATCAAAGCACGAGTCTTGATCCAATCCTTGCCTGATAAATTCGCAGGTAAACACGAGAAAACACCAACGTGTTGCAATTAATTATATAGGTGCATGCTAGGTATATAATCAATGTATGGTGAATTAAACATCCAAGATAGATCATTGGGAGAGGGTTAAAATCATATTTCCCCACAGGACTATCACAATTGCAAGCCTTTTGGTTTTATCTTCAAAATTTCCTCTTTATTCTCAAATTTTCGCCTTTCGGTTTTATCTTCAAAATTTCCAAATTTCTTCCTTCAATCCATAGCAGCTATGTCTCAACAAGTAAGTTATTCGAATTTTGATGTTTTAGGTTGATTAAATTTTTATTTAAGTGGATAAAACCGGACGAAAATTATAAATATTTGCGTAAAATTGGTCGAATTATACATAATACCGGATGAAATTTTCATAAACCGACGACCGATTTTATGAGAAATTCGATCGGTATTATGTATAATTCGATCGGTTTTATGCAAATATTTAATTTCATCCGGTTTTATCATTTATTTTTTCTGCTATTTATTGTTTAGACTTATTATTGTTTCGTCCGAGTTTATCATTTATTGTTGTTTCTGCTATTTATAATTATGGATAATTCGACCGGTGTCATTTACTATTTTTTAGATTATATTCGATTTATTATTGTTTTGTTTCGTCCGATTTGAATTCCATTGTTTCGTCTGGTGTTATCGAGATTTTAATTATTTATAGTTGAGACTTTAATTATTTAATTAGATATTTCACGAAATTGACCAAGTTTTAGGAGAATTAAGTCTGGTTTTAGGGGGAATATCGATTGATTTTTAGGAAATTTCGATCGGTATTATCTTAAGTATGACCGGTATTATCATCAATTCGAATGGTTTTATCTATTTCGACTGGTTTGAGGATAATTTAGTCCGATTTTGGGGGATTTCATTCAGTTTTAGTGATTATTGTTTAAATATATTATTTGTTTATTTGATCTGATAGGGTTATTAACAAAAATATGATAAATTTTCTTTATTGCTAAATATAGATTGTTATTTTCTTCTTAATTGTAGTGATAATTTTAATGTAAATGAATAATTGTCCGATAAGTTATCTTAGTTCTAAGAAATTGCGTCTTTTCAATTAGGATGAATATAGTAATTAATTATGATGTAAATGAATAATTAATTCATGCGTTTTATCTTAGTGCAAATGAATAATTTGAATATGAATAATTAAATCAATTCTTGTTTAATTGATTGGGTTATTCACGAAAATATCATAAAACCTTAGTGTAAATGAATAAGTTAAATATGAATAACCATGAATAATAATTAATATTTATAATTATGCATCTTTATATTTTTTTTATTGTTTCATTTTATTACTGTTTATTGATTATCCATGGATAATAATTAATATTTATAATTATGCGCCTTTATATTGTTTTTTATTGTTTCATTTTATTACTGTTTATTTATTATCGATTAACTATTTACGGTTTAAATTACACGATTCTTATAATATTTGTTTATTGTTTATGGTTTAAATTACTTAACTATTCTCATGTATTGTTTATTTATTATTTATTCTTATTAGGGCTGGCAATTTGTGCGTGTCGGATCGTTATCGTGTCAACACGATAAGACCAAACATGAACACGACACGTTAAGGATCTGTCCGACACGAACACGAATATGACACGATTTTTTGTGTTGACACGACACGATAACGACACGACACGACACAACATGAAACGATAAATTTAAATCAAAATTAGAAAATAAATTAATAAAAGAAATAAAAAATTATAAAATATAATTAAATTAATATTAAATATATATAAATATTATCGAATTATACGAAAACGACACGATCCGACACGAATATGAATGCAACACGAAAATTATCGGGTTACACGAACACGACACGAAATTATCGTGTCCTTATCATGTCGACACGATAAGGACACGAACACGATAAGGCTGAACACTAACCCATTAATTTCGTGCATGTTCGTATCGTGTTCTCGTGTCGTGTCGAAAATTGTCAGCCCTAATTGTTATATTGTTTATTGTTTAAATTGCACTATAAAACATGATCATATATTTTTGAGACTCGACACAATTAATGTACATTCGACAGTCACCACTTATTATAGAGTTGAGTATTTAGATCATGTTAAGACGAGGTTGCTTGAAGTTGGTTGTCGACCATTGCTTGATAGATTCTTATGAGGATGTTTTGGTCACCTAATAGATTATAAGCCAGGGAATAAGTGCGATATGGTTATACACCATGTTGTTTCTCGCTAGATAGAGAGCTCAAACCAAGAGATATGGTTTTATATTAATGAAAGGATGCATTGTTTTTCTATTAGAGGTTATGCGCTTGTGACTGGCCTGCAGTTTGGTTCATCTTCATTTGATACCTCAGTATAGTATGACTTGCGACACTGTGAAGTCTGTAGGACTTTTTGTGGTGGCCGACAGATGATAGCTGCAGAACTATTAGATAGGTTCTGCAACGCTGACATTAATGACCAGGATGGCCATTTATACCTTCAAGCCGCACATGTTCTAGTGCTTTATGCCATGGTATTTGCGTATGATGCTACGAAGACCTTGGCTGACTGGGTTTGGACTTTGGTTGATGATTTGGATGCTTTTGGACGATTTCCATGGGGTGCATACTCGTATCAGCATTGCAAATCAATTACGAAGTACCATTTTTACGGACCAACGTGGGTGTTATATGCTTGGTTGCTTGAAGTCATACCAGAGTTGGATAGTATAGCAGGAAAGTATGTTAATGATAGCCTGCTTCCGAGATTCAGAAGGTGGAGGTTCCGTGGTAGACCTGAAGTTGCTAGATTACAGTCTCTCTTTAAGCGAGATGTACTAAATATATTAGTTTATTTTAAAATTATATATTTCATGTTGTTATATATTTATTATTCGATTTACTTACTGATATGTTTTAATTTATTGCATTATTATAGGAAAATTATTTTATTGAGATCATCGCCGACGAGATAAGGCTTGTCTCCTCTTACTTGCAACCCGTCTCAGACCCTTATCCACTCGATGTACACTACGAGGAGCCGAGCAACCCATTGAGAAATGGAGGGCAGTTCACTCATCGACCTGCCCGTCCCATGATGGAGAGCTATCAGTCGAACGTGGAGGCTCCATATTCAAGACACAGTCAGAGGACATTGTCGGTTGAGTTCGTTGTGAATATCGAAAGAGTATATAGGCCTTTTGGTGTAAAGGTTAGTACTTTTATACAATCTAATTATTTTTTGAAGTACATCTACTTATATTGACATGTATCCCTAAAATAATTTTGCAATCATTCGATCTATTCATGATGCATTTGATGATGAGATTGATTGTCGGGGTCGACTTGTTAGATGGACTGGATTCTCATAATACAATCATCCTTGCCAATTTTTTCGTAAGTATTGCATCTTTAATATAATCAATATATATTATATGTATAGTAAAATTCTCAATTAATTTTTAGTGTTATAATAATAATAAAAAACTAAATTAATTTTCAATGCTGAATAGTCGTATCTATAAAATTCGTGGAATGATGTATATCGAACGCTTTCGTCCATGTTTCAACACCCGAATGAGGAACGAGTGATGATAACCGATGAAAATATTGCTATAGCATGGTCGCCAACAACGCAATGGGCTACAGTTGTCCTCGGCTATGATGGGGGACATGATCAAAGATCATGGTTAGGTGCCACACAGGTAACTTATTCATACAATAAGTAGCAAAAATTAAACTTTTCCTTGTTTATTTTCTCTAAATATTAATTTTTATAGATCATCATGCCATGCGTTATTGATCGGTATTTTGTGATATTTCGTGTGGATATGCTATCGGGTCATTGCGTGCTTTTTGACTCGCAATATTGGGCATTTGACAAGGATCAATGGGATACAAGGATGTTGGAATTTTTGTGTTTGCATAAGTTATTGCGGAGTTTCCTTATATTCTCCAGATGGTTCGATAGTAACTACCACCGCATACTAGAATGGAACAGTAATGTGTTTATTAGACCAGCTGCATCTTCAAAGCTATTTGACCAGAATGACGATGCTAGTGTTGGTCCATTTGCATGCATGATTGTAGAACGCCTTATTTCTGGTTCACCGAGCATCGAATGGGGTATGACGAACATTGTACCATATAGAAAGAAAGTAGGTGATAGTATATATGAGTTATGTGAGTCATATAAGAAGCCGAAAGGAGCGTCAATTAGCAAAACGTCGATTAACAAAAACTAGCATATACTATGTAATGATTTTTTTTATATTATCTCATGTAATGGATCTAAGTTATATTATCTTATTGGCAATGGATTAATTTTAATCTTAATCATTTTAGAATAATTTGTTCATATATTATCGATAATTGATTAATTTCAATTTTAATCTTCAATATTATCGGTAACGGATTAATTTCAATCCTAATTATTTAGATTTAATAATTTCAATCTTAATTATTTAGACTTAATCATTTCAATTTTAATTTTCCATCTTCGTATCAAATGGATTAATTTCAATCTTAGCATATACTATGTAATTTCAATATTATCGGTTTTAGCATAATTTCAATCGGGTTTTAGCATAATTTCGATCGGTTTTAGCATAACTTCAATGGATTATATTAAAATTATTTCAATGGATTATATTACCATAATTTTGACCGATTTTAGCATATTTTCGATCGGTTTTAGCATGATTTCGATAGTTTTAGCATAATTTCAATGGATTTTATTAGAATTATTTCAATGGATTATATTAGCATTATTTTGATCGGTTTTAGCATAATTTCAATGGATTATATTAGAATTATTTCAATGGATTATGTTAGCATTATTTCGATCGATTTTAGCATAATTTTGATCGGTTTTAGCATAATTCGATCGATTTTAGCATGATTTCGATCGGTTCTAGCATAATTTCAATGGATTATATTAGAATTATTTCAATGGATTATATTAGCATAATTTTGATCGGTTTTAGCATAATTTCGACTGGTTTAGAATAATTTTGATCAGTTTTAGAATGATTTCGATCAGTTTTAGCATAATTTCAATGGATTATATTAGAATTATTATAATGGATTATATTAGAATTATTTCAATCGGTTTTAGCATAATTTCGACTGGTTTTACCATTATTTCGACCTGTTTTATCATTAATTCGATCGGTTTTTTCTTATTTTATGTTTTACTCAAATGCCAACATAGGAAAATTATGTTATATCTCGTAAATCCTCAATAGAACTAAAAATCACATTACATATCTAAAATATAATGACAATTTATCACAGTAAATTACATTAATCACTTTCTTTTAGCTCAAGACATTGTGGACACCTTTTCGTGTGTCTCAGTTCCCTACAGTGACTACATATTTTTGGTGATCGACGTCTGGTGCTCGAGGATTCACCTTCTTGGATAGTATTATGTTTTCCGTCTGCCTCTCTCACCCCCAGATGGAATTCGACTCGATCTTGGAAGCCCAACTTGTCGTTGCACAAGAGGTGGCATGACAATCATGTGAGTTATTTCCTCTGGTACAACCCAATCACATAGGTTTGGAAGATGATTCACTGTGGCTGAATACGTCTCCATTAAAGTTTCTTTCGTGTAATAGGTCTCCACATAATCTAAGATTGATTCGCTAGATTCACTGTCACAAGACATAGTTAATATTATAAACGCAAAATTTATTAGATATAAACAAAAATAAAAACATACTCAATTGCAGTGATCACATGTGAACACGGCAAGCCATCTAGATCAAATTCATTGCAGGGGCATGTTAGCTGCTGAAGATCGACCACATAGGTTTTTTCACCATCGACAATCTTGTACGTTCGATCTGTAATTCTCCTCCGAGTGTAACGATGACTTTTTGCCATTTCTGCACTAAGCTTTTGTACTGTCACTTCACTCAGGTTGTCTTCACTTTGTTGGGTTGTTGTTCATCTATCAGTGAACCATCCCTCAATAATCAATCAGATTGCTTCTATCATCGAGCAAATTGGAAGATGTCTTTCCCACAACAACCACTTGTTGAATGACTCAGCCGCATTCGATGTAAGAAAACTGTAACGACTTATAGGACACTGTGATCGAGCCCACCTATGTGGACCAACATTAATCAACTTCTGATAGGATTCATGGCTCATGCTTTCGATAACAGACATTGCTTGCTCATATTCTCACTGCTAGTATGCATAAGCAGCTTTGTGGTACATGCTAGCCACATCGCCACCGATGCTTAATCTTGCCAAGCAGATGATAGTAGCATAAGCCGTGGAAAGCATCAGGAAATATACTACTTACAGTGTTTGCTATGAAGACATGTGCGTCTGAGACAATCAATAGGGAACTGCTGGCCCCGAACGCTCTACGAATCGGTGAGAGGAACCAAATCCACGATTCATCATTTTTAATGGGCCCAACACCATATGCCAACAGAAAAACTTGCTCATTGACATCCTTCGTCACAGCAAGAAATAAAACACCTTTATTTCGGCCTTTTAGGTGACTTCCATCAACTACGATCACTGGTCTTAGAACAAAGTAGAAATACATCGTAGTTGATCCAAGAGCAACAAATAAATGTCTGAATCTACCATCAGATCCCACCTCTATATCTGTGAATGTTCCTGGATTTGCTTGCCGCAAGATATGGAGATACTTCGGCAATAACTGAAATGATTCATCATGGTTATCGTATATAATTTCAATAGCAGTGTTCTGTGCTCGTAGTGCAACATCGTAGCTGATACGGATACCAAAATCATGCTGCAGCTTCGCTATAATGGACTTTGGCTTCATTATTTCACCATCGTTTTGCATTTTCATAGCAAAAAAACGGCCATCACTTTTGCATGTACCTTAATTGGAGCAGCTCGACTCCAATCACGGTGGCATGTATGCTCGGGAGTAAATTTATGGACTCCCCATGCGGTCCATGTTGCGTGGCACGTAATTCAAAAATACATCTGTCTGAACGCTTGTATCGAAATGTAACACGTTTTGTGTCTGAATGCTCGACTATATATTATATCCCTTGCTGCATATGCTAAATTCCAACAACAAGACATAGATCTTGTTTGCTGTAGTGATACGAATTTTGGCACAATTCTCCCTCCCTTGTTGACTGCAGATCACGAGCCACAAGTGACACATAAGCTTCTAGTGGAATAACTGGAACTAACCAATTGGTTAATTCATTTGCATCGATCAAGATGTCATCATCTGGATTATTTCTTGGATTTATCAACGACATCAGTTTCCCAAATCCGCCTTCTCGACGGATCCAACCTGCAAAATCAAGAAACGTAAATTTTATAAGTATTTCCTCCTCTTCGTCCTCCGTTGCATCTGAATCGGTCTCGATCTTTGGAATATATTCTGAACCACTTTCATATGATTCTGTTTCAATAACAGACGTTGGTTGGGGTTGCACAAAATATGGCACTACAACGGTAGGTTCTTCTTGTGTGGCTTCTGAACCTGAAGCAAAATTTTGATCTGTTATATAAGAATCACCAAACCAATCAGACGACGCCAACCTCTGGATTTGTTCGATCGACTCATCAATTTGAGTGACCGGTGCACTATTTCCATAGGATGAAGTGTGAGGAAAATCCAACGAAGGAACATAGGGTTCTTGTTGTGATCCAAACTCATTGTTCGTAACAGTGTGAACCACATATACTGTATGATATGATTCACTTTCGCACAATTGAGCCAATTGATTGTCTGTACTCAATAGAGATTTTACTAATCAACCATATCGAGACATAGATATATAAAATAATTGAAAATTTGTGCTTAGAAAATTTGACTTCATCAAGTGAGTGATATTGTATAAGAGGTTTAATATGGAGTGATTAGGAATTTAAAGAACGTGCTCATGACCGTCATGGTAGATACACTCATCGAAGTATCCCCCGTATTTTACATTTATCAATTTTCAATTCTTCATCTATAACAAATAAAAAACGGAGTAAATATAGATTCTTCTAAATGAAAATCCAATCGTATATCAACGTATTTCAAATTACTTAAAATTTTACCTATATATTTACCTCAAATTGTGTTGATGTTGAAATGTCTTCACTTGGTATCGAGTTGTATGTGTGCTTGTGTGTCTTCACTTGGTATCGAATTGTATGTGTGATGTGTGTTATGTTGATTTTGTAGCTCTTTTATAGATTGTAATTCATTCAATTATTCAACGATGAATTCAAATATATAAATGATGGGAGAGTGCAACAAAAGTGTTCAACATCAATTCATATCAATTATCAGTGTATGTCAGATAGTAGTGGATAGTAGTGAGTGAAGCAACGTAATTTCATTTCCAAATAGTACCGATTCCCATCAATTGTGAGTGAAACTGTGTAAAATCACATGGGTATCAGGTGACATTAATAGTGAACTAGTACGAATTTCTCATAAATCAGTACTAATTCACGTGAATAAAGCCTGCAACAAAACTATAAATTATAGACGAAGAATCATATTTCAAATCATATCAGTGAAATTTTACATAACAATAGTATAAAATTAATAAATATAAAAATAAATTAAAATATGGTCATAACTTAAAAATCGTAAAAGCCTATCGAGAATTGTATAAAATGGATCAATAATTCCATAAATACCGACCAAAAATATCAAAAACCAATTGAGAATTGTATAAAACCGATCACCATTTTATAATTGATAATTAAAAATAAAAATCGGTCGAAAATATATAATACCGATCGGTTTATTTCATAAAACCGATCAATAATTCCATAAATATAGATCGAAAATATCAAAAACCGATCGAGAATTGTATAAAACCGGTCACCATTTTATAATTGATAATTATAAATAAATATCGGTCGAAAATATATAATACCGATCGGTTTATTTCATAAAACTAGTAACAATTTTAATTCTCTTCCGATTTTTAATTGGATTTCGATTTTCAATTGGAATTGTTTTTAAATTAATTCCTTTTCGATTTTCAAATATTTAAATTTCCTAAATTTAAAAATAAATTAAAAACCGATCGACATAAAGAAAAACCAATCGATAATTGTGTAAAACCGATCGTATTTTTTATAAAACCGGTCGACGTAATTTTTAAATTTGGATTAATATTTTCCAAATTGACAAATAAATTGGATTTTCTTAAAACCGAGCGGTTTTAAGAAAAAACCGATCAATAAAGTCATAAGACCGATCATATAAATTTTCCGATTTTTCCAATTGATATAATGTTGAATCAAATCACTGACATTTTAGTAGCAAAAAAAAAATATAAATACAATTATCAATTCACACTGAAAACGAAAAAAACAGACTGAAAAGTAAGTGTAAATTCGACCATTAACTAATAAATGAGTATCTGCCACATATTTTTATGACTTTGGATATATGGTACATGTGTGTTATCAATTTGGTCGTTTATTCCTATTTACACTTTCAAATAACTAAATGATCTTTAATAATAAAATATAATTATAATGGAATTAAAACTTATATCTTAAAATAAATCTACTAAGTTAATTCACTATAGTATCATTTCAATTACATTATAATATAAAAAACAGAGAATAGTGCTCATAACTAAAATATCTTTTAATACCCCTTTATGTTCATATTTCAAATAACTAAATGATCTTTAATTATATAATACAATTATAACGAAGTTAAAATTTATATCTTGAGAAAATTTAATAAGTCAATTCACTATAATACCATTTAAATTATATAGTAATATTAAATATAGAAAATAATGCTTATAATTTATTTTAT
This sequence comes from Salvia rosmarinus, assembly GCA_036937905.1. Lineage (NCBI taxonomy): Eukaryota > Viridiplantae > Streptophyta > Magnoliopsida > Lamiales > Lamiaceae > Salvia > Salvia rosmarinus. The sequence goes on along the minus strand of CM072823.1, from coordinate 1,519,555 downwards.
TATGTCTTAATATCCATATTCCATAATAGATAATTCACTATTTAATACATATTTAATAAGTTAATTCACTATAACACCAATTAAAACTTATAACTTCAAAGAAAAGGTTAATTCACTACAAAATACTAAATAAATAATTAAACATTAAAATAATTAAACATGAAAAGTAAATTCTGTCAATATAAATAATATTAACATATATCTCTAAAAAAATAATATTAGCATATAAAAGTCAAATATTAATTTTCAATATAAAATCCATCATAAACTTCAAATCTAAATTCAATCTAAGATGAGAAATAAATATATCATCTCAAATAAGATTAACAACAAGATTTAATTTTTAAAATGAAGAATTTGAATTTCTATTTATTAGCTAAAAAAAAAAAAAAAAAATGAGTTTTTTTTTTTATGGTAGCCCGCTGACCCACGATCCGATCGAGCCAACCTGTTTAACTTGCCAACCCGAATGACTGGCCCAAATAGTCCAATTTTTGTATTCAAGTTACAATTTTATAACTCGAAACATATAATTTATTGAGTTATTCAGGTCAGTCCGTGAATTTCAATCCAATTTAAAATCTCTAATTTCAACTAAAATGAATTAATTATAATATAAAAAGAATAAATTTCGAAACTTCTGGCGTTCAATTTAGAATTATTAAGAAGGCTTTGACACAAACTGTATCATACTCCCCAACTTTCTTCCTCTCTCTCCACTCTGCTACACAGCACCAAATCTAAATTCTGCGGCGACGATACGGTAACTTTCCTTTTGGTTGTATTGGGAGTTTTCTAACTTCGGATTTTGTATCCGTCATTTCCTGATCATTTTAAGCCTTTTATCTCTCGAATTTGAGCTAGAAATCCCTAGTATGTTCGGCAATTTCGATTTATTAGCATTACAGTATATTACTATATTAGACGAATATTACTTTCCTAGGTTCTACAACATTTTTATCTTTGAATTATACATAAAATTGCCTTTTGAATTATTTCTTGATTTAGCTTTAGTTGTTACTGGCGCTTTATATTCATTTTCGATTATAAGAATCATCATATGAAGTAGAAAGCTTGTCCCTTTTGTTTCGCTGAGGTTGTGCTAGTGCGCTTTTCTGTAATGCGGTTGGAATTGTTTAGAGACAGGAAGTCATTTGCAGTGGACTATTTACGTTTTGATGAGGAATACCAAAGTCAGAAAAAAAGGAATGTAAGTGGCTTTTTGTAGCGTTTTATGGTTTCTGGAAGCTAAGTTAAATGCAGTGGTTTGGTAACTTCGAAATCTAAATTTTGCATCTGCATAAACTAGAAGAGTAATATTGTTGGCTTTCTCTACTTGGGGGTCTAAAATGTGGTAGTAATGCTTGTGGTGTCAGGTAAAACTAAACCCCATAAAGCCAAACCAAAATTGCAAATACTCATGGCTTTATGACTCTCATCCATTGTCTCCTCCACAGTGGTCCGTCGGCGACTCCCTCTGGTGGGTGCATTTTGTGTGCTCAGTTTGAGCCTCTCCAATCTCTGTCTACATTCAAGAACAGGGTGTGCTCATTCTCTCCCTTTGTTTCCTCTCTTGCGGTAACTTTCACATTGCATACTTTGGATGATTGAATATTTGCATAAGTTGTTTTGTGGAGTGTTTTTCCCAAAGAGACAATTGACATCTAAAAACTGTGTGCTCCTTAATAAATACAGGGCGAAATTTGGTACACAGTCGGAAAATAAGAAATTCCATACTATAAGGATGGAAGCAAGTAAGAAGACTGTCCCGAGCATTGTTGTCTATGTCATAGTTCCGAACAAGGAAGCAGGTTTGTTTCTGTTTTTTATTTAATGTTCTTAATGTTATAGAACTTCAGGGCATTATGTGGCTACATTTTTAGATGTTGTGGCTCTGTCACAATTTTTATAGTGTTTTTTCACTGTTTCTGTTGATTAAGTTTAGAGTGAAGTATCTCAGCAAAGCTAATGATACTAGATAGTTCTACCTATCATAATTCCATAAAATATTTAGTATATTCAATTAAAATCCTGTTAAATACATCATATATTACATATAAGTCTCTCATTTCTAATAGGACAAAATTTAAACTGTTTTGAATACGAAAAAACAATAAAAGCTATTCTTAGGTTTAATGTAATGCTTCTAGTAAATTATAAGTAATCAAAATTTTAATTTCACAGAAACTGTGTTGAATTCATCAAAACAATCAATCTGTATGGTATTTCATTTTGTGACATCTTTTTTTTGGTTATTCATGGCCATTTTTTCATTGCAAAAGAATTTCAATTGACTTAATTAGGGTGATTTCATCAATAGTGAAAACTTATTAATATGTTATGTAATTGGTTCTTATAAAGAAGTTATTTATCGTTGAGTGTATGATGAGTTTGAATTTTAGATATAAAATGGACTAGCTAATAAAAGATCACTATATTTTTCTGATTTAATTGGAACTATGGTAAATTTTAAGATCCAGGCACCATAAAATTGTAGGAATTTATCAAGTTTTACTTACAGAATTTTAACATATAGTAGAGAAAAATTACAAATATTTCTTTATCAAATTTCTTCAACGTAATTTAATAAAGCTAAAGGATACGTAATGGTTTACTTCGTTTCAGCCGTTCAATGATGGTTTGTTTGGAGATCACTTTCGCAATATCATGTTTCAGTTATTATGTTTTTTTATTGGCTGTTACATTTTCCATTCCTTGGTTGAGATATTTTGACTTAGATGTAGGGGGACTGCTTAAAACTATATTTTTCTTAAACTTGGAGGAGACATTTGTTTGTGATTTAGTGAATGTATTTACCTATAAAAGTTATTGACATCTGAAGGCTACCATTTGATATATCTATCTGACATGTTTACCTGTTATTGACCTAATATTGTAACTGATAAAGAGAAACTCATAGTGTGCATCTGCATGCAGGGGAAAAATTGGCTGAAAGCATAGTGAAAGAGAGGCTTGCAGCATGTGTTAATCGATTGCCAGGTCAGCACTTCTGCAATTTAGGGAATATATAATACAGATGAAATCGTGAAAGTACACTGTCAGTAGATTGAAGAATAGGTAGTCCCTCAAGGATTATAATCTTGAGTGGAGATCTGATTATGAGTTTGCTTGCACTTTGCAGTAGCTCATTAGCAATTAAGTGTTATTTAGCTGCATTTAAGATTATGACTTTCAACTCCTACTTGTTTATTTGAAAAACTATTACTACTTTTGCAGGTTAGAGTCATGGAATTGTTGCATTTTGGAGTAGAGAGTTCTCAAATCTTATCACTGCTTGATCTTCGAAGGGAATCTAGAATTTTAAAGAATAAAAAAAACGCTAATCTCTTTTCTTGTCTTTGACATGCTGTTCTAAAATCTGCTACCCTGTGCAATTTATTATGTTTTAGTTCTGTTTCTGAACTCCTTATTAATTGAACAATCAAATTTTTTTAAGCGATCTTCCTATGTGCTAAATTTGAGGTGGTTCTTCGATATTTACCTATTGATGTTTCTATTTGACATGCAATGCCTGCTCTTACGTGATACTTAAACCCGGCAATTTCCAGCCCAACCCAAATATTTTGCATTCTGTTCAGAAACAAATAGTTTACTTGGGTAGGCCATCAAAATTGAGGCCCGAAAAGAACCTGACCTACCTGGCTGGCACAGCCTATTTTTACTTGCACTTAGTTTTTTTATACATTTTGATAATTGCATGGGCTCGTCTGGCCTGTGAAATATTTATCCTGATATTTGTTGGTCCGCCTGGACCATTTGCTGCCTCTACTAAATATTAACTTTCTGTTTCCTCAATGCAGGTGTTGAATCAGTTTATGAGTGGAAAGGAGAGGTAAAACAGTGTTTGATTTGCATCTCTGTGTGTGTGTGTGTGTATCTCAAGGGTTAGTGGTTTGAGTATACTATAAGGCCCTTGGTACTGACTTTACCTGAAAGTTTGTCATGGTTTTAATGAATTTACGTCTTTGTTCCACTTTACATGTAAACAGATACAAACTGATTCTGAAGAGCTGCTTATAATCAAGACCAGTGAATCTCTTCTAGAGGCTTTAACGGAGCATGTAAAAGCAAATCATGAATATGAGTGAGTACTTACCTTGTCTTGCTTCTCAGAAGATCTGGTCATTCAATTGTTTAAACTTTCCTCCTCATCTCAAGTTTATCAATGTGTTCAACTATAGTAGCACACGTTCTGCTATAGATAACGGTTGAGTTGGGGGATGCTTAATTCTCATCAAATTCTGTCAGTAAGCTATTGGATCGTTCTTAAGCATGATTTTCACAGGCAACATGCTTTATGTAATTGGTTTATCTTAATTTATGTCCCCTTTATTTCTTCCATAGGGTGCCTGAGGTGATTTCGTTGCCCATAACAGGTGGCAATCTCCAGTATCTGGAGTGGATTAAGAACAGTACGAGGGACTAAGATGACTGGCCGGCTTGTTATGGGTTTGATTTGCATCAAATAAGTGTTACTGTACATACTTAACGTCTGATTGCACCTCTGCGTGCTCCGAAATGTGGATAACTCTTATCTATGTGATGGATTATTTTGTCGGGTTGCAAACTGTATTTGTTTTTGTTAGATATATATATTTTTATATATGGTATATCTTATGGATCAAGATTAGGACTTACCTTCTATTGTAGGACTCTTGTATATATATATAGGAGCTTTGATGAGTTAATAATATAGAGAAAAAATTTCCCAACATCATGTTTTATATTCTTAAGAAAAGGTATGCAATATATAAATAAAGATGGAGGGGAATTACAATCATTATGCGGACATACCCACGGGATACAACACACGCAACCTAACCCCTAAAAGAAAATAAAGTGTGTGGTAAGAGCCAGCACACTCCACCAAATGTGTGACACAAACTACATCTAGATGTTATAGACCATAGATGTGATACAAAGAATCCAAAAGGCACAACAAAAGTCCTATCTATTCAATGTAATATAGACAAGGTCCTTTTAGTAGTGGGCATTCAAACAGGCCATCTCAGACCACCATACGAGGCATAATATCCGAAAGTCAGCACAACACCCTTCATACCCTCACTATAAAGCAGTGGTCATGTAAGCATCCAGAGGTCCTTCAAGTCATGTTCATACGGCCTGCACACTAAAGAGCTACGACCATCTCGAGAGCAAGGGTCAAATTACAGCAGATATAAATCAAGTAGTACAGACACCCCTACCCATAGTATCCATGACAGCTTCTGTTGGAAAAGTAGCATATAACACACTATAGACACTTATTTTAATTTCTTCAATAACATGTTTGAAATTAAATGACTCTTTCTCGAAACGAAGTTTGTTCCTAGCATACCATAAGAGATTGACCGTGGCTGCAATAGCAATATGTTTAGCTTTTCGGAGAATAACATTACCCCTTTTATCATTATTGATATGTTTTACAACACTAAGGATTGTAGATGAGTTGTTCCTAAGCTTCAGCCATCCTCTTATGCAGTCCCACACTTTCTTCGTGTGTTCACATTTGAAGAAAAGGTGCTCATGTGTTTCATCCTCCAACCTGCATAGAGTACATAACTTAGATTCATCCGTATGAGCAGCAGTTTTTAGTCTACCTTTTAGTGCAAACCACAAAGAAATGGAGAATTTAGGGGGATGGGGGGTTTCCAAATGAATTTATGCCAGAAACGTTTTTCACCCTTGTCTCTAAAGAATTCATAAGCATCAGCAGTTCCCTTGTTGGTAAACCAAGCCGTAATCAAATTAATTATATTACCAACAATACCATTAACTGATGACAATAAAGAATCCCTAATAGCAAATACATTTTTAAGTAGGGGGGAATCTTTAGCCTTAGGTTTAATAGTCCACATGGATTGGCCAAGCAAGAATTCACTATGAACCCATCTAATCCTTAGTGTGTCAGTTTTATTATGAATATTCCAAAGTGTTTTAGACATTAATGCCTTGTTCCAAGTGTGTAGCTCTCTAATACCAAGACCCCCTTCCCCTTTAGGTTTGCATACATCCTTCCAAGCTACAGGGGCATAGGAGGATCCCCAGAGAAATTTACGAGTTAATTTAAGGATACGGTCTATCACAGTAGCCGGGAGAGGGAGAATTTGCATCCAAAAGCATTCCATTCACTGCAAAACAGATTTAATGAGCTCAACCCTGCCAGCAAGTAACAAGTAAGAGTTTTGTCATCTGTGGATACAATTCGTGATGCTTTCAATAAGAGGTGTGTAATGGGCCACACCCAGCTTCCTTGCTGCAATATGTATCCATAAATACTTAGTAGGCAGAGTGCCAATAGGGAAGCCAAAGAGGTCCAAGATCTCCTGCTTCTCAAAAGGGGTCACGCCTGCAATATAAATGTTAGATTTCTGCATATTAATCGAAAGCCCTGAAACAGATGCAACCTGGTCCAGTGTATCAGCAAGAATGTGTTGGATTTGTATCTTGAAAGCGGTTTGATTGAGCTTGTATACAATGTTTCTGTTACCACTATTACAATCTCTATCGATTTGAATACTTGATTGCATATATCGGTGTCCCTTATCTCATATATAAGTTAGATCATACAATTGTGTAGAAGATCACGAAGTCCGTATGATTGGTCGAAGCTTAATGAGATATAAAAGTTTCACACCGAGACGACTTAAGGACGAGTTGTCGGTTTAGGCCGCAGTATAGATAAGTGACTGACTTAGTTGCTTGTCTATGCTTTGATGCGTCTACGACGTATTGAAGGATCACGATGAGATGAGTTCTTCTTTCCGACCGTCGTGAAGAACCTAGATCTCGGTGACTTACGATGATCTAAACCTCGATAAGGTATTAGGTGAGTATGAGTTCTTTGTCCATCACTTTGACTTGTTATGGGTGAGGTTATATGTTCTAACCCAAGATTCTCCGCATCTTGGGTGGTGGCGATCTTGTATGTCACGCTAGTTATCAGTCGAGTCACCGTATCCGTTAAGGATGATGACGTCCCCTTAAGGAGCTCAAAAGGTTTATTGTACTAAACCCTGCAGGTTGAGTTAGCTCAAGTACAATAATAAGGTTGAGTGGTACTACTTAAGGAAATAAAGTTGTTAATCGTTTAAGCGATGATTGCTATAAATGATTAATGGACGTTCGATATCTTAAATACGGGGATTCGTAATGTCTAAGTGCAAGCCCGACTCAACTTCGGTAATAAAGGGGTAAGTCAACATTCTTTCTCTAGTGGCATGATCGAATGTTTATAAATTAATTTATGTTACGGGTGAACATAAGATAATTAATTTATTTGAGGCCCATCTTTATTCCTTGCATTTGATCCTGGTGGCCCATCCAGCCGTAGCCAAGGAAAATCGGCGCCTCATGCTCTCAATTGGCAAGATTTTATTCTCTTTATCCCACAAGGATAAAATTATATTTATGGTATATGCATAGATCCTTTCCATATAAGATTATGGTAATAATCTTGAGTATGGAAATAATCCCAAGAGTATGAAAATAATCCTAAGAGTATGGTAATATTCCATATAGGATTATGGTAACATTCCATATAGGATTAAGGTAGTGCATCATAAATATAAGGTATGAGATAAAGTCTAGGTTAATGCTCATTAATCCAAAGCTAATTTTCGTGCATCTCATAGTAAGCTTGAGAGGATTCTCGAAATTTTAGAAGAGAGATATTGGGTGATTTTCCAGTATTCTCCATAGATCGTCCTCACTCGGCGTTGGAGATTGGGCAACCGGATACATCCGAAGGTCAAAGCACGAGTCCGATCCGTTCGATCCGTTCATCTCGTTCCATCGACCTCTTGAGTATCGAAAGGTAAACACGTGTAAACCCCAACGTGTTGCAATTTAATTATATAGACGCATGCTAGGTTTATAATCAATGTATGGTGAATTAAACACCCAAGATGGATCCTCGGGCGAGGTTAACATATGTTTATCCTTACAATTGGTATCGAGCACGAGATCGAATCTTGGCTCATTGGATTAATTCACGTTTGATTATTACGCGCGTTTATTTAATTGTGGATCCGCTGTTCATCGTGGCTCGTTTGTTGTTGTTGTTGGTTTTGTTTTACACCACGAGAAAATCCGTGGTTAGATTAGATTTTATTATGTAAATCTTATCCGTAAAGAAGAACGAAGCGAGCGAGCGAGCACAAACGACGGGAAAAACAGGTTCTCGGTGACTTACGGGTGGTTTCTGAGCGAGTCTCGCGGTCGCTAAAGGCGATCGCGAGGGCTGCGGCGACGGGCGCGTTCTCGCGCGAGATCCCCGCTTAGCGAGCAAACTTCGCGATCGCGAGATTACCCGAGGCTGCGCGACGTCGAAGCGGGCGGCGGCGGCGCGTTCGGCGAAACCCGCGCCATAGCGCACTTCATGATCGCGGTATGGCGGGCGGCGATGTCTCGGCGGACGTTCGGCGCTTGGGCGTGGCCGCGCGCAGCGTGCTTTCGGCGGGTCGCGGTCGCATTAGCGACCGCAAGGCAGCCCGCGAGGAGCACGCGGGCAGGCGGCGGCGCGAGGCAATGCGCTGATCGGCTTTGCCCTGGCGGGCGGGCGCGGCGGGCTTTGCCCTAGCCGCCCGGCACTCTTTTGGGCCGACCGGCCCGCACCCGTTTTCCGATTTCGGTCCGTGCCCGTGCGCGAGGCCCGTTGTTGAATCCGGTCCGTGCGCGAGGCCTGTTTGTTTATTTCACTTTGTAAATCTATGTAATAGATTAGATTTAAATGTCTGAGTTTCACGATTGGGCGCGATGAGCGTTTTATTTTATTTTTATCGTTCATATGCATGTCGTGGATGTTTAAATTATGCGATAGTATGCTATGTATGTTTATATTACGTTGACAAACCTTTAAGTGTTTTACGTAATTGGATGCGCATAGTAAGCATGCTAGGTTTATCGCGTTTATCAAGCTTTTTAGAATTCACGAGCATGTTTTACATGTTGAGTTCTATAGAAAAGCATGCTAGGATTACGTGATCTGCATGGACAAACCTTTTGAATAAAAAGACTAAGCAAGCTACCCGACAAATTAATTTTTCAAATTAAAATGTCAAGACCTCCACTTTTGATCTCTAAACAAAGTGAGGCGACCGTGAGTAAACGCCCACACGCGTGGCTTGCTTGCATTGCTTATCATAAGTTTGTTAGATGAGATTTCTAAATAAAACTTTTAAATCTATTGAAAGTGGGAGTTTCATGTAAACGATCACACGCGTTAACTTGCATGTGCGATTTTCATAAGTTCTCTAGAGATAGATATAAAATGAGATAACAAAAGAATTTGAATTGGGCGGTATGGTCCGGTGAGTATACCAATTCTAAGAATTCATCTTCTGTTGTTAAAATTGTGGTCATTGCTTAGACATCACCTCAAGTACAACTTCCCGCCAAGTCCCTTCTTGCGATAGTGATGTGGTCTAGTAAGGTCCAATCATTAATTTCATTTGTCATAAGGATAAGTTGACATGGATTGAAATTAAGCGACTAAAAGGTATATTTTAGTGCAGTCGGGGTTCATGTAATAAACGATCACACGCGTGGCTTGCATGTGGAATTCCTTGGGCGATTGGAGGTTTCAATTAATATTGTTTTATCAAAAGGTTACAATATTATTATTCACGAATTATATCGATCGTATGCTTATGTGTTTACATTATCGTTTCGTATATGTCTCTTCGCGATTATCAATATGCTCGCACAAAATCCGTTATCCGTCCAAATTTTATCGAGTGGAAGCGAAACATGGAATATGTTCTTATCATTGAAGAACACATGTTTGTTCTCACTACTCCTAAACCCGATGCCCTTCGACGCGTCGACTAATGAGCGGCGAGTCAAGCGGACTTTGAAATAAGTCAAACAATATGGCTAAATGCTATATGATGACTACGATGTCCAAAGGCTTGCATGCAGACATCGATCGATGGCGACGCGATCGATATTTGGTCAAGTCTCGAGAGTAAGTTTGGGCGGTCGGATCGACGATCGCTTCCACACAATGAGAGAAATCTTGGCGTGTAAGATGGAAGAAGGAAGTTCGGTCCATGAACATGTCTCCCACACGACTCGTCTCATGGATAGTCTTGATCGGTTGGGAGGAGGTATTGACGCGGCCAAGGTCGATATCATCCTCAACACACCGCCCAAGTCTTTGAGAACTTTCGCGTGAATGCGATCATGAGCAAGACCGAGTTTACACTTAGTCGGTTGCTTAATGATCTCGTTCTCGGAAGGAGTTATGGGAAAAGGAGCACATGCTCTTGCTAGCACATCTAAGGGCCCAAAATTTTCGTTGCAAAATGGAAATAGAAAAGGGGTGCCAAAGGTGGTAAAAGCAAGGAAATAGTGGGAGTAATGGGAGCAAGAACATGGTTGCCACCGAGGCTTGAAGAAGCGAAAGGAGAAGGCGAAGTGCTTGAGTGTGGTGGCCGGGCATTGGAAGGCCAAGTGCCCTATGCTCGAGGCTCAAGGTACGTCGTTTGCTTTAGTAACGAAACATGTTTAGCGACTTGTTCTACCCATTCTTGGGTAGTAGATACGGGCGCAATCGATCATGTTTGTTACACCTGCGGGTTCCCGCGGACAAGGGAGCTGTTTGATGGCGAGATAACGATCTCCATGGGCAACGCGCGAAAGTCAAGCTGCTGCGGTTGGAGATGTTTTTTATGTTTTGGGACAACAATTTTAGTTTTGAAGACGTTTTATATGTGCGGATTTTCGGAAACCTTGTTTCTGTTTGAAATTATTTACTCATGGATATTACATTATTTTTGATAGTGGTGTTTCTATCATAAGAAATGACGAAGTTATCGTGTTGGCACTTTATATAATTAAGCTTTATACTATTTACGCAAAACATAATACCTATAACTATGTTGCATCTTCATCAAACCCTAAAAGAGAAAGTTTTCTTATGAAGATGACTCTACTTTTCTCTGGCATCTTAGATTAGGTCACATCAATCTAAATAGGATCCAAAGACGGCTAAGAATGGGCGTTGGGTAATCTCACGGTTACTCGCTCCCATCTGCGAATCACATAGAAGGTAAGATGTCGACCGGACCCTTCAAAGCGAAGGGTTATAGAGCCACGAAATGTTGGAATTAGTCCATTCGGACTGTGTGGACCAATGTCCACACAAGCTCGTGGAGAATGCAGTATTTTGTCACTTTCATTGACGATTACTCGAGTGCGGATCGTATACCGCGCTCACCGCAGTCTAAATGCTTTGAGAAATTCAAAGAGTTTAAGGCGGAAGTGGAGACGAAGCTAGGTAAAAGTATCAAGTCATTGCGTTACGATCGCGGTGGCGAATACCTCGATAACGAGTTTATGGACTATCTAGTGAAGTGTGGGATTACATCCCAACAAGATTTCACCGGCACACCACAAAAAACGGTGTGTCGAGGCGAAGAAATAGGACTCTTTTGGAAATGGTTATATCTATGATGAGTTATGCTACATTGCCTATTTCGATTACGGGGTATGCCTTAGAGGCGGCGGCATACTTGCTAAATCTAGTACCGTCCAAGTCACCGAAAAGACCCTTCGAGTTGTGGTTTGGCGCAAGCCCGCTTTAAGCCACATAAGGATATGGGCGATCCGACACTACGTCTTTGAACAAGAAGGCGACAAGTTGGAGGCTAGATCCGACGCAAGGTCGTTTATTGGCTATCCTAGAGGAACGAAGGTGGTTTATTCTATAGTCTAAGGATCAAGGTCATTATTAGCACTAATGCCCGATTCTTAGAAGAGGATTATATGAAAATCATAAGTCCAAAGTTGAAATCATTCTTCAAGAATTAGAAGATGATCGTATTCCACCACCGATTAGGCGAAAGGTGCGAGATGTCGAGTCTAGTGGGAGGATCGACACGAGATACTTCAAGAAATTGAAGTGGGACGAGTTCCACTGGAGATACCGACCGTACAAGTGGTACCTACACAACAAGTTGTGCAGTTAGAGAACCACAAGTATCTGCGTCCACCGTTGCCATTGTGCTGTAGAACCTCGTCGTAGTGGGAGGGTTGTTCGTCAACCCGAGCGATTTATGTTCGTGGGTGAATCTTGATTTAGTCCCAGCAGATTTAACATGCAATAATCGACCCATGGACATACAAGGAGGCGATCAAGATATTGATGCAAGATCATGCACACCGCTATGGACTTAGAAATGGAGTCCATAACGGCTATGGATGTATATGAAAAGACACTCTACCGGATGGCAAGGAAGCCACAGGTAGTAAGTGGATATACAAGAGGAAGAGAGATTCCGATGGAGAGGTTTCGCTTTTAAAGCCGTGCTTGTGGCGAAAGGGTACACTGAGTTGAGGGCATCGATTTCGATGAGACCTTTTCACCGTAGCAATGCTCAAGTCCATCGAAATTCTTCTAGCCATAGCAGCCCACTTGAACCCAGAGGTTTGGCAAATGGATGTTAAAACCGCTTTTCTAAGCGGTTACCTTGAGGAAGGTAGAGACATCTATATGCAAGAACCAAGGTTATGTGGTAAAGGGTGAAGAGCATCTAGTATGGAAGCTTAAGTCCATTTATGGACTTAAGCGAACCTCCCGATCATGGAACTTACGCTTTGACGAGGTGGTAAAGTCCCATGGATTTACCCAGTTGCCTAGCGAGTTGTGTGTATCGGTTAGATGTCAACAGTGATGTGGTATTTCTTGCACTTTATGTAGATGACATCCTTCTAGTTGGCAACAACGTGAAGTCATTATCGACGTAAAGAGTTGGCTATCCGATCGGTTTCAAATGAAAGACTTAGGAGATGCGACGTACATTCTTGGGATCAAGGTTTACCGAGATCGCAAGAAGAAAATGTTGAGCTTATCTCAAAGCGCCTTACATTGATCTTGTAATTACTCGCTTTAGTATGCGAGACCGCCAAGAAAGGATTGCTACCTTTCGCACATGGCGTTGTTTTATCTAAGACACACTCACCTATGACCGCAAAGGAGATAGAGGAAATGAGACAAGTTCCTTACGCTTCACCGTAGGAAGTCTCATGTACGCAATGCTATGCACGAGACCCGATATCTCGCTGTGCGGTAGGCATAGTAGCTAGATATCGCCTAACCCGGACAAGCTCATTGGATCGCGAAGAAAGCATATACTCAAGTACCGAAAAGGACTCGAGATTATAGGCTGGTTTACCATGCGATAGTCTAATGCCTTTGGGTTATCTGCACTGGATTTCCAAGTCGACCGTGATGAGAAAAAGTCAACCTCGGGCTATGTGTTTACCTTGGGAGGTGGAGCCGTATCTGGCGGAGTGCAAAGCGATGCATTGCGGACTCTACCATGGAAGCCGAATATGTAGCCGCCGGAGGCTTCTAAGGAGGTCAGATGGTTCAAGAACTACCTCACGGATCTAGATGTGGTACCTAGTTTGCCCAAGAGTATCATAGTTTCTCGTGATAACTCGGTGCGATGTGCAAACTCGAAGGAACCACCGGACCCACAAGGCGACCAAACACATAGAGAGAAAGTACCATGTCATACGAGAAATCGTTAGACGAGTGACGTCTTGATTGAAAAGATTGATCGACGGAAAATCTAGCGGATCCATTCACGAAGAGCTGCCGCAAAAGTCTACGATGAACACGTTAGAGGACTTGGATTGCGCTGATGGCACCCACTTAGAAAGGAAACTTTTGTATAAGTGGGAGAAGCAATGTGATGGTTGTTTGTAATAGCTAGTAGAAAGACACATTGTATACTAAAAGTTTGCTTTAGTATAAGTGGGAGATTGTTGGTTTGTATCTTGGCGCATTTGATTGAGCTTGTATACAATGTTTCTGTTACCACTATTACAATCTCCTATCGATTTGAATACTTGATTGCATATATCGTGTCCCTTATCTCATATATAAGTTAGATCATACGGTGTGTAGAAGATCACGTAAGTCCGTATGATTGGTCGCTTAATGAGATATAAAAGTTTCACGGTGAGGCGACTTAAGGACGAGTTGTCGGTTTAGCCGCAGATAGATAAGTGACTTGACTTAGTTGCTTGTCTATCTTTGCACGTCTCGACGTATTGAAGGATCACGGTGAGATGAGTTCTTCTTTCGACCGTCGTGAAGAACCCAGATCTCGGTGACTTACGATGATCTAAACCTCGATAAGGTATTAGGTGAGTATGAGTTCTTGTCCATCACTTTGACTTGTTATGGGTGAGGTTATATGTTCTAACCCAAGATTCTCCGCATCTTGGGTGGTGGCGATCTTATGTCACGCTAGTTATCTCAGACGAGTCACCGTATCCGTTAAGGATGATGACGCCCCTCAAGGAGCTCAAAGGTTTATTGTACTAAACCCCGCAGTTGAGTTAGCTCAAGTACAATAATAAGGTTGAGTGGTACTACTTAAGAAATAAAGTTGTAATCGCTTTAAGCGGTCGATTGCTATAAATGATTAATGGACGCTCGATATCTTAAATACGGGATTCAGAATGTCTAAGTGCAAGCCCGACTCAACTTCGTAATAAAGGGTAAGTCAACATTCTTTCTCTAGTGGCATGATCGAATGTTTATAAATTAATTTATGTTCGGTTGAACATAAGATAATTAATTTATTTGAGGCCCATCTTTATTCCTTGCATTTGATCCACAGGCTGGCCCATCCAGCCCGTAGCTAAGGAAAATCGGCGCCTCATGCTCTCAATTGGCAAGATTTTATTCTCTTTATCCCACAAGGATAAAATTATATTTATGGTATATGCATAGATCCTTTCCATATAAGATTATGGTAATAATCTTGAGAGTATGGAAATAATCCTAAGAGTATGGAAATAATCCCAAGAGTATGGTAATATTCCATATAGGATTATGGTAATATTCCATATAGGATTATGGTAACATTCCATATAGGATTAAGGTAGTGCATTATAAATATAAGGTATGAGATAAAGTCTGAGGTTAATGCTCATTAATCCAAAGCTAATTTTCGTGCATCTCATAGTAAGCTTGAGAGGATTCTCGAAATTTTAGAAGAGATATTGGGTGATTTTCAAGTATTCTCCATAGATCGCCCTCACCGACGTTGGAGATTGGGCAACCGGATCAGATCCGAAGGTCAAAGCACGAGTCCGATCCGCTCGATCCGCTCATCTCGCTCCATCGACCTCTTCGATCCAAAGGTAAACACGTGTAACCCCAACGTGTTGCAATTTAATTATATAGACGCATGCTAGGTTTATAATCAATGTATGGTGAATTAAACACCCAAGATGGATCCTCGGGCGGGGTTAACATATGTTTATCCTACGAATGCTCATGGATTTTACATCACCCCTACCAAACAAAAGTAAATCATCAGCAAACGCAAGGTGAGTGATCTTGTTACTTTCACATTTAGCATGGTAATTAAATTCTTTGACAGAGGTATTAATGGAAAGGAGACGGGACAGATATTCCATACAGAGAAGGAATAAAATAGGTGACATAGGGTCCCCTTATCTAAGTCCTCTACGACCTTGGATACAACCATGTACCCCCCCCCCCCCATTGATACACAAAGAATATGAGGGAGATGTAACACAAGTCATGACACAGTGAATGAAACAATGATGTAAATTAAGGCCATAAACAACTTCAGCCAAGAAACTCCATGAGATTGAGTCATAGGCCTTTTGTAAATCAACCTTAATCATGCACCTAGGCGAAATACCTTGTTTCCATTCATATTTACGCAATAATTCTTGTGCAAGAAAGATGTTATCAGTTAGGTTGCGTCCCTTAATAAAGGCAGACTGTGAGAGATGTATTTTCGTATGGATAAAGGTTGCCATTTTATTCGAAAGAATCTTAGTAATGGTTTTGTAAATTACATTAGTACATGCAATAGGGCGGAAATCTTTCACAGTTGGGTTGTGGCTCTTTTTGGGGATCAAGGAAATATTCGTGTGATTTAATTTTTGGTAAATCAGCCTCTTTGTGAAGAATTCCAAGATAGCACTCACAACATCCTCTTTAAGAAAATCCCAATTATCCTTAAAGAAGGTTGTCGTAAAGTCGTCAGGTCCAGGGCTTTTATCCCCATCAATGCTAAATAGGTTAGCTTTGATTTCTTCAATCGATACAGGTGCAATAAGGTGTGCATTGTTATCTACGTCAAGAACCGGACCCACAGACACAACACGAGGGTCAATTCTCAAATTAGGTACCTGAACCCCAAATAAATTCTTATAATATATTAAAAAATCATCCTTAATCTGCTCAATATTATACGAAATCCGCCCATCATCCCTACTGATAAATGTGATAGTATTTTTAGCTGAGTTCCTTTTAGCCAAGCTGTGGAAGAATTTGTTATTTTTATCAGAAAAATTCAAGTGCTTAGCCCTAGCTTTTTGAATGAAAAAGTCCCTCTCAAAGAGGCTGAGTTTCTACACCAAAACCCTAATATTCCGTTCCTCCAGACGGAGATTCTCATTTAGAGGGTCCTGGTCAACCCGAAGCTGCACTTCATTCAGTTTAGTCTTTGCATGTTCAGCTTTACAAGAGATGTCAACTAACTCTTTGGTATTAAAAATTCTCAATGCCTTTTTGAGGGTTTTTAGCTTAGACCACAGACAAGCTTGGGCACATTCAGCTTTGTACGACGGCCAGTTAGCTTCCAGGAAGCTTTTAAAGTTTGGAAGAAGCAGCCAAGTATTAACAAACCTAAAGGGCTTCTTACAACCCAGAGGAGTCTCAAATAAAGTTGTTACTGATGAAGAGTGATCAGAGACAAACCCTTTTGGAAGGAAGTCTGATCGACATAAGAAATTAGACTTAAGCCATGCATTATTGACTAGGACTCTATCAATTTTAGACGACTTATCATTGTTACTCCACGTAAAATGACAACCAGTGGAAGGGGAATCCTCAAGTCCAAGGAGAGCACACGTATCAACAAAGTCACGGTACTCTTGTTCAAGAGGAACACGGCCCCCAACTCTTTCAGTTGGATCAAGCACACAATTAAAATCACCTGCCACAAGGGCAGGAGAATTAGGGGTATATTAGCAATAAGAGAGTCCCAAAGCTCTCTCCTATCATGGACTTGTCACAACCCATATACAAAAGAAAGATTAAAACAGGTATTGGTAGCTTTCCACTTGTTATATGTGTGTATGACTTGTTTTTCTTTCTTAAGAATTTCAATGTCAACTCTTTGGGGGTTCCACAGTAATAATATTCGACCACCCTTCACAACATCAAAATTATGATCATGATTCAAACCAATTATATGCTTGCCCAAGAAATTCTTCATGTTCAAAGTATTAAGTTTTGTTTCAAACAAGCACAAAACATCCGGTTTTTGTTTAAAGATAAAGTCAGCAATAGCTGATTGCTTGGAGGCTTTATGAAGGCCTCTAACATTCCATGCAACAATAATCATTTACGATATTTAGATGCCCCACCTTTTGGGTGTGCCTTACCCTTCTTGTTTTTACCTTTCAATTTTTGTTTACCATCCAGTATCACCTTCAAAGCATCCGCATCAGATATAGCCGGAGCATCACACTGTGCAACCTTACACTCCTCATGGTCCGTATGCTGCCCTGCACAGAGCAAACTAGAATCAAGACCATAAGAGGGATCCGTTGAGCACGGATGGGCTAAAAAGGTGGAATATCCTGCTCCAAAAGAGGGGGATTCTCTGCAGCGGTAATATTTTTCTCCTTTGGGCTTAATGGTTGTTTGTCATCAATGCGGTATCCATCAATCAAATCCAGGGCCTGGTTAGATGAGATAGTAAGAGGCTCTTCATTTAGAGCACAAATCACATCCGCATTAATAGGACCTGCATCAAACAAAGGAGAAGGTGAGTTACTCGGCGAAGAAAATCTTAGATGTGTGTTAGTAGGAGGGGGTGGCTTCTCTATTTCAGTTTCAGATGGCTCCAAAGGCTTAGTATGAGGCCTTGAATTAGGTTTCTTCGAACCAGCCCGAGACATAGGAGGTCTAGATTTAGACTGATCAACCCTTCCATCCCTCCAATGATTCATTTTGACAGGAGGTCTTGATTTAGATCTTGAGGGTTCCCTACTTAGATCCGTCTGCCTCATAAATCTTCCAACTGCTATAGGTTGTGCTTCCAGTCTATTTTTTGCCTTTTCAACCCAATCCTTCTTGAGACGAGCCGGATAGGGTTTATTTCGGTGAACAATATCACGTGTTTGCTCTCTAGATTGTCGTCTATCATTGTGGTGGTCCGACTGGTTTAATCTAACAGAATTTCCCCTAACAGGCTTAGAGTGCCAACCTGCATTGTCAACAATATAACCTCTTCTCCCATACGAGGGAGGGTTAGTAGGATTAATTCTAGGAATAACTTTGCAAGTAGCTGCTAAATGTCTAAACTTAGAGCACTTAGAGCATAATTTAAGCACAAAATCATAGACAATTTCCTGCTCAAACATCTCACCGTTAGGGAGTTTAAGCGTAATAGCTTATAATGGGTCAACAGAGACATCAATTTTAACTAGCATTCTCGGGCCATCAACATGGTTTTTACAAATCGTTCTGAAATCAACATTTAATGGAGTTCCAAGCACAGACCCAATTTTACTAAGAGCCGTAGCAGACCATAACTCAAGGGGTAGGTTTGGAAGGGTATCAAACATGTTACAGGGTTTATCAAAGCGAAAATTCACAGGTAAATCACTCAAAATTAATCTGATTCCTGTAATAGAAAAAGGTCCAGCTTCCATAACAGCTTTCCTCTCCTCATCAAAGGGGAAACTGAAGACAATAAACCCATTCTTATGGTACGCTACCCTTGTGGGATAGGGCCATCGATTAACCATACCCTCAATTAGGTTTTTAGGCGGCATAGTATCAGCAAAAAAACCCGACAAACTAAATCCCCACCCGTGTGAAACAGGCACATAGTCAGATTCCTCAAGGCTTAAGATATTCGAAGATAAATCAACATCAAAGTTCAACAGCTTAAGATCAGTTTGTTTAAAGGATTTTTTCTTGGAGAATTCATCACTGCACCGCAACCAACAATCATTTAGGGATGTAAAAACAATATTTTGGGGCACATAATTAGCTTCAACATTATAAAGGTAGGCAGTACCAGCCCTAATATCCTTATACCCTTCATATAACGTAGTTTCAGCAACAACAGAGGTAAGGTTGGGGTCGATATTACCAAATGGGCTCTTATCCATAGTGCTTGTTGAGGCACTTTCAACCAGAACATCATCTGCATGGACAACGTTCATATTTTGGCCCCTTCGAAGACTTCCGCAAAATTCATTACCTCTACCTTTTCCGCATTATCAGATCTACTGCTGGAAGCCATTGGGGGATGAATAAGACTTCAGAGGGGGCAGAACACCACTGCAGAGTATACTGCCGACGACCACCCACCGGGCAGCCAAACCCAGGGTATTGCCGCCCTCAGATCCAAGCGAAATAGTAATCTTTTTCTGGCTGTGGCAAAAAATCACCAAGAGAGACGCAGGAACAAGGTTAGAAAAATACCAGTGAATAGAATGGGGGGGTATACCAAGAACGTCTCAGATCTGCGTCTCAAGTCGCCTAAAAACCGTAGAGTCGCTCATCCGATTCACTCCCAGACGGCAGCGCAGTCGACAGCCACTGGAAGAGATGAGCCTCCTTTTGTCGTTAGGACTCAAGAAGACGGACTGCAGAAGGCGGCGGAGAGATCAAGGGTTCCTTTGTGAACTGACCACCGTGGGAACATCACCCAAAGAATCGATTGAAGCCGAGGACGACCACTGTGTGATAGGCCGACGAAGAAGCCACAGAATATCCCCGGTGAGGTCGTTGGAAGTGAGGCGGCGCAGATGTAGGGTTTCTCCAAAACTGAGGAACAACCCAAAAATCCCCAAATGAGTCACCTCCTTTGGAGAAAAGGTTACAGAGAGTGTTATAATCGGTAGGGCTTCGTCGGAACGCCAATGGCCAGTCGCAAAAGAACGGCGGTGCAACCTAGGGTTACGCCGGATTTGACGAAACCCCATAAATCACCCATCAAATAACTCGCACAATGACGCAGATGAAGAATATGTAATCAGATTATTTTAATGGGAGGAATTGCCGAAAAACTTCGGATAAGTGTAGCAGAAAAGGGAAATGTTACAGCGGACCCTAGATGAAAGACCGAGAGGAATTTCTTAGAGAGAGAAGTAATCATCAACCGCTTGCATTAGTCTTTTTATATTCTTAACATGGTATCAGAGTCCAGGGCTTGAAATTTTGAAATTAGGGTTTCAAATTTGAAAATTAGGGTTTTGGGTGAAAAAGGGAAAAGTCACCCATTTTGAGTTCGGAGCTTCACCGGTTGACACCTCCGGCACAGGGAGATGCGCCACCGTCCGATAAACCTTCGTCGGAAGTATGATCGTCAAACCCGGTGTGTGTGGGGCCACGCGTGTGAACAGTTTTATGGTGAACAGTGCGAGTGTGAACAATGGTTCTGCTGCGTTCATTTTTCGTGCATACAAGTCGCGTCTGTGGTCGAATTTGCTCCGGACGGTCTCGTTCAACTCGCCTCGACGTTCTCATTCAACTCACCTCGACGTTCTCTACCTATCTGAGTACATGTTCAAGTCAGCATCTGGTTGGTGTTGGATCTGATTTGTTTTAGATTTCATTTTTTGGCTCAATTTCGTGTTGGCTGTTTTGAATTGATGAATTATGTTTGAATCATTTGAAAGTAAGTCAGTAGCTCATGATATTGTGTCAGTGATGACAAGAATCACGAACCACAAACTCTTCATATGAATTACTTAGATTGGCGTCAGACAATTGAACTTTATTTGTTGAGTGTCAATGGATAATCATATGACTGATGATCCACCTTCTAATTCTTCAAAACTTCATTGGCTACGGGAGGATACCCATTTGTTTCTACAGATTTGTAACTCTATCAGCAGTGAGGTAGTTGGCATGGTTACTCACTACAGTTAAAGCACTTTTGACGTATCTTGAATTTTTGTATTCTTGAAAAGGAAATATATCTCGGATATATGATGTGTGTCAAGCTTTCTACAGGGCAGACAAATGGGATAGATCTCTTATAGATTACTTTATGGAATTTAAGAAGACTTATGAAGAACTCAATATGTTGCTTCCGTTCAGTGCAGATAGCAGGTCTTCCATCTGACTTTGAGACTGCTAAGTCACAAATTCTCTCTGATTCACAGATTTCTTCTCTCCAAGAGGTTTTTAGTCGAGTTCTGCGCACTGAACATACAACATCTAGCTAAGTTCCTCAGCCTCACAATGCTCTTGTTAGTCGTGTTGGTGCATATGAGTCTGCAAAGCCACAATATAAGAATGGTGGGAATAAAGGCATTTTTGGACAATGCACAAAAGATGTGGAATGCAATTATTGTCATGAAATTGGGCATATTAAACGAGATTGTCCAAAATTGCGTAAGAAGATGCCCCAGTCTGTAGCTTATGTCGTTGATAGTGGCAATAACTTGTAGGGAAATCTGATTTTAACCCTCTCCCGAGGATCTATCTTGGATGTTTAATTCACCATACATTGATTATATGCCTAGCATGCACCTATATAATTAATTGCAACACGTAGGAGTTTTCTCGTGTTTACCTGCGAATCTGTCGGGGATGAATAGATCAAGATTCATGCTCTGATTTTCTGGACTGTATCCCGATTGCCTAATCTCCAATATCGAGTGAGGACAATCTATGGAGAATGCTATAGAAAATCACCCTCTTTCTTCTCACTTAATTTTCGAAAATTCTCACTATTATGATATAGTAATTCTCGAAAATATGGAATGAGGATTAGCCTTGATTTTCTCTCTCACCTTATATTTATAATGCACTCCCAAATCCTATCTAGATAGGATCTATGCATATCTAATAAATATAATAATATCCTTTAGGATAGAGAGGATCAAATCAGAGTCCCAGTAGGACAAGGAGAGAGAGTGGGCGATTTTCACTAAGCTACAGGCCTGGATGGGCCAGCCCAGGGATCAAATGCAAGGAATAAAGATGGGCCTCAAATAAATTAATTATCTTATGTTCAGCCCAGAACATAAATTAATTTATAAACATTCATTCATGCCACTAGAGAATAAATGCTGACTTACCCCTTTATTACCGAAGTTGAGTCGGGCTTGCACTTAGACTTTACGAATCCCCGTATTTAAGATATCGTACGTCCATTAATTATTTACGCTGCTCGATCGCTTAAAATAATTAATATCTTTAATTCCTTAAGTAGTACCACTCAACCTTATTATTGTACTTGAGATAACTCAACCTCGTAGGGTTTAGTACAATAAACCTTTGAGCTCCTTAAGGGACGTCATCATCCTAAATGGATACGGTGACTCGACACGGTAACTAGCATGACATACAAGATCGCCACCACCCAAGATGCAGAGAATCTTGGGTTATCTCATGTAACCTCACCCATAGCAAGTCAAAGTGATGGTCAAGAACTCATACTCATCTAATACCTTATCGAGGTTTAGATCAACGTAAGTCTCCGAGATCTAGGTTCTTCACGACGGTCACGATAGAATAACTCATCTCACCGTGATCCATCAATATGTCGAGACGCATCAAGATAGACAAGCAACCAAGTCAAGTCACTTCTTATCTACACATGACAGCTATACCGACAACTCGTTCTCAAGTTGTCTCGCCAGTGATACTATTTATATCTCATTAAGCTTGACCAATTATACAGACTTCTGTGATCTACAACACAATGTATGATCTAACTTATATATGAGATAAAGGGACATATATATGCAATCAAGTAAACAATTCAGATAGGAGATTGTAATAGTGGTAACAGGAAACATTGTATACAAGCTCAACCAAAACTGCTTCCAGTATACAAATCCAACATAACTCTAGTCACACCATCACTATCTCTGCTGATGATTATGCAAAGTTGTCTCGATTCCAGGAACAAGCTAAGCAACGATTTGATTCTCCTATTTCTGTCATTGCTAAGTCAGGTAAACCTAATGCATGTCTTGTTTCGTCACCTTCCAAATGGGTCATTGATTCTGGTGCCATAGATCATATGACAGGTAATTCGAGCTTGTTCTTCACTTTTTACTCACATAAATATGTTTTTCCTGTTACTTTAGCTGATGGTTCTCAATCTCGTGTCACTGGATCGGGAACTATCAATCTTACTCCATCTCTACCCTTCTAATCCGTGCTCAACCTACCAAACCTCTCATTCAATTTGGTGTCTGTTAGTCAAATAACCCGCAAACTTAATTGTTGTGTCTCATTTTTTCCTGATCATTACTTGTTTCAGGATCTCACAATGAAACAGATTATTGGTAAGGGACATGAGGATGGCGGCATCTACACTATGGACATGCATCTTCCCAAGCCCATAGCATGTAATGGAACCGTTACTCCTTTTGAAGCTCATTGTCGGTTGGGTCATCCGTCTCTTGTCATTTTGAAGAAACTGTGTCCGCAGTTCTCTAAATTGTTGTTTTTAGATTGTGAGTCTTATCAATTTGCCAAACATCATCATCTTAGTTCTAGTCCTCGTGTCAATAAGAGAGCTACTGCTCCCTTTGAGTTAGTGCATTCTGATGTTTGGGGTCCTTGTCCTATAACATCGAAACCTGGATTTTGTTACTTTGTTAGCTTTGTTGATGATTATTCTCGTATGACATGGTTATATTTCATGAAACATCGTTCTGAGTTGTTTACTCATTTTTTACCTTTTGTGCTGAGATTAGAACTCAATTTGATGTTCCTGTGAAAATATTACGAAGTGATAATGCTAAAGAGTATTTGTCTTAACAATTTCGTTCTTATATGATGCATAATGGCATTCTTCATCAAACATCTTGTGTTGATACACCATCCCAAAATGGTGTAGTTGAAAGGAAAAGTAGACAGCTTCTTGAGACAGCCAGGGCTTTGTTGTTTGAAATGCAAGTTGCTAAACACTTTTAGGTAGATGCAATCTCTACAGCTTGTTTTCTCATTAATCGTATGCCTTCGTCTGTCCTGTGTGGTGAGACCCATTTTCATGTTCTTTTCCCTCCAAACTGTTGTTTCCTATTGAACTTAGGATGTTTGAGTGTACTTGTTTTGTTCGGGATGTAAGACCTCAGGTTACCAAATTGGATCCCAAATCCTGAAAGTGTATCTTTTTGGGATATTCTCGGATATAAAAAGGGTATCGATGTTACTGTCCTAGCCTTAACAAATATCTCGTGTCATCTGATGTTGTCTTTTCCGAGCAATTACCTTTTCTGGGACTCCTTCTCAATTTTACAGTTTGGGAGGGAGGATGAGTTTCTTCTATACACTATTCTCTCTCCTGTTGGTTCTTCTTCTCCTGAAGCTATGGTTGTTCCTCCAACAGCTTTAGCTATGCCTCTAATTACACAGACATATTCTCGTCGTCCACCACCTTCGGTTCCTGTTGCTACTCCTGTCGAAGATACGCACGTCTCATGTCCTGATGCGCCAATATCTTCGTTGTCTGATCTACCCTCAAGTGAAGATCTTTTCATTGCTCTTCGTAAAGGTAGACGTTCTTGAACTTATCCCATCTCTCATTTGTTTCCTATAATCATTTGTCTCATTGGTCTCGTGCTTTTGTTGCTTCTCTCGAGTTTGTTCCTAAAACTGTTGCTGAAGCTTGGGCCCATCTTGAGTGGCGCAAACCCATGATTGAGGAGATGAATGCTTTGTATGCTAATGGCACTTGGTTTTTGGTGGAGCTTCCTGAATATAAACGACCCATTAGTCGTAAGTGTGTTTACAATTAAAGTTAATCCTGATGGCTCCATTGATCGTTTGAAAGCTCGCCTTGTTGCTAAAGGCTATGCTTAGATTTATGGTGTTGATTACTGTGAAACATTTTCACCCATGGCCAAACTTACCTCTATCAGACTTCTTATTTCATTGGTAGCTCGGCATCATTGGCCCCTTCACCAACTCGATATCAAGAATGCCTTTTTGCATGGTGATTTGATTGAGGATGTCTATATGGAGCAACCACCCTGCTTTGTTGCTCATGGGGAGCCACAGAAGGTTTGTTATCTTCATAAATCACTTTATGGTTTGAAACAGAGTCCTCGTGCATGGTTTGGCACTTTTGCTCGTGCTGTCGAGGAGTTTGGTATGACACAAAGTAAATCCGATGACTCTGTTTTCTACAAACGATCTGAATGTGGTATTATTTTGATAGTTGTGTATGTGGATGATATTGTGATTACTGGTAGTGATTCTGACGAGATTATCTCTTTGAAAACTTTTCTTCCTACTCGATTTAACACCAAAGATTTAGGTGAACTCAAGTATTTTTTGGGTGTTGAGGTGATGAGAAGTAAGAAAGGAATATTCTTATCTCAAAGAAAATATGTGCTTGATTTACTTTCTGAGACAGGAAAGTTGGGAGTTAAACCATGCAGCACTCCAATGGTTCCCAATTTACACCTTACTAAAGATGGTGTGTTATTTGATGATCCCGAAAAATACAGAAGATTGGTTGGAAAGTTGAATTATTTGAGAGTGACAAGTCCTGATATAGCTTATACAGTCAGTGTGGAAATCAGTATATATCGTCACCAACTGTTGATCATTGGAAGGCAGTGAAGCAGATTTTATGTTATTTGAAAGGAGCGCCTGGACGTGGAATTTTATACGGTGATCATGGCCATGGGAAGATTGAATGTTTTTCAAATGCTGATTGGGCAGGGTCAAAAGAAGATAGAAGATCTACTTTAGGATTTTGTGTTTTCCTCGGGGGGAAATCTAATTTCGTGGAAAAGCAAGAAACATAAAGTGGTTTCACACTCTAAGTGCAGAGTCGGAGTATAGAGCGATGGCTAAATCTGTATATGAGATCATGTATATATATAAGTTTCTAAACGAAGTAGGTTTGAAAATCCCAATACCAGCTAAGGTGTGGTGTGATAATCAGGCTGCAATTCACATTGCATCTAATTCGGTCTTTCATGAGCGAACCAAGCATATTGAGATTGATTGTCATTTTGTTCGTGAGAAGATTCAGCGGACTGATTTCCACATGGTACATAGGAACTCAAGACCAATTGGGAGATATCTTCACTAAAGTCTTAATGGGGTTAGGGTTGAGTATCTTTGTAACAAGCTATGCATGATTAATATCTATGCTCTAGCTTGAGGGAGAGTGTTAGATATATATATATATATATATATATATATATATATATATGGTATATCTTATGGATCAAGATTAAGACTTACCTTCTATTGTAGGACTCTTGTATATGTATAGGAGCTTTGATGAGTTAATAATATAGAGAAATTTTTTCCCAACATCATGTTTTATATTCTTAACAGTTTTCATCGTTACTAAGTGCAGGTACATGTGGCTGTAAAGCTTGCTCTACGTGAAAACAAGAATGTCTGGCTGAAATTACTGATTATTATAGCCTGTGAACATAGTTTCATGTTTTAAAATATAGGAGGCATGGTTAGAAACTGCTTTATGCAAACATGGTCTATGTTTGTGGTTGCTTAGCTTCATCACAGATAAAGCTGTCAAATCCAGCCTAGCTTTGCCTGCTAGCCGACCTAAAATATTACTTCCTCAGTCCCACCAAACTTGGTATGTATTCCTTTTCGGGTTGTTTCATCGAACTTGACTCATTTCTTTTTTAAGAAATAGTTATTTCTTCAAAAGGCGTGAATTCTACATACTTTTTATTACTTTAACCATTCTATACCTTTTTCTACCTATTTTTTTTATCTATTCAACCACTTTATACATTTCTTTTAAATAAACTTGTATAAAAGAAACTAGGCATGCTTGACGGGATGGAAGGAGTATATCTTTGGCCCATGTGTGACCGAACGAGTCCGATTTTGGGTAGGTCCATGTCTTCTTAGACCCATTTTGATTTTTTCGGGCCGTGCTGGTGAGAAGTCTCTTAACTTCTCCCTTTGGCCCATTGGGCTCAGACCAGGCTGATTGATGGTTTGACAGTTTTAAACTCACTAGGATGTGTGTCATAATATGACATGTACATGAGCTAAAATTTCTTTGGATATTAATATCTTCTATCATATTTGTAGAGGTGTTTGGTTTGGTTGTTAGACTTGATTGGTAAATTAGTCTAATTTATCACATGTTTGGTTGAAAGATTCAACCCGTGATGGATAACGTGATATGTGCTCCAATCAACCAATTAGATGATAATATATCACTCCAAATTTAGATTGTTTATTTAATCATCTTTTAGTTCATAATGCAAAATTTCAAAAATGATCTCATCGGAATTATTTTGGTCCTTGTTGCCCTTGAACTTTTGTATTTTTGCTACACCACATGGACAATTTGGTATTACGTTACATTTTTTAGTCATAATTTGTCAATTTATTGTACACTAAAATCAATCAATCCAAACACAAAACTAAATAATCTTATCCTAAAATCAATCAATCCAAACACAAACCTAAATAATCTTATCCTATCAATCTTATTTATTTTATCTATCAAACCAAGTGTCCTTGTAATGTTTATGGATATTGAAAGGTGTGATTATTATTAGTCCAGATTTCACTAATGGGGAAATCTGGGGTTCAGTTTGTAATTTTGAGTAAAATCAAGATACCTACTGTAGATGCTGTTGAGTTTGTGTAGAGTGATAGTATAATCAGTGTAGTAATCAATTAATTAATTTTGTCGATATCCTAACTGTTTAACAATCTTTTAGGTGCAGGATTTATTGATAAATACTTTTCTGGTACACTGCTGCTAGATTGAAGCCCTTGTGTTAAAATAATTGCACTATCATTTAACTAGATTTTTTTTATTTGGGCCTCTCACATAGTACTTGACTAATTCACTTACTAAATCATTTTATAATGTCTAGAACTTAAAGGAAAAGATAATCAAATCATTTTATGTGATTTTGTTATTTTTAATATCAGCAATATAAGAGAAGCAGCATGTTGAATAGAACTCACAGGAAGCATCTTGAAACTTCTATTTAATTCACTTGTCTTGTCTCATTTGACTATTACTGTTAAAATCAGGTAGTGTGATTAATTAATCTTACTGGAAATTAATATCCTAAATAAAATTCGATTAGAATTTTTTTTTTTAATAAAAAAACAAACATCGCAAAAACAAGTGAATATTATTGGAATTCGTAATGAAATTTGACAATGATAAAAGTTTATAATTGGGCCAAAATTAAAATACTTTTAAACAGATAAATATAAAATTTCAATAAATTGAATTGAAAGGCTATTTCAAGCTCTCATATGGTGGATAAAATAATAGTGTTTTCCAGGTTGTCATTCATCAGAGATAGTATCAAAATATGTTATGAATAATTATTTATAGGCCTCTCTAATCACTATAACAAATAATTATTAACCGCATAAAGACACAATTAGGTTGGATTGATAAAATTAATCTAATTTAATCAAATATTTACCTTTAAGGATTAACATTTGAGGATATCTCAAAGTCCGAGATTATTTTAATCATTTGAATTGTTCTCCATTAATTTTAATCCAACCAATATAAGTAGGATTGGAATAATCCTCCAAATAAAGGGAGAGTTATATATCTCAATTTTAATCTTCCACTAATCATTTGTAGTAAACAAATGATTGATAGATAAAAATTATTTTATCATATATTTAATCCATCAAATACGCAATCCTTCAAAATGTTAATCATGAAAAGTAAACATTCTCTTATAATATTATTTAACTTATCGCGTATTCAATAATGAAACTGAAAATTCCCAGCAAATGTGTAGCTTTCATTCTCTATAATGCAATCAAGATGAATGTTTTTATTGAGGTTTTTTTCTCTTATATATTGAGAAGTTTGAGATATGGATAGAGAACTAACAAATCAGTTATATATTTAAAATGCATAAATAAGATAAGAATACTTGCAAGCGTAAAGATTATGTATTCTTAAGAATGTTTGTGGATTTATAAGTTCTTTACAAGATATGTGGCGATTCTCCTAAGAAGAAAAACTAAAATAAGCAATAAAGCCTGTAAGTTGTTTATATATTAAAAAAAAATGATTAAGACATTGAAGTATTATAGTGTATTTATTGATTGTACATACTCGACATAATAAGGGATTAAATTTGCAATTAAAGTTAATTATATTTACGGGACATAATAGGACAAAGTTTTGGGATCAGAGGATCTGATCCCAAAAACTTTTTCGCGTACACACATTTAGGGGAGAGATCATATGAATTTTTTCCCTATGTATTAATTAGGAACTTAGGAATCAATTTGGACCATTGATATTTGTGTAATACTAATAAAAAAATATTATTGTAAAAAAAATATTATCATAAAAAAGCTGTGTACATCAATAAGCATGGTTAATAAATTAAAGAGAGAGTTTTGAGTTCAACCTACATAATTTTTGTTCTAGTTTCTTGTTGTGATGGTAGTTGTATTGTATTTCTACTCTCAAAAGTTTGCATTTTACTTTCGTTATCTTTATTCAATATTAGTCAATATTATTGAGATTGTTATGTGTAAATAAGAATCATGCAAACGACATAGTCAAATACCCTAACCACATACTTTTAGAAATTAAATTTGACATTTTGACTTATGAACTATAATAATCTATAAAACGACCACGTGAACGTTGCTGTAATCTACAACGTCAACTTTTTTTTACCTAAGACATTTGGTGCACAAACTTTTCAAGTGTTGCATATTAACAACATAGGTGTTGAGATCTGCATTTGTTGAAGGGTTCAATAATAATAAGGATAAAAATATCAGTTCATGTTCCAACGTTTTGCGATTTTTTACTTAATATCCCAACATAAGCATATTGGTATTTTAGTCCCTAACGTTTCAGAAAATTTCACTTAACATTCCGTTGATCAATTTCCGGCGTACAAATGCTTACGTAACTGCCGGAATTCCATGCTAAATTTCACGTCAATAAAAAAATTAAATAAAAACGTGAAAAAACTTCTCCAAAACGACATCATTCCATTTCTTTTCCACGCCAATATAAGGGAAGAAATAGATTGACGTAGTTTTAGACGAATTTTTTCACGTTTTTATTTCATTTTTATAATGACGTAAAGTCCACCATGAAATTATGGTAGCCACGTAAGCGTTTGTACATCGAAAATTGATCGGCAGGACGTTAAGTGAAATTTTCTGAAACGTTAGGGACCAAAATAATAATATGCTTACATTGGGACATTAAGTGAAAAAAACACGAAAAACTAATATTTACCTAATAATAATAATAATAGCTAGTTTACTTGTGACTTTAGATGGTTGTCCATATCATTGCAAAAACTTATTGGAATAACAAAGTTAAGATTATGATTCTATATCTTGAGTTATAAATTCCTCAACCATATTATTGGCATTGGATTCCGATTTGATTTGAGAGAAACACGAGTCGAATGAGTGGTATTGTAATATCCCGAAGAATTAAAGGCCTAATTACGATATTTAAAATTCGTAAATTAGGGTTTCGCCGAAATAATTGAATTGGCAAATTATCGAATAATGATTTCGATTAATTATGAGGTAATGAATTCCTATTTTATATTCACTAAGAATTGTGAATTAAGGAATATACATATATAAAGTATTTCGGCAGTAGTATTTTAACGTCGATTGAGTATCGATAGTTAAAATTTCGTGAAATTTTCTAAGTGACGAAGCTTAGAATTAAATTCCATTATTAATGGAATAATTTAATAAAGTGATTACGACTTTATTACGACCTTTTTGAGATAGGTCAATAATGAACGTTTTGAGACGTTTCAAACGTCAACGTTTAGAGATGAATAGAAAAATGAGTTTAATGATCAAGGATTTATAATATTTAAATTCCTATGATTATTTTATGTAATTAGAGTATTATTTAGCATTAGAATAATGCTAGAACATTAAGGATTAATTATTGAACAAATTTGGAATTTTCGAAAACCCTAATTCGAAAATTAGGGTTTTCTCACATGAAATGATACCAATAATTTTTCCTATGATATAATTTATCATCTAAGACATATATTATGATATATATATATAATTAGCATGAAAATTAATTATATATCAATTCATAAGTGAAATAGCCGTGCCTATTGAATGTGTACAACATTATTTACGTAAATTTGGAGTATGTCTGCTATGTTGTGTTTTAATCATGCAAGTGGAATATAATTTGTACACATTAACCAAGTAAACATAGTGTTCAAGCAAGTGGATGCATGATAGGTGATAGTAGCCGATTTCTATGACCATACAACACTTTGATGATGTATAATACAATTGGGAATGTGCATATTAACTATACCATGTATTAAGATAAAAGAAAATTAAAAATACTCCTCTTTGAACAAGAGATGACCGACGGCTAAGCCTCCCAAATTCAATGAATTGAATTGTTCAAGAAATGGTGTAAGAAAATACTTACTTCCATGAGGTATGCATGATGAGTCATGAAATGAATTTAATTCTTTCTTTGAGAACAAGAGTGCCAACGGCACTTATACACAAGTGTAAAGATAATTCTTTGATTTGTTCAAAAAGTGTGTAAGACATAGTTACTACCATGACATAATATCCTATGAGTCATAAAGCTTTATTGAAAAGGCTCCCAATTTGTTTTGTGAATGAGAACCGAGAGAGAGAGTGAGATGGCTTAGAGTGTTTTATTTCATTTACATTAGTAATAGGCTTCATTAAATCAAACACTCTCTCTCCCTAAAAAGCTAAACCACCGTGAGCTTCTCCATTGAATACCTTGAGTGTTCTTCATCTTTCCTTGGCCAAAAGCTTGATTTAAAATCATTGTGCCTTAAATCAATACCGTTAAAAAGGTTAGAAATCGAACGAGCTTCGATTGTACACTAAGATTTTAATTATCCTATGGTTAGATTAAAATGTTAAGCATGTGTTCTTGAGTATGAAATTATGCTAGCAATGATAGTTGTTCATTAATAATGTGTATTGAGATGAACTATAAGCATATATCATGTTTAAAATTAAATTAAGCATGCTATGAAAATTTTGTTGATGATCGAAAATTTTCTTGAATGATTTAAGGATGGATTATTGATCTATGATGTTATAGGAGCTCATAGTGATTTATTGGAGAATTAAAAATAATCCTAGACTATGGTTTGAAAACTACGAAAATCTTGAAAATACTAAGTTAATGCACAATTTTATTTGAGAAATGTTATATTAATGCTTAGTGGTTTGCTAATAATGCTTATTATGAGGAATATGATTTATATGTCATGATCTAATTACAAATTCATTATGCTATGAGTTCATGTGTAGTGATCGAAAGTTTTTAAATGTTCTTATGTTAATGATTTAATGATCTTTGATGATGATAGAACACATAGTGAATTGTTTGGGAATTTTGGAAATCCTATGTGGTTTAGTTGAAACTACCGAAAGTGGTTGAAGAATGTAGGTTCATGTACAATTTATATTTAAGTGTTATTATAACATATAAATGTTGTCGAGCCTAAAGTAGGTGCTATGGGATTTTATTAGAATTTTTAGAAAATGGTTGGATCACATTTGGGAAATTTTCGAGAGGCTTAAGAAGTTGTACATTGATGTATCAATTGAGATTGTTGAATATTATGATATATTGGTAATATATGATGATGTTTATGAATTGTGAGAATTTATAAAATTTTAGCAAAATGTATGCTAAATTAAAGTATGATGGCGAAAGCTTTAGGTGAAGGATAATGATGTCCAATTTTCTATATCTAATGTTAATACATATTAGTGATACTATGATAAAATAGTACACTATATGAATTTAGAAGAATTTTGGAAGAAGATTGAAAATTAAAGCTTAAGGGTCGTGAGTTTGAATAAGAATATTAAGGATTTTAATTCCTTAATATCAAGAAAATAATACCTTATATGCCTAGAAATTATTTTAGACATATTAAGAATTTATGAAATTTTATAAACATAGAATACTATGTTTATGGCGAAACGTTATATTAAATAACGTTAGAAATGAAAAATAATGTTTAATGAATAAGTTAATTAATATTTAAGAAAAATATTAATGGAGTTTATCGATTTGCGTGAAAAATCGAGAATTATGGCTTTATGAAAGAAATCGATTGAAAATCGATTTATGTTGAAATTAGATATTAAAAATATAAGTGATTAAAGAAATTAATTAAGAAAAGTCAAAATGTTGACTTTTGAAATCAACGTATGAAATACGTTTGATAAATACGCTAATACGTGTAAAACGTATTAAGTTTATAAGAAAATCTCATTGGTGAGAAAAGATTTCATAATTGAAATCTTTATATCGAAAAACGTTAGAATACGTTGAACGTTTAACCTAAAGGGTTAAAATGAAATAGTTGAACATATCTCGTTTCTATCGAACTACGAGAAATGTTTAGTTAAGATACGCGATTGGATGACGTATTGAATTCGTTAAGGAATTCGAATTATTATAATATAAGTTATCAAAGTTTATTTTTAAACTTTGAAAATCTCGAAAAACGTGACAGACGTACTGAAATCGTTTTTACGTAAAGGTGAGACGCGGATGCGATCGTTGGCGTAGAAAGGAAACGAATTAAGAAAGCTTACGTACCAGGTGGGCTTTTCTTTTCTTATCCTCAAGGATAAAATGCTCTATTTATGATGCTTTCTTCGAAATGAAAAGTAATTATTTATGATGCTTTCTTTTGAGAAATGATTATGAAATGATGATGAAATTACCTGCCCAAAAATGTTTATGTTTTATGTATGTATCATATCCATGAATGATTGAATGATGAATGTTGTTGGGTCATTCCCAACTTATGAATGAAATCGATATCGGATCCTATGCCGGAAGGCTTATACCTGGCTAGGATTAACGTGTACACCTAATGGTGATTTGTGTCTTTGTAAGGACAATTCACGGTCGGTCACGTGCGACGTGAGAGGAGGCCTCCTTCTACGGCGTAAATGTTAATGTTATGATGAAATGAAGGATATGGATCATACATACAAGGAAAATGTCTGCAGACGAATGTTTATGAAAATGATGAAAAGTTTAGTAAGCTCAAGGCCTTTTAATCAAAACCCTGTGTCTTACCATGATGGGGCGAGTAATTAAAAGATGATAAAATGTTTTGGCATAAGTCCACCGAGTGCATTATTTGTACTCACCGCATATTGTTTTAAATGTGCGATTGAGTGATGATGCGATGGGCGGTGTTGAGCAATAGGAAGGTTGTCGTGAAAGTTATACCTTGATAAGACATCGTCATATATACATATCACATGTTTTCATTGCAAAGAACATAAGTTATGTAGTAAAGTCCAAAACATACTTGATTTATGTATTACAGTTTAATGTTAAATGGTCTCATTGTTTATTCATCCTTGTTTAGAGTAATAATCCCTGCTAAATCGTACTTAGGATTTAGGGGCTGTTACAGGTATGGCCACAACTGCCACTTTATTTATCTTATAAATTGAATAAACTTTTACGTAAATATCTTTTTAATTAAAAAAATATAGTGATTAATATTGGCAACATGATGTAAAAAATTTCTAATGTGTTGAAACTATATTTTACGTTTATAATTATTATCATAGATCAGGTTTTTGGACGAGGGTTACGCCCATTTATTTACAGTAATTAAATATTTTGTAACTAAAATTGTATAAATTCAAAATTATAGTTAAAACTTCAAATTATTTAAGAATTATTTTGCTCCATGTGAAGATGCACGAATATTAATTATCTACAATAAATAATAAGAGGATGGATGTAATCATCTAAAATAAATAATATAATAACCGGATCGAACCAGTTCAAATTGTAAAAGTATTATGTATGGATAGAATTATACTCTATATATTTCTGATATTTTTTGTTTTGGATATTTATATTTCTGATAAAATTCAGAGCATAAAAGTTTATTTCATAAATTCGGGGGCCGAAGTTAAGACGGAGTAAATAAAATTCAGATGAAAAAACGGCATATTCCCTGTATTTATAAACGGTCAACGGTGTTAGCCGTTAACTGCGTTAAAAATTTGAGCAGTCCATTCTTAATAGCAAGAATTTGTAATGACACAAATGCCCCCTCAATTTATTTCATTTGTTGTGTAGATACTACAGAAGGTAGAGAGAGAAAATGTAGGTGGGAAATCGGTTTACTGAAAGAAAGACAAAAAAAACTGTGAAGCATTGTTGACATACAAAATATATATATATATATAGAGAGAGAAAAAGATGATTAAATAGAAACTAACCTTAGCCTAGTAACTAAGAAACTGATCACATCCATTGATTGAAATGTATCTGGAGTCGAAAATTAATCCTTCATTTCAAGTTATTTAATTTACGTTTTTATTTAAAAAGCTTAGAATGGTAATTACTTATTAATCACGATACTTCCTAATCTTAAGGGATCTCTAATATTTTATTAATTATTTGTTTAAGATTATTGGCAATTAAAATAAAAAGATTATTTACATTTACTTTTATTGCGTGAGATAACTTTCGGTAATATTGGTCACATATTTGTTTTTCAATCAAAAAACAAATTATCATTAATTTTTTTTCATCGAACATGGATACCAAAGGTACCTACATGTATGATTTGAGGTTTTTCATTTGTTGAATTATTTTTGCTTTTCGACAGTTACGATATATGCATGTTTTAAGTTATATGTGTTCTTATTGTTGACTGGTTTTATTTTTTTTCTGATCAACACAACAAATAATTATTGTTTGAATTTAGATGCAGGAGGTGTAAACAATAAGTTTAAATATTTTGATGTGTCACTTCCAGAAGAAAACTCAAAGCACTACCAAAAGCATACGCAAAGCACTATAAAAACACACATGTATTTGAAGTAAACGCATTTACAAATCAGTTCATATCTGAAAAAATATACAATCAATAAATAGAAATGAAAGCATTATGCATTTAACCCAAAAGCATAAACAAAAGTTAAGCCGAAAGCATTACCAAATGAGAAGCAAAAGCATATAAAACATCTAGTAAAAGCATACACCAAAGCAATACCACCATAAAACCAGTTATATATGATCATGTTTAATCAAGAGATTGAAAAAAAAATACACAATCAATAAATAGAACTGAAAGCATTATACATTTAGCCCGAAAATATAAACAAATCAGAACTAAAAGCATAACCAAATCAAAACTGAAAGAAGTTTTGGACACATGCCTTCGTAGTGTGACAGAACCAAAAACATTTTAATCTTACACCAAAAGCATAAACAAAAGTTAAGCCAAAAGCATTACCAAATGAGAAGCAAAAACATATAAACATCTAGTAAAAGCATACATCAAAGCAATAACACCATAAACTCAACCATACATGAGCATGTTTAATCAAGAGAATATTATACTTGAAGTTTCAGTGTGATTGAATTATGGATTTCTCGGTGTGTGTGTGGGGAGGGGTGATTTTTCGGATGATTTGGGAGTTGGAAGGAATAAGTTTAATCCCTATTTTACCTCTTAAGCCAAAAAAATTGTCCATGATTGACGTTAATTAAGTTGGGTAATTATTTTAAATTAACCAACTATGTAGCATCTACATCGAGAATTCAAGTATTGTATACGCCATTAGTTCGATCCTTTGTCAGAATTACCCGTAATAACGAACTTGCAAAATGGATATCTCTCTATATATATATATATACACACATATTTCGTATACATGCCTGACCCTGAGGGCAGGTGGACATGGGCGATGGTGCAGGACCCCAAAATTTAGACTCCTTATATATATATTTACAGGAGCAGGACCAACAATATTATGATTAAAGAGGTAAACTGAATTGAGGAATAGAGCAATATTGCTCTGATTACAGGAAAATAGTATCAGTCATCAGTTTAGAATATCCAGATCAAAACATCTCGCACCAAAACTACCCCAAGAATAGCCTTTCAACATGGCTTTGAAATGGGCAAAAAGTGCAGATCAACAGATCTTACGATACCCTAAACATGCCTGATACATATTTTCAACCAACCTCCATAGCTACGACTTTAATCATCGTATTGTTAATCTTACTTCATATGATTTCAAGTTCCATAACAGAGATAATTATATAGCTTAGATATAATTTATCACATAAGGATTTAGCCTATAAGGCTATCCATAACAAGAATAAAATATAAAATTTAAATACAAAAGAAGAGTAAAGAAAACTTACAATAATTTTCCAAGCTTTATTTATTCTTCAGAAATATTTTTACAATACCACTCTTTCTCACTCTTATATTTCTACACTCTAATATTGTAGGCACTCTTCGCACACACTCTGCCCTCAACAAACACTGAGCCCCTATTTATATACACATGGGGAGAAAATCGACAAATGAAAAAAAATCTATCTAAAGTGGCAAAATTATTGCCATTACACTATACTAGTGGAGTAAATAGTAAGTCAAACAATAGTACTCCACGTATTATTGGAACAAATAGTAAGGCCATAGTGCTTGCACATATTATTGGGACATTGTCCCCTACTTTATCAGATATGATAAAGTTGACGTCCTTTTTTGTTGTATTGTTGTACTCTCATTAGTCCAGGTATTTTCTTCACTTTATTTCATCAGTGCTGAGCTTATCTTTCATTTAGGCTATATCAAAGCCAAATCTTCTAGAGATTATCTCTAGTTGTCTTCCTCTAAATCGAGCTCTCCATCTGTCCGCTCTTGTTGTGGCTTCTTTTTCTGCCAGCTTCATATTTTGTAGCATTCTTTTCATATTTTTGTAGGGTCTTTTATTGATCCTTCTTTTGATCATTCCACGTGATGATTTGCACGAGATATTTCGTTGGCATCATATCCTGCAGAATCTTCTACAATTTTCAATTGGATATTTCATCCATTTTCTTCACCTTCATAAAGATGTTCTTGAAGAATATGATTCAAAAAAATAGTTCTGATGTTTGTTGATGAAGCTCGCTTTGGAGTCTTTTATTTTCCCAAAATGATTACGATATAATAATTTTCTCCGGCTTTGATCGGCATTCCTTCAAAGCTAAAAATCCATATTGAAAATTATGCATCCTTAAACTCCACAGATGAAGATGAAGATACTTCTTTCTTTTTGATGATATTATCCACCAATGTATCTTTAACTGCATTAAAAATATCATCCATAGATACTTCATTAGGATCTTGAGACTCTATGAATTCCATTGATGAATCAGAATAATGAGACATTGTCTCTTCTCCTAATTTAGACATTAAATCTTTATTAACTTCATCCATATATTGAGATATTATCTCTTCTTTGGATAAAATCCCAGACTTCGTTTTCATCTTCCTAGTGATATAATCAAAAGGAGATGGTGATAATTTCTGATTCTGAGCATGATTCTTTTCTTCATAAATCTTAATTTTTCTTCTATGAGAAGCAATGTATCAATACCAAAAATCTTTTGGTTTCGGGTTTCTTTTATCATTTTATCCTAGAATTTTGAGTAAAATGCTCTTTATTACATGGAATCAAATCTTCCGTATAACCAAAGATTGGAGACCACTTCCATATCCAAGGAATTGAAAATTCTATAAAAAATAACATAGAAGATATGCCTTCTATACATTTATTTTTTATCTGATATTCCAGAATCCTAGGTGAAATATTCACCCATTTTTCAAATTTTTCTTTCCATTCTTCTGGTAAAATATTGATTGATGTCCCAAATTTTTGCCACCATTTAGCAAACCATATAGGAATTTCATGGTTATAAACCTCTGCACAAATTTTTATAAACCAAGAGTGTTTTCTCTTGTCATTCTCATATAAGAGAACCTTATTGAAGGAATCCATATAATCCCAATAATTATACTTCACTAAAGTTTTTGTATTAGGATATATGTATTCTTTTTGCCTTAATGGAGATATTCCCCATTCTTCAATAGATATAATCTTCTTGACTATGATTTTACTGAAGTTATAAACTTCTTCATTTTTCCCACTATGGAAATGAACTATTTCACATCCATTATTTATGAGAATATTCTCATAATAAAGTCGAGACTTATATGCTCTTCCTGCATATGAAGCATTCTCCATATACCTTTCCATTAATATCCATGGATTATTCTGCCATTTCAAATCATTTTCTTCCAAAAGTATTATAACCTTTTGGGTTTTATTCATAATATATGCATTATTTTCTTCATCATTCTCATTTCCAACTATATTTGAAAATGATGGTTGTGTATTTTTCTGTGATGAAGAACTTTCTTTTTCCTTTTGTTTCTTGTATTCAAGAAACTCTTGATATTCCTTATCTTCTGATAAATTTGAAGCTATAAGCTTCTGTTTCCATGTTGAACCGAATATCCGGTTGTTTTCCTCTGCACCTCTTCCTCTATAAGAGGAAGTTCCTCTACTCGGAATACATATCCGAAAAATTCATTGTATATATTCTCGAGTTAAAAATCAGGAAGACTATTTTCTTGTCATTTTTTATAAATAATTTCAAAATCAAATGGAGCTAAATGAGCTTGTCACCTTGCAAACATTTGTTTAGAAACATCATGTTTAAAATCTTTATTAAACATAAATTTGGCAGATCTACAATCTGTTTTAATAATAAATTTTTGATTATATAAATCATCTTGAAATTTTAACACACATTTAACAATAGCAAGAATTTCTTTAGCTACAGATTGCATAATTCTTTTGTGCATTATTCCATTTCTGAATGAAATCTAACAAGATATTCTTGTTTATTTTCGATTTACTGTTTAAGAATTCCTCCGTATCCTATATCTGAAGCATCTGTTTCAATTATTTTTTCCCAATTTGGGTTGCTTAACATTAAACAAGGAAGAGTTTTAATTTTTTCTTTTATTTTTTTAACAGCATTTGTATGTTTTTCTATCCATGGGACTGGTAATTTTTTAAATCTATCATATAAAATAGCTATATCTATAGCAAGATCCTTATAATATGGAGAAATATAATTTAAATTTCCAAGAAATCTTTGTAATTGAGTTTTATCAATTATTTCACTAGGAAATTTATTTCCAAATTCAATACTTCTGTTAATAGGAATTATATTTCCTTTTTCAATATGATGTCCTAAAAATCTAATATTAGTTTGGAATAAAGACATTTTGGATTTAGATATAATTAAACCATTTTTATAACAATATCTTTAAATATTCTTAAATGTTTAAAATGCATTTCTATATCTTTAGAATAAACTAAAATATCATCGATATAAACAATAATAAATTCACTATAAGGAGTAAATATATCATTCATTATTTTCTGAAATTCAGAAGGTGCATTTTTAAGACCAAAAGGCATAACATTCCATTCATAATGTCCTATAGGAACATTAAAAGCAGTTTTATATCTATCAGATTTATTTATTTGTATTTGCCAATATCCTGATTTTAAATCAAATTTAGAAAATATAACAGAATCATATAATCTATCTAATAAATCTTTTTTATTTGAAATAGGATGTCTAATCCATTTTAATACTCTATTAAGTGGATTATAATTAATTACCAATCTTGGTACTCCTCTTTCCTGTTCACTATGTTTGTTAACATAAAAAGCAATGCATGACCAAGGAGACTGTGAAGGACTTATTAATCCCTTTTGAATTAATGATTCAATTTCTTTTTTACATAATTCTAAATATTCAGAATTCATTTGACAAGGTCTAGCTTTTGTCGGAATTTTCTTTTCATCAAAATCTTCTTCATAAGGAAGAGAAACAATATGTTTCTTTCTATCCCAAAATGCATTAGGATGATCATTACAAATTTCAATAGAAAATTGGTTTATTAATAATTTTATCTTATCCTGTAATTTAGGATTTTGAAGTTTTCTTATATTGTAATTATATTCAATTCTTTTTTAAAAACTTAATTGTTTTCTTTTGAACTAATATTATCATATACTTCATGCAAAATTTTGTAATAGGTTCGATAATAAATTTTAAAATTATATTATTTCCTTTAAAAGTTCCTATAATCCTTCTTTATCAACTTTTATTAAAGGATAAATTTTTGTTAAAAAGGTGTTCGAGTATAACCAGGTTAGTAATATCCTTAGCAAGTAAAAACTTGTTTGTATACAATTTTATTTATACGAGACATATGCCTTAGGTAATTTATAATTAATTTGCAATTTATTTCCTGCAGCATGTGATAAAGTATGAGTAGTTTTATGAAAATACCTAGTAGATATCAATCCTTCTTGTATAACATTCAAATCAGCTCCACTATCTACTAAAGCTGTAAATTCTTTTGAATAATAATTATCAATTAAGAGTGTTATTTTTATATACCATTTTTGTGATATAATCATTTCTAAAGTAGATAGAAAATTTTCATCTTTAGGAAATTTTTCTTTATCAATTTCATAATTATGTTCTATTTGAGTT
The DNA here is from genome assembly GCA_036937905.1 of Salvia rosmarinus. Taxonomy (NCBI): domain Eukaryota; kingdom Viridiplantae; phylum Streptophyta; class Magnoliopsida; order Lamiales; family Lamiaceae; genus Salvia; species Salvia rosmarinus. Next base: position 1,478,090 of record CM072823.1, on the reverse strand, counting down.
TTTGTTTCTTCATTATTTTCTATTCTAGAAATTCTATAATCAAGACTTAAATTTTCTTGTTTTAAATTACTAATTTCTTCCTTAAGATTTTAATCTCATTTATAATATCTTTTAGAGAAGTAGGATTCTCTTCTATTTTTCTTTGTTTTAATAATTTATAAACTTCAGACATCATGTAAGGTTCTTTAGTATTATTAATTTTATTATTATCAATATTATTATTATTCCTATTATTATTATTATTATTATTATTATTATTATTATTAGAAGTACTAGGAATATTTTCTATTTGATCTATTATTTTAGACCTTAATTCTGGATCTTTTATTAATTGTAATAATTCTAAAAAATTATTATTTGTTAAAACATTTAATTCTAAGTCTTGAAATTGTGAAAGAATTTTATAAAATTCTTTTCCTTCATCATCTTCTGATATTTTCTTTGGACAAGATTGTCCAAGAATACAAGGTTCACATTCAGATTCAGATTCAGATATTAAAGAATCATTTTCTATATTATCAATTTCTTGATCTGATTCTGTATAGCTAGAGTAAGAATATTATTCAGAATCTGAACTTTCATCAGAATTTAATAATATTTTTGAAAGAGTTTCTTTCATATCTTTATCTATATCAAGATTATTAATCTTTTTCTTAGTCCAACAATTATTTGCATAATGATCATATTTTCCACATTTTCTGCATATTACAGATTTTCTTTTATTCCAATTCTTTTCCCATTTTTTATTATTTCTTTCATCTTTTCTTATTTTTCTTTGTTCAATTTTTTTCTTAGAAAATCTTTTCTTTTTCCTAGGATATTCTTTATAATTCTTCATTTTATTTTTAGTAGATGATGTTCTAGTTGGCATAGAAATTTTATTCATAGCAAATTGATCACAAAATTGTCCTAATTGTTTCTTTTCTACCAAATTTTGGCGTTTCATTTGTTGATTTAGCTTTATTTCATTACATAAAGCTAATCCTTCTTGGATACATATTCCTATTAATTTACCATAAGTATAATTTTGGTAAGGAATTTCATTTAAATCTTTTCTCAAGATTCTTCTTATTCTTTCAGCAAATAAGCTAGGAAGACCATCTATAAATTTTGACTTCCAATGAGAACTATTACATTCAGGTAATTCTAAGACCCTGTTTAAGAAAGTCTCTTTATACCATCTAAAATCTGTAAGTGTTTTACACCTAAGATTTTGTAACAAGGTTCTAATATTTTCACTATTATCTGTATATCTTCCCGTAAAATGTTCTACAATATTTACTATTAGTGTATAAACTGCATTTTCTTTTATTTCATTTCCTTCCTGTTAATGATATTTAAAATATCATCTTTTCATTTTGTGAGAGATAATGATCCCACCATCCTTGTAATTGTCCAGTAAATCTGCTATTATCATTTTAGCAATTTCTATCTCTATTTTCATTATTTTTACATATAGTAGAATACATTAATATTCTATGCATTGTGTTATGTATTTGTTGATGTACAAACCCATCTATATTTCATTCATAAATATATTGTCCGCTATAACTGTTTGATATAATATCATTTGATTATTCTATTAGAACATCTACAGGTGTTGGTCTTGGATAATAATATTTTCCTGTAGTGGGTTTATCAGCCCATTTTAATAATTTATTAATTTGATTATCATAGATTTTTTTATAATCAGAATTCTCTATTAATTCTTCTCTTATCTTTTTATCTAAGGTACTGATTTTTAGCCCTTTAAATTTTTCTTCAAGAAATACTTCTAATTCTTTCATTGATTTTAATTTAAAATTTTTTATTTCAGGTGGAGGCTGAATAGTTGGAGTAGCAATTTCTACATTCTTTTCTTCAATAATTTCATTTTTTACTAACTTATTATCATTTATAATCTTTATTATTTGTTCTACTCTATCATATAATGATGTAATTTGTTCACCCAAAATATTTAAGTATAAATTTGTATAATTATTTTGTTCTAGTATTGTATTTATTTGTTGACAAGTTACATGAAGAGTATTATCTTCTAATAATTTTGCAAAGGCTAAAAAATTATGAATTTTTTCATTCTTTTCAATTTGAAATGATTGTTATGGTGGATAAACTTGATTTAAAATTTTTCCATTATTAAGTTTATAATTTCTTTCTAAAGCAAAAATATACTGTTCTACATAAGTTGAAATGACCCAAGGGACAAATGGTATTATCTTATTATTTTTTGTACAGAATTTATAAAATTCTTCTTGAATATAATATTTTTCTTCAGGATTAAAATTTTCAAAAACCATTTTTAAACGGTTCCCATTTGGGTGTATTAAATTCTAATTTTATAATTTTTCTTGCCTGTGAACCAGGACTAAAATCCCATATTGTTTCTAAAACCATTAAATATTAAATTTCATTTCTGATTCGGTTATATCCGCTTCTTTAATATTATTATTATGCATATTAATTCATTTTACAATATTATTTTTCTTTATATATAATTTATCAATTTTATCTTCTTCTGAAATATCTCATTCATATTTATCTCTTATTTGAGATGTAGATGCCCTAGATGGCGTAAAAGGTTGTTCTACCTTATAATCTAAAGGTGAAATATGAGAATACATATTTAAAGATTTTTCCAATTTGGATGATAATGATGGTCTACTATCTTCAAACTGTAATATTACAGATCCTTCAGGTGTTTGTATTACTTCTACTATATTATTTTGTACTAAAGATTGAGGTGTAACTGCTCTTTCTATAGTCCAATTTTCTGGAAAAGTTATTTCTTCCCATTTTATTTTTCTTCTTGTAGTAATATTAGACTTACTAAAATTAGTTTCTATTAAAATTGTTTCATTTAAAGGTTTATCAACCCTTTTACATTGTGGATTTAGTGTAAATAAAGGTTTATAATAAATTCTATAACATATAGCTATTACTTCAGTTCCTGATTTATAATTATAACCATGGGTTTTAACATTTAATGTTAAAGAATCTAAGATATTAACATCAGATAAAGAAAGTTGTAAATTTGGATAAACATCAAAATAGACTGGACCATGTGCCAGACTGGTTTGTATGATTCTCATTAAAGATTGTTTCCAATTTAAATTCCTTCCATCTCTTAAAGCTGCTATAAAGCTTTCCGGTAATCCTTCTAATGTCAAAAGTTTAAAGGTAATTTGAACTAATCCTATATGAATAAATTTATGAGAATGTCTATAAGGCATTAAATCACTATCTTGAAGCAATTTTAAAGTCAATTCTTCACCATGTAAAGCAATTGTTTCTTCCGTAGTCTTAACAATTTGTTTTAGTCCAATTTTTTCAAAAGTACCAAGTTTATATATCATGCTTGGTTCAACTTTAGGAATTGTCCATTTATTTAATAATTCTAGATTTTCAGGTATATCATATTCTTCTTTCATACTGTTTTTAACATTATTTTTTCTTCTTGCTAAATTCATGTGAATTCAACCAAATGGGGGTAGGGTGTGTTTTTCGGGTTACATTAAACCACAAAAAGAAAGGAAATAGAAATAATACCTATAGAGCTCACACAGAACTCTTATGATGAAGAAACAGGGACGAAGCCTTCGTTTCCAGACAATATGTTCAGCGGAATTGAAGGATTTTTTATTTTATTTTTATATTTATGGAATGGGATATATTATGTAGCTCTAAGGATTGGTATAGAATTTATGATCGGTAGAAGAGTAAGAAAGCTGAAAACTTAACAACACATGTTTTGTTTTCAGAAAGCTCAAATGTTTATTGCTTGGAAGAGTTCTCGGATGGATTTTTACAAATGAGGAATTGCCTATTTATAGGCAAAATATCACCAACAAATCTTCGTGCTATTACTATTCTTAAGGAGACCTAAAACCTAAAAAGCAAGACTAGTACACCTATCCACTTATCCCACTATATCAATAATGCTTTCTATTTTACACGTTACACCTATCTACTTAACCCACTATATCAATAATGCTTTACACGTTATGGGTATGATACACCATCCATCCTATACGTGTAAAAGAAAAACAGAAAAAAGAAGAAAATTACAAAAAAGAAATAGTTACAAACTAATAATTGACACAAATATGTCTAATTTTTCAAAAATCTCGATGAGTCTCTGGAATCGTGTCGTAGCTTTGAGAATCATCAATGTCTTCTTCTTCTTTATCTGTATTGATGATAGCAATTTCTTCATTTGCAAGACTATCACCTTCTCCGCTGAAAGGAAGGAACATATTCCAATTTGGTGTAACCCATATTTGTAAATAATGTCCTTCAACTGCAAGTTTATACTTCATCCATAATTCAAGTTTATGGATGTTTTCAGACTTCTGAAATATATTAATTTGTTCTTCAGAATACTGAAATGTAAAATGATCTGGTTCCCTCTTTTTACATCTAGTCTGAAGATATCGTCCAGAATATTCAATGCTGTCAAATAAATTCTTTTCTACAGGCGATAAGCGTGAGATGTAACTCGGAAGAAAGTGGAATTTTCTGATGACCTTTGATTTGGAAGATAAGGATGAAATATTGCCACCGTCAATAAAACTTTTCTCCCAATTTATTCATTAGGTCTTCGTTTTTTCAGATAATCAATTCCATGAAATCAATCATACCATTGTGGTAAAATTGATTATCATTTCATCCGCATAAATCAATCAGTAGAAGTAGAAGGCGAAATTCGATCATTCATTAGTTAATATTTCTTCTTCAGATAAATTTATAAACATCGTGCCTTTGTATAATTTTTACGCCTTGAATTTTGACTCATTGAAATAAATTTCAACAATTTTCTTTTGTAGATCAACAAGGTTTTGAGGAAATCCTTGTAAAACTTTTGTAGAAATAATTTCCTCAAGGTCAGGAACAATTTTCAGGACTGGTTCCATTGTTTCTCTCAAGGAATATCAAAATTCTAGTTTTAAAATTTTCAAAACTTCTTGGAGGTGGAACATACTGGGTTTTGTTTTTAAAAAATCAATTTTTTGATTTAACTTTGTAATGGTTGATTCCATGACCGAGATCGTCTAATCTTTAAAATTACAATCATTTTGTAAACTTTTCAATTGATTGTTTAGATCAGAAATTTTCTTTTCAAAATCCACAAGTTGTGATTCATAATTTTTTAGCAAAGAAGACTGATGTTGAATCACATTACTTGGGTTTTCTTGTGTTATTTGAGCAAAACTTTTGACTTCCTCTGGTTCAATAAAAAATTCCTGTATACCAAATGATTCTCTAGCATTTGATAATGCTTCAAAATCAGAATAACCTTTCCAAAGAGGTTTAGGACAATTAATATATTTTCGAACCGTATTAAAGTTATGAAAAACTCCAATTTTTGTTCCTCTGAAAATAACATAATGTGTAAACATCTTTTGGAGTTGCTCTGGTTTTTTATTTTGTTCGAAAAATAAAATGCCGAGCATTTAAACTGGACTTTAAAAGTCAGTAGCTTTTGGCAATGTTTGAATATACCATAGATTATCAAGGATAACATGTTGTCTTTGTGTAACCTTTGTAATTGCTCACGAATCTGCGTGGAGATTTGAGCATTTTGTAAAGTTCTTGTTCCAAATTGAATTTCATTTTGTAATCTTTGGATTCTCTTAGTGCGGAGAACGTGTAACACTTTTAGTTTCCTCGATCAAGAGATATTCATTGGATAATGTCTCTCAGAACCTGAACTGTATAATTTTTCTTCTCTTCTGGTCTTAGAGACTTCGGGCTGTATAATTTTCTCTTTTCCTTTTGAAGGCTTTATAACTTTTCTATCTATTTCCTGCATAAAAAAAACGATTTATCTTTCTAGATAAGAGATCGAATATTATTATCTTTGCCTTTTATATGTTCAAATTTTACTCTATAATTATTTCCTTGAATTATTTGTTGTAAATTTATCCATCTTGTCTTATTAACTTTTTACTATTAGCATTATTAATAAATTTTACAATAGCTTCACAATCTGTTCTAACAATTGAATTCATTTTTAACCATATTTTAAATTTTTCTAAAGAATTTATTAATGCTTGTATTTCATAATCTAAAGATATCCAATTTAAACTGTTTTATTAAAGTTTCCACTAGCATAAGCACTATTCTTTCTTCATTTTTGAATTGAATTTATGGGGTTTGCAAATTAATCTGCTCACCATCCTTCTTTACATCCATCACATTGAATAATTATATAACTATCACTTGTAGATAATTCTAAAGGTTTAATATTTTTATTTTATTTTTAATTTTTTGAATAAGTTTTTCATCTTCTATATTAAAATGTCGTTGATCATTTTTAGTAGTTTTACTATATAATGGACCCACTAATTTACTAAGATTTGGAACAAATTTTCTAGCATAATTTACTAATCCTAAAAATGATTGTATTTGTTTTAAATTTGTTAATTTATTTGTAAATTCTAAAATTTTAGTAGCAATATAAGGTTGTAATTCTATTTTTCCATTTCCAATTTCTAATCCTAAAAATGAAAATTTTCTTTTAAATAATTCCATTTTCCTTTTACTAATTACTATATCATTCTTTTCAATTTCCTTAAATATAATGTTTAAATGTTCTTCATGTTCTTTTAAATTATTGCTTGCTACAAGAATATCATCAATATATATTAGACAAAATTTATATTATAAAATATATTATCCATAAATCTTTGAAAGATAGCGGTATTTTTTAACCCAAAACTTAATATATTCCATTCAAATTGTCCTTCTGGACAAGTAAAAGCAGTCCATGGTTTAAACCATTCTTCTAATCTTAACTGATTATATCAACTTTTTAAATCAAATTTACTAAATATCTTTTTATTTTGTATAAGTGCTATTAAAGTTTCTTTATTTGGTATGTTATAACCATCATCTTCACAATTATCATTTAATCTTTTATAATTGTATACTATCCTAGGTTTTACTCTTTTTATTTCTGAATGATTTCTTACTATAAAAGTTTGTAGATCTATGAGGACTTTCGAATGTCTAATTAATTTCTGTTTAACATTTCATTAATCTGTTTTCTAAATTCTTCTACATCTTCACTATACTCTCCATTTTTGTTCTAATTGTAATTTCGGTAACTTTATTTTTATTTTACAAACATAATTTACTTTTGTTTTGTAATATCATCTCCTATTAATCCTAGTTTTTCTAATCTTAATATTATAGGATAATTTTTACTTTTTGTAATATCAGGCCCTTTTTCTAATTCTTGTGAAATAAATTGTGAGAATAATTTTATAGCTTCATTTTCAATGAAATTATTTTGTTTGTTTTGTACTTTTTTAAAAAATCTAATTCTCCTAGTCCACCACGCTTTCGGGCAAACTCTGATGTATGTGTATATCTATATGTTGGAAAACTATAAACTTGTTTACTTAGTGTAATAAATTTTTTAGCAATTGTTAAATTACCATTTAAACTAGTAATAAAATTTAAACCTAATAAGAAATCTTTAGAATTAGTTTCTTTTGGGTTTATTATTACCTGAGGTAAATCATATTTTAAACTATAATTACCAGCAAAATTTAAAAATTGTATTCCAGTTGGTTCTAAACAGTGTGTAATTTTCATAATTCTATTTTCAACTGTTCTGGTTTCCATTTTATAATTTAATAATTTATGAAACTTAGGATCTACTAAACTATATCCTATTAAACTTTTAATACTTCCAGTATCTAATATAGCATTTAAATCAACATGATTTTCATTATCTATCCATAATCTACATTGAATATTTATTAGAGTTGATTTTTTGTATTATTACTATTATTTATTAATATTTTTTCTTCTTCCGCTATTTGTTCTGCCATTTGATTTTGTTCAATATTTTCAAATTTTTTATAATCATTCAATGTATATTCTATAACTTCTATTCTTTTTTGGAGTTCATTGTATTTATTTTCTAATTTTAAATATTTATGATTATATAGTTCAAACATTATTTCATGTTTTTCCAATTTTTCTTTATAAATATCAGTATTTTTATTTTCTTTTAGCCTTTCCTTTTACTTCAGTTTTTATTCCAAATAATTTTTCTAAACATAAGAAGCGTATTTCTTCAAAACATTTATTACATTGATATCTTCTTATAATTTCAGGATATAATTTACAATTAATACATTGAATATGGTTATTTCCTTTTTCTTTAATCCAATAATGTAAACAATTATTTAATGTATTCATATATGTATATGTTACTACTGTAGGATCTATTTCTTTTTCATTTTCATATTCTGTATAAATACTATAGATTGATTCGTTATCAGAGTCTTCTGAATTTATAACTTCTATATTATATTCTCCTATTTCTTCTATTAAATTTGTTCTTTCATAATTTTTATTTTTATTAGGACATTTATTAGCTAAGTGTTTTTCTGAATCACATATAAAACATCTACACTTTCTTTTGTAAGGTTTCTTAACATATCTATTTCTATCTTTATTCTTATTATGTTTATAAGTAGTACTTTTCCTAATACCTTTTTTATATGGTTTTTTGTAATATCCATAAGCTTGAGGTGTATAAATAGCAGTTTTACAAAATGCCCATGCTTGTCTTTTTATTTGTTCTTTTATTACTGCATCTTTACATCTATCTTCTAAATATTTAAATATAAAAGTTATTCTTGGTCCTATTCCTAAATTCGGAGTAGTCACTTCTCAGGCTTCATGTATTTGTTTTCCTAAATCTCCTGGAAGTTTTATAAAATATTTATTACATAATTCATCGTCCATTGCTCTACCAGTTTGTGATAATAATCTAACAAAGTCATTTGTAAATTCTCTTATATATTTAAAATCTGAAATACTTAATTGTTCTAAATTTCTTATTGCTGTATCTTGCAAAAATGTATTATCTTTTGCTGGATCAACACCTATTATTAATAGTCTTATTGCACTTGTAAAGTTATAAGGATTATCTCCTAATGCTTTTAATTGATTTATTTCATCAGGAGCTTGAGATTTTTACTTTGCCATAATCCTAAGGCTGTTGGACCTAAGGTTGTTTATAAATAAGAAAACATATTCATATCTCCTCTTTTTTCTTTTTCCCAATTTCTTACTACCGTTTGTTCCCAAACTAAAACTTCATCTCCCCATAATTGCGGGCTTTGTTCTTCTATATATAACATATCTCCACTATATAATTTTCCTATTGGAGCTCTTTTTCCTTTTCCAATTATTCGAGATTCTCCTTCATATTGGGCTTGAGCTGGTATCCAATTTTGTCTATCTTGTCTGTTGTACTACCCTCTCCTTGTTGTATAAATTCTGGTTTAGGTCTTTTATTACTAGGAGTCATAGAAACATCCATAAAATTAGTTTCTCTATTATTATTTTTATAGAAATCGCTAATCATGATTTTTCCTTGTTCAATTTCTGAAACTAATGGTAGATTAAAATATTTTTCTAATTCTTTATAAGCTTGATTAGAATCCATTCCTAATTCTGTAATACATTCTATTAACATATCATCAACTTGATCTTGCAAATTTATTTCAGTAAATTTTTTATTAATTATTTCATCTATAGTTGTTTTTGTTTCTTCAAACTTAAACCCTGTTTCAAATTCTATATTACCTTCTAAATTGTTGTCATAATCTTCGTTATTAAATTGACAATATCCTATCATTTCTGTTTCAGTTAATTTTAATGTATCTATTTCTTCAGAATCTGTATCATAAATTGGTTCTGTATCATAATATTCATTCATTAAGCTATAGTTTACTTCCATATCATCATCATCATCATCATCTTCACTTTCCTCATTTTTATTATTTCTTTTTATAAAATTTGTAAATCTTAAATTGGCTTGTCCATTATTATCATAAATAATACTCTTTTGTGGAACTAAAACTTCATTAGATTTCTTTTTTAAATCTTCTAAATTCCATTCTAATCCTCGCTAATTCAAGAGGGTCAATTTTTGTGGTTCTATCATTTTAATTCCTTTTGAAGCAATAACTTTTATCATTTTTCAATATTAACTTTATATTTCATACTTGAAGATGTACTCATTTTCCTAATACTCCAATACTTATTACTAAATTATTTCCTTCATAATTTGTATATCCTTTAGTTTGTATTGCAATTTTTATTTTACTTATATCTCTAGTATTCTTTAAAATATTAGGAGCACAATAAAATAATGATGAATTTTTATTTAAATCTACTTCCATTCCTGATATAATAGCTCTTTTAACATTTTGTTCCTACCTCTTGTCTTCCAAATGCTTTTATCCCTATTATTATTAATCCTATATGTGAAAATAATTTATTACTTTTAATTAATTTCTTTATAGTTTCTGGTGATAGTAAATCTATAAATTCTATTGTACCATCAACCACTCTAGCACTTACTTCTCTACTTCCTCTAATAAAACTTGTATTTATATTTATTATTCCTGCTTGATATAAAACCCTTGGTTGTAAAATTTCAAAACTCTGATTATTGTAAATTTCTAAATTTCTATCAACATCTATTTCTTCTTCTAATTGTATAGTTTGTTGAGAACTATTACTTCCAGATCCTCTTCTAGAACTTAAAATCTTATGTAAAAATGTATCTGAAGTAATAATTTCATTTATATTACTTGTAGAATTTCTATTTTGCTGTATAGTTTGTGAATGTCCAGAAAATGGTCTAAAATTACTCATTTTTTAGGTTTCCAATAATTATATATTGTAGGAGTTATTTTTCTAGGTCTTTCTTGTGAACCCAAGCTTAAATTATTTATGGCTTGTGTAATGTTATCTATATCTTGATCTATTGGTTTATTATTTATTTTGTTTCTAATTTATTAAAAGTTTCACGATTTGTAATTCAATTTCTCCTAATAGTTTTTAGTTTCTAATTCAACTTTCTTTGGTTTTAAATTTTCTATTAAGTAACTTAACGATTAATATATCGATTTACTAGGTAAATTTTATTTAATTGTTTAATTTCGAGATTATTTGATTATTTTGTTCTTTAATATAATCAAAGTTTTCACTGACCTGTTTAATTAATTTATTCTTTTCTTGATTACTTTGTATTATTTCTCTAAGTAGATTATTACTATCATTTTTATTCTTTTCAAAATTACGACTTAAATTTATAATTAAATCTATAATACAGTTTAAATGACTATTTTCTGAATGTAATATATGTTTAAATTTTCGATCAAATTGACAAATAAAATTATAATTATCGCAAGATATTTTATGCTTATCTCTAAGATTCTCAAGATCTGAAAAATCAGATTGAACAAACGAGTTTTGATCAATGATTAAAAATTTCTTACTCTAATACTTCTCATAAATTCAAATACCATCCTTATTCTTATGATTAAACATATCCCGTTTTATTTAACAACAACATAATATACATATATATGGTTTAAGAGTTTCTCAAAATCAACTCTACACGCCAATATAATATCATTACTAAAACATATTAATCCACACCCTAGGCGGGTTCTTAACAACAAAGAGGACTTACAACATCATGTTTGCCTAACACGTTAAGCTGTCCTAGTCTTTTAGGCCTCGAAGTTTTGTAGCTCGATACCAAATGGGGGTAGGATATGTTTTTGGTGTGTGTGTGTGGGGGGGGGGGGTGATTTTTCGGATGATTTGAGAGTTGAAAGGAATAAGTTTAATCCTATTTTACCTCTTAAGCCAAAAAATTGTCCATGATTGACGTTAATTAAGTTGGGTAATTATTTTAAATTAAAATGAGAACCAACTATGTAGCATCTACATCGAGAATTCAAGTATTGTATATGCCATTAGTTCGATCCTTTGTCAGAATTATCCGTAATAAAGAACTTGCAAAATGGATATCTCTCTCTATTTATATATACATACACACATATTTCGTATACATGCCTGACCCTGAGGGCAGGTGGACATGGGCGATGGTGCAGGACCCCAAAATTTAGACTCCTTATATATATATTTGTAAGAATGAAAAATATATTTTCTGTGATGCATTGGTAAAACGCTCCTTCACTATTTTTAATTTTAAAGAACCATGTTCGAATTTTAGCTGCAGCTTTTATTTTCTCAATTTTTTTGGGCCCGAAAATTCTAGAGAAAAAAAAATTCCATTATGCATATATAGAAAAATTAGAATTAGTCACGAAAAAAAATCCATTATATACATCTAAAAAAAATCCACATACACCTAGAAAAAACCATTATACGTATATATATGATCGATCCAGTTTTTGTAAAGTAATGAATGCAGTAAAGAACACGAGGAAGTAACGTGGTTTGATCTATTGAATTAGATCTACGTCCACGGAGCAAGAGAGTATATGTATATTGAGTGTGTAAGAAGCGATTACAAAGAGTGTCGATCTTCCTCCTTCGTCTAATCTAGCTTCTATTTATACATATTCATGATGAGTTCGACTCTAATACGGAGTTTTCTCTCATAAGGATTATTTTAGATCTATGCATCCGAATCTTCTGCGTCTCCACTTGTGATTTGAATTGTAGTTGGTTTAAAAGTCTTCTTGGGCCGAACTCGCGTGGGCCGAGCTTTATATTGGGCCCGATGCTTGGGCCTAGTAGTTGGGCCGTATCCTATCAATATAAAAATCAAAATTATTCACACCCAAAATTCTGGAAAATATCCTTTATTCATCTTGAAAAGAAATCCATGCAATCCTGCACCTCACCATTTCTTAACTTTCTAATATAATGAGTACGAAAAATATCTAAATATATTTTATTCAAAAGTTTAGGATCCATATATCTATTATATACTAATCATTTTCAATCTTGCACCTCACAATTTCTTAACTTTCTAATATAATGAGTATAAGAAAAATATCTAAATATATTTTATTTAAGAATTGTAGTCCCCAAAAATTTTTAAAAGAAAAATGTCTTTGTTGGAGACAAAATGCCAAATCATTGGTGAGTAATTCTAATTTTCTATATTTGTATCATGATTTTTCTAGATGTATAATGAGTTTTTTTCATGAATAATTCTAATTTTTCTAAATATGTGGATAAGGTGTATTGCTTGTGTTGTACAAATAAAATAATACAAGTTGTTTAGTGATGGATGTAGAGATTGATAGTATCTTAGTAAACGCATGAAAAATTGAATAGTTTGACAAATTTGTGCACTAAAAAGATATCTTAAAAAGTCTCAAAATAAATGATACTGTAATGATTTTGTAAGTAAAAAGAAGCTAAAACCATTTTTTCTGATTAATATTTTTTTTATGAATATTGCATCTTTTTAGTTGTTGTTGAAGGACCCACTTTTATTATGTCGTTCGATGTCTCATTTTTGTCAGGACCGATCCCCTCCCGCTCGTATAATTTATGTGAGATAAATGGGGGACGAAAGAATCGCTTCGTATATGCAAGTCATTAAAAGTTGAAGACCCCTCATTCGATATATGTATGTAGGGATGTCAATCGGGCCAACCCGCTCGGGTTCGGGCTAACCCACTCGGGTTGTCGGGTTATTCGGTTCGGGCTATTCGGGTTGACATTTTTTTCGGGTTAGAAAAATTCAACCCTAACCCTAAACTCTCGGGTTTCGGGCTAACCCATCGGGCCAGAAAGCTTAAAATATATATATATATATATATATATATATATATATATATATATATCAAATATTTTATATTAAGCGTTGGAGTAAAAACAAATAATTGAAAAATAAATATAATACATTCCACAAGTTCTTTTTTTAAATCTTATTATACTAACTTTGAATAGCAAACAATAAAAATTAAAAATAGTGCTCATAATTAAATTCTTTTTTTCTAATATGCTTTAATGTCCACATTCCATGTAACTAAATGATCTATAATAATATAATACAATTATAGCGGAATTAAAACTAATATCTAGAAAAATTTTAATAAGTTAATTCAATATAATACTATTTAAAATATATTACAATATCAAAATTAGAAAATAATGCTCACAACTAAATTATTTTTTTAATATATCTGAATATTCATATTCCATAATAGCTAATTCACTATTTTTTTGTAACTTTTAACAACACTATGAATATCTTCTATAATTTCTTGTATAGTTGTAGGGATGTTAATCGGGCCAACCCGCTCAGATTCGGGCTAACCCACTCGGGTTGTCGGGCTATTCGGGTTGACGTTTTTTTCGGGTTATAAAAATCCAACCCTAACTCTCTAATTTTATCGGGCTATTCGGGCTAGCCCGTGGGCTTCGACCCATATTGACATCCCTACTCGTAGCTATTACTTCACCGATTGAAAGATTTGAATTTGGCCTAAAGATTGAAGCTATATCTGGGACCTTGTGTATTACTTGCTTGGCAATGCTGCTTATGATAGTGGTAGTATAGACAATTGCTCGTTAATGGTGGAAGAACGATGTTGTGCAGGTGCTTGATTGTGGATCAATTGTCACGGAGGAGCAGCCACACGCAATGTTGACATCAATGGAGTATTTCCTGATGGGCTATGGGCTGCACATGCCAAGTCAATATAGTGGCAGCCCGAGGAGCCCGTTGAGCCCTACTTGTATCGCGCCAGAGCTCCTCTCTCCCGAGAGCATGGGATTGAAACTGAAACCGATCAAGACCCGCATCACGTCACAGAGACTGCATTAGATTTTATTTGTCACTGTAAATTTGTGAGGGCCATATATAGTTTTTTCTTTTTTCTACCATTTGTCATATTCTTTGGTTGTTCATGTTGACTGTAATGTTGGGTTAGAGAGAGAGAGGGCTGTAGATATACATATTTGAAAGAATTGAAAATTCTTTGATTGGACATAGGGCGGGAGGAGTTTGTTGGGTAAGTTGGATGCTGCAGCCTGCATTGCATCCCACATCTAAGGATGATGACATGTGTAAAGATGTGAGCCTCTAGCATTTGGGATCAAGTAGATTTGTCACATGTCATCATTTTTTTTTGGGATGCGGTGCATAGGGCTGCAGTATCAAATGTGTCAGAGTTTGTTGAATGATTCATTCGTTTGTAGTCGTTCATCAACTTGCAACTTCTATTGTATATCTTGAAAGTTGACACCTTCACCTTTTGATGATGGCGAGCTATCAATAAATAATGCACATCGGGTGAGTTGTTCTCTCTCTATCTCTTCATATATATAGATCACAGAAACTCCTGTACATCTGTCTGTACGATGCGGATGGATAAAAGTATCATTTGTTTTTAACAAAAGTATCATTTACATTAAAGAAAAGTATTATTTATTTTTTATATTATAATTCGAAAGTATCATTTATATTGAAGAATAATATTATTTGTAACAAAGAAAGTATCATTGTCCGGATGATCGCACATGAGACCGCCTCAATATACATATCTGTGGTAGGTCAGTTTGGTTTTGGTTTGATTTTGGTACAAAGGAATGAGGAATTGAAGTATGGGCTTTCAGGCACATGCACATGTAACCAACCACTTGTATTGGGGTGTCGGTCACGGCAAATAAACTTTTGATGTTTGAGTAATAATATTTAATTTGAGAGAGTCCCACAAAAAAATATTTAAAAAGTATTGCAGAACCCAAAATCAATTACACTAAAATAGTTCATGTATGATGCACGAATGAGAAAGGTAATCGTGGTTGTTGATTTTGTTTTATTGTGTACCAAGCGAAACCGTTGATCGGTTTTGTTTCTGATATTGTGGATCAAGGAAATGGACACTTTTGACCCACTGCAAGAATATGTCATTATTATATAAAATAATTATCTTTTTTGTATCTCCAGTAACTTTTAGGTGTCTACGGCACGATTTTCTCATTTAATATGATAATGCATGATATCATAGTTAGTAATGGATGATATTTATAAAATTAGGGTTATTCTTGATAAATACACAAACTTTTGGCTAATTTTGTTTTTTCACGAACTTTAAAATTGTCATAAAATCACAAACTTAATCACTTTAGTGATTTTACCATGATTTTAAATTCAGACTAAACTAAATATGACTTAACATCTCGAGAATTTATTGTGGATAAAACGGTCGATGTTATAAACAATGTTATAAAGAAAGGACATAAAATATCGTCATTCCATCAAAATAAATCAGATTTCTTAATTTCTAGGGTTCATCGTGTCAACCCTCGTTAAAAACCATATCTTTTCGCTTGTTTCATCGCCTGGTTCTCGTTGGGATTAAAATAATCGGTAATCTCTCTCTACTGTGTTGTGTATATTACTGACCGTTTTATCTACGATAAATTTTTGAGATGCCAAGTCGTATTTCATTTAGTTTGAATTTGAAATCATGGTAAAATCACTAAAATGATTAAGTTGTGTATTTTATGATAATTTTTAAAATTCGTGAAAAAATTCAAAATTGATCAAAAGTTGGTGTATTTATACACCAATAACCCTATAAATAATATTATGCTAAAATTGTGACAAAATCAAATTATCATAAATTCAGGATAAAGTAGTGTATTTTCTACCGTATTATATAAAGCGAACTTATGATGCTAAGTTACCTAAGGAGATAAAATTCTCTTTGAGCCGATTAACACTGCTAAAAATTCTCTTTGAGCCGATGAAGTTTTGGATAAAAGTTCATCAAGCGCCCTGCGCTTTAAATCTTCTGACAATTTAATTTAAGTGTTCTTAGCTGTAATTTTACTGTTCATCATCCTAAGAACAAAGAACTGCCAAACCCTAACTTTGGAGGAGAGGTGGGCCCCCAGCCCCTTCAAGCGGCGCACTTCTTTTTTCCAGAGAAAATTAGGGCAACATAATCCAACGGCTCTTAAATCCCAAAGAAAGTCAAGGCACATATCCCCAAATATGGCCTCCAGTAGCAAAAATGGGAAAGGCGTCCTTTGTGAGGATAAGCCTGTATACGATGACTTCCCACTTGACAAAAGTCACCTTCTGCATGAAATCATCTCTGATGTGGGCCAAGTCTCCCAAAGAAATGCACAAGTCAAAGAAGGCCCTCATTTTCACATGCAACGTGACCAGACCGAGGTTCAAGCTCAGGGGAGCAATCCCATTAATACGGCAAAGGCCTTAAATTCTGCCGTGAAGCTTAAAAAGTTTGAGGTGTCACTTGAAAATTCCTGTCTCAACCTCGAGAAAACAGACTACCAATCCACGGAGGAAGACCTCCGGCTATGCCTCTTCGAATTTTCGCAGGTAGATTCCCGGGGAAAGATAGTGTTCACAACCTTCTGCAAAGGTGGCCATCCAAACCTACTGTCTCCTTCCATAAAAATGGATGGATAATCTTCCATTTCAACAAATTGGAGGATCTTGAGCAGGCGAAAATCAAAGGGCCATATGCAGTTTTGGTATTCCTCTTATTCTGCAATCATTGCCCTCATTTTTAGATTCGATGCTTCACCAAAATGCAATATTCCAATGTGGATTAATCTGCCTAACTTGCCCCTTGAGTTGTGGTCCACTAGAGCTATAGGCAAGATAGCATCATGCATAGGTGAACCTATTGGAATGGATGAACGAACTCTAAAATATGGGGTAGTGGACAAAGTAAGAATCCAAGTTATAATCGACGCATCTAAACCATTATTGGATGAACTCTCGATTAGGGTCCATAACGGGGATATCTTTGCATAACCCATTATCTATGATTTTAAGCCAAAATATTGTACTACATGCCATAGGTTTGGGCATACCATAGATAAGTGTATTTCCACTGCTAACCCACCTTTTAGGGCGTCTAACAAGGGCCCTATCCCAAATGGAGATAGAGGATTTCCTCGGCAAAATTTTGCAGGTAATAGGGCTCGGCCAAAATCAAGGCCACCTTCGCGAGGGCGGCAACCCAAAGCTCAGCCCAACCCAAATACCACCCGGAATGGTACAACGGAATTCATCCCTATTCCAGCTCGGACGGCCATCCCAGTCCATATGAGGATCATCCCGGAGGTGGCCAACACTCACACTCGCTTTGGCTCGCCCACGGAGGCCTCTTCATCAAAAAAAGCTGAGGTGCCTTGCAACCCTCCTTCTCGGCCTGCAAGCTCTTCTCCGAGCCGAGTGAGTGAAAGCTCGAACATCCGATCCTCCAACCAAATCATGGCTGAGGACGAACCAAAGGCTACCCCTACCTCCGAGATGGACCCTAAAATGGATCGGTCCATGTATGAATCGGAAGCCAATTCTTACACCTTGGGCTCCAAAGACACGGCCACAAGCCAGTCCCACGTCTCAGGCTCAAGCCTAACGGCCTCGGCCCCAACAGGTATGGTCGTCCCGAGTTCTTTAAATTCATTCCTAACACCAGCAGCGTCTATTATCCCTACAGAAGAATTGGGCAAGCATACCAAGCCAACCCAAGAGTTCAAGGCAGTCGCACCCTTGCAGCCTACAGCCAACTTGTCCTCTTCCCCTCCTGCCGAAGTCGATGCTGAGCACGCCAATGCCGAGCTAGCCGATGCTGAGCTCGCCAATGCCGATCACGCCGAAGCCGAGGTGGACAATGCCGAGGCTGCAGATGCCGTGGCAGGCGAAGCCAAGATGGCTAATGCCGAGGTAAAACAAACAAAAGGCAAGCAGCCACTCCTTGGGAGTAAAAGCCGAGACACGTCTTGCGATCCCCCAAAATATAAGAACATCGCAAGGAATAAACGCAATAAGAAACAATCGCCGGCCAAGACAACCGGACGTCCGCATGGCAACTCCAAGCCCAAAAAACGTGCCAAATGATATGCGCTGTTTGGAATGTGCGCGGCCTTAACAAGGCGCATAAGCAAGTTGCGGTATATGACTTAGCAATAAAAAACAAGGTGGTGCTGCTAGGCCTAGTGGAAACAAAGCTTAACAGTAACCACCCCCGTATCCTTTTATCCAACCATTTTAATGGTTGGAAATCTGTCAACAACTTTGACCTGGTATCAGAAGGTCGAATTTTATTGCTTTGGAATCCAATTTATGTGAACATTTTAACTGTTGGCATTGAGAAGCAAGTCATTCACACACGAGTCATGTGTTTGTTAACCATTACAGTTTTTTTGTTTGCCCTTGTCTATGGTTTTTGGACAGTGCCTAACCGAAGGGAACTGTGGGACTCTCTCCTCGTCAATACACCTGCGGACGAACCCTGCCTCGTTGCTGGGGACTTTAATTGTGTATTATCGACAGAAGACAGAATAGGCCATCGCCCACCCTTGGAGTATGAAATCAAGGATTTTGTGGACACATGCGCCTTCCTAGGACTTGAAGACGTACCGGCTTCGGGCTGCAATTTTACGTGGACTAATGGAACGGTTTTCAGTAAAATCGATAGAGTTATGGTTAATAACCATTGGTTGTCTTCTGATTTTCTTTGTAGGGCTGAATTCCCTCCTCCTGGGGTCCATTCCGACCACTCCCCAATGGTCATTCACTTGTTTGGCGAAATTGCATCCAAGCCAAAGCCTTTCAAGTTTTTTAATTACTGGATAAAAAATGGCAGATTCCTTGATCTGGTAGACCAACACTGGAACATGGACGTCACAGGCAGCGCACAATACAGGCTTGCCATGAAAATCAAGGGACTACGGCAGCACTTACGGAAATTTAATGCCAAGGAGTATTCGGACATCTCCAAACGGGCAGCCGATGCTCGCTCCGCCCTAGAATCAGCCCAACTCCTACTTTATGCGGATTCGGACAATATTCAACTCCGCATCGATGAAAAGAAATGCAAACAAATGGCTGCCCACCTTGACTTTGCCGAAAGGGAGTTCTACACTCAAAAAGCTAGAATTAAATACCTTCTAAATACCGATAGAAACTCTAGCTTTTTCCATTCATTGGTAAAGCGAAATAACTCACGAAATGCCATATCTTTTCTTTGTAGGAATGATGGTCAGCCAACATTTGACCAAGATGAGATAGCCGAGCTCTTTGTGGAGTTTTATTCGAACCTTCTTGGGGTCCGGAGGAGCACTTCCCTGATCGACCCAAGTGTTATGGCAGACGGGCCTAGGCTCGATGAAACCACCCGAATGGACCTTATCAAGTTGCCGAGCCCGGAAGAAATTAAAATAGCTCTTCTCGGCATTAGTAATGATAAGGCTCCGGGACCGGACGCATACACGTCTGCCTTCTTTAAAGCCACATGGGATAAAACGGGACCGGATGTCATAGCGGCTGTCCAAGAGTTTTTCAGTTCCGGTCAGCTTCTCAAACAACTGAATGCAACAATCATCGCGCTTATCCCCAAAGGCAAGACAAATCCCACAGCGGCGGACTTCAGGCCAATAGCGTGTTGTAACGTCATATACAAGGTCATCACGAAGATCATCACGAGTAGAATGGCTGCCATCATCTCAACCCTTATTAATGGAGCCCAATCTGCCTTTGTTCAAGGCCGTACATGGATAACATCCATTTAGCTCAAGAGCTTATGAGGCAATACTCAAGGAAAAGGTCGACTCCCCGTTGCACCATCAAAATCGACCTAAAAAAGGCGTATGACTCGATATCATGGGATTTCATTCGAAGCATCCTAGAGGAGCTTAACTTTCATCCGACGTTTATTGGCTGGATAATGCAATGTGTATCCACGCCAAAATTTTCGGTTGCTCTCAATGGAAGTCTACATGGTTTCTTCACGGGACAACGCGGCTTGAGACAAGGTGATCCAATGTCCCCGGCTCTTTCGTTTTAAGTATGGAGTATCTATCAAGA
This sequence comes from Salvia rosmarinus, assembly GCA_036937905.1. Taxonomy (NCBI): domain Eukaryota; kingdom Viridiplantae; phylum Streptophyta; class Magnoliopsida; order Lamiales; family Lamiaceae; genus Salvia; species Salvia rosmarinus. The sequence goes on along the minus strand of CM072823.1, from coordinate 1,457,425 downwards.
CTCCTCAAAAGGAGAACCGAAAATGGGGACTTCAACTTCCACGCCAAATGCCAAAAATCAAAAATCACCCACTTGGCGTTTGCAGATGATCTTATGTTGTTCGATCGAGGAGACATTATGTCTATGAAAATTCTTGCCGACACCTTGGATGAATTTTCGGCGGTCTCGGGCTTGGAGGTGAATCAAGATAAATCACAACTTTTTGCCGCAGGCTTAGAAGAAACTGAACTACTGCGTATAAGAGACCTGTTCGGTTTTTCTCTCGCACATCTGCCGGTGAAGTATTTAGGAGTTCCCCTAGCGTCGTGCAAATTAAACATCATGCACTATGCTCCACTCATCGACCAAATTTCCTCCTTCATCCGACGATGGTCGGGCTGTACCCTCTCGCTAGCTGGAAGGAGTGAGTTGATCCGGTCAGTTCTCCAAGGAGTGGATTGCTACTGGCTTCAAGCCTTTCCACTTCCTTCAAATGTCATCGACAGAATCACGACCTTAACGCGTCAATTCCTATGGGGCTCGCGTACATCTCCAGTTGCGTGGGAGGACTGATGCCGCCCGAAAAACGAGGGTGGCTTGGGATTCAGAGAGCTACGACCGTGGAACTCAGCCCTCCTAGCTAAAACGCTATGGAACATTCAGGACAAAACCGACTGCCTCTGGGTCCGGTGGGTGCACATACATTACTTGGATGCTGCCGACTTATGGCATTGGCAAGCTAAGAAGAACGACTCCCCTCTTATCAAAAAGCTCTTACTCATCAGGGACAGAGTCTTGGAAGCAGTTGGCAATTCGAGCCAAGCCGCCTCGGCCTTGTTAGGCTCATGGTTCACGTGCAATGGGTCAGCCATGGCGTACGAATGGTTCAGGTCGAAAGGAGATATGAAATTCTGGCACAAAGTTGTTTGGAAAAGTTTCATTCCCCCAAAATTCTCCTTTTCAGCTTGGCAGCTGCTCAAGGGACGCCTTGCGACGATGGATCGACTATCTTTCTTAGACGTTGGCCCTGTTTGCCCGCTCTGTAAAATTGAGCCCGAATCTAACCTTCATTTGTTCTTCTCTTGCTCAGAAACGATCAAGGTCTGGAAGAGTATAAAGAATTGGCTCAACATCCATCGAAGTTTGACCACGGTGAGCAGTGCCATCAAATGGTTCAAACGAGAAAGAAAAGGCTCCTCAGTCGTTCAAAAGGCTAAATACGTAGCACTGATGGCCTCGGTAAGTCACGTGTGGAAGGCTCGAAACGCAGCGATTTTCGACAACAAAGCATTCGTGGATGGTCAAATAGCATCGAGGATCAAGCATGATGTGTATGCTGTACTTTATTCGCTTTTCCCCGTTAGTGTGGTCACCGCCCATTTGCCTTGTGGGTAGGGTTCAAACTCCTCTTGTACAAATTCAGCATTTAGTGGACTGTGTGCGTGGCATCCCGGGAGACTCAATCTCTCGGGGGCAGCCGTGGGGTGTTCGTGTGTTCCCAGATGGCTGGGTGTTTGTTTATGTGCTTGGATTGGGCATGAATCTTCCATGTGCATGTATGTGATAGGTGGCCTCCCTTGGTAGGCATAAGTTTCTCGTTTTCCCCATATCTTATTGCCCCCCTTCGAGCCACCATCTTCTTTTTATGCTTGATTGTGTGATAGGAGGCCTCCCTTGGAAGACATTATTTGCTTGTATGTTTGAGTAGGCGTATAAATGCTGTAAGCAGGTGGTGGAAAAGGAGGCCTCCCTTGGTAGGCATATGTTTTTCGTTTGCCCCATATCTTATCGCCCCCTCTTCGTGCCACCATATTCGCTTATTACATGATTGTGTGATAGGTGGCCTCCCTTGGAAGGCATTGTTGCTTGTGTGTTTGAGTAGGCGTATATATGCCGTAAGCATGTCGTGGAAAAGGAGGCCTCCCTTGGTAGGCATAATTTTTTCGATCTTGCACCTTCTCATGGGTGAATTTACTTGTTTGGGTCATCCCCCCTTATGTGCTGACATGAATCTTCCTTGTGCATGTATGTGATATGTGGCCTCCTTGGTAGCATAAGTCCTTGTTTGCCCCATATCTTATCGCCCTCCCTCGAGCCACCATCTTCTTTAATTGCATGATTATGTGATAGGTGGCCTCCTTGAAGGCATTATATGCTTGTGTGTTTGAGTAGGCGTATAAATGTGCGCTGTACCACATAGGTGTGATGGGTTCCTCCCTCGGGTGGGAACAATTTACGTGATTCTTGATGCCTGGACTTGGGGCATATTGGCGTATGTGTGGTTGCATGGGCCCGAATATTTGTATGTGCATGACTGAGTGATAGGCAGCCTCCCTTGGTAGGCATAATTTTGTGGCATGTCGTGGAAATGGTGGCCTCCCTTGGTAGGCATAATCTTTTGTTTTTACCCCAACTGGTGGGTGAACTTACTTGTATGGGGCCATTTTCGGCCCTGGACCAGTAGGAAGGCTATTTTTGAGATTTAATGCCAAGTATGTACATCCGAGTCTTCACGCAGAAATAAAATAAGCAAACACAACCACCCCTCCCCTCGAGTCAGTTTGAGTGAATGGCGAGGAGGGTACTCTTTTACTCGTATGGCTTTTTTCCCACTGGGTTTTTGTTATAAGAGGTTTTAACGAGGCCCGACCATTTCGAATATGGGTTATTTTTTGAAGTTGGTATCACGGCATGTCGCTAATAAATCCGTTTTAATCAGGGCCGCCTGTTGGGCAATTCGTAGGACCATGCCCAAATGGTGGTCACTATGCCACCCTCGTCGTACCACGGCACGCTGATAAAGGATCCATTTATTTTCGGCTGCCTGTTTAGCCATGTTCAATTTAAATAGGGCCACCTGTTTTGGCCACTTTTATAGGAATATTTCGAAATATGGCCTCTATGTCACTCTCGTTGCTTCGCAACTGTTATCCCTTGGGTATGTCCGAGTATATTGTAAATGTCATTTCATTTATAAAATTTTTAATTCACCCAAAAAAAAAAAAAGCCCAAAAGTAACTTGGCTCAAACAATGAGTCGTTAAACGGCCTATCGTCGCATGCTTTCCACGTGGCTCAGTTACCACAAGAAGAACGAAGATGATGAAATAAAGAAAACAAGCTGCTGCTGAATCGAGCTCAGAGAGAGTGAGGTCCGGCTGAAGTGGCCGGGAAAATCGTGATAATATTGAATTCGATAGAACGCTGACTGACGACGACAACGACCGATGGGTTTTCCACCCATATGGGTCTCACTCTATTGTTCCGCAACCTCCGCCCCACATTACCTTGGAACTCTCTCATATCTAATGTGTGCATGTCTATGTATGCAGTCCACAACCGTCTGTGATTTGATTTAGTATTTATTTTTATCCGATCACGAGCTTTTAGTGCAATTACTGTTTTTGGTTTTGGTTTTGGTTTTGGTTTTGGATATTTCAAGCTTTGAATGGAGAATTATGTTAGAAATTGCCTCAATTCTAACCTAGAAACAACGAATATTCGAACTCTAATTTTGCAGCATGCTATCAATTTTTCAGCCTGATGTTAGTTTTTTTTTTTTGATCAATTAATACATAAATTTTAAAGGCTGCGTCATGGTGGACTCGAACCCGAGACCTTTGGCCTCGGGCATTAACCACTCTACCACTAGGCCAACACACACACACAAGCCTGATGTTAGTTGTTGATTCCTGTTGTAACTAGTCCACTGTCTTTTTAGGATAGGCTATTTGAGGAGGTTCATATTCGAGGAAAATCGGTAGATGATATTGCTGAGTGTTTGAAAGGGATGCCGTTGCATCGTAGTGTTGTTTCAGTTATTAAGTTAGCTCATGCTCTTGGGTACTTCCTTGCTATCTCCTCATCGTTCTTTAATTTTCACCCCACAACTTGTGTGTGATGTGAGGGGCCAAATGGATGTTTTGTGGTGGTTTCAGATGTGAATTGAAGGTGGCCAGCGACTCAAATCAGTTTTACATCAGGACTATTTGAGAACATTATGATATATACGGCTGTTTCTCGGAGATCATCATGAACCCTGCTGGCTGCTGTTGTAGACAAGGGAAGGCAGAGGATCTTTCCTTACCAAGGTTCAGCTGCGCCACATGGTTGCGACCTCTGCCCGTCCAACTTATGCAAGGTATGTTAGTCAGACGTTTGTCTGCATGTATGTGTTTGTGCCTTGGCCTTGTATTTTGCTCAACTGTTGATTGTTGCTTCGTTTGAAGATCATAGACAAGTTGGATCTCATTATCAGATTTAGATGTTTTCTAGTACAAAGATGATCTGGTCTCTACTGTTGTGGTCCCTCGTTTTCTCCTCATAGTAAGCGAAGAATATAAGTGCCTTGTACGTATAGATAGTTCTTCATCCCATCTATAAGGTGTTTTAATCATGAATATGTTGAAAAGAGAGTTGTAACTTTACTTGCATATTCTGTGGGCTAATTGCTTTTAAAATCACAGCCTCCATCTAGATTTTGCAAAGTTACAGCATTTCTAAAATTGCAATACCAGTTTTTTGTTGCAATTTGCATAACCAGTCATATCTCTGACTTATCAGGTGTTGAACAACTTTGTGTTGGAGGTAATTTGGTCGCCTTAATAGTGCTCAGTGAAAAAATCAAGACTTCATCATTAACATAGCTATAAATTGAAATGTTGTGTTGAATTCGCTATTTGAACAAAAGTTCTTATTTAAAATGCAATTAACACCATTTTCTTTAAAGTGATCATATATACTCCAATTTCTGTTTTCATGCTATAGCTTCAGATTGACAAAAGATTAAACAACCTCATCCCAACATGTATTATTGAGTTTGAAGAAGAGGTTAGCCAGGTTGTTATTTAAAAATGCAACTAACCCCATTTTTTCTTTGAACTAACCATATCACTTTCAAATTCAACCTAAATGCTATAGCTTCTATCTTCAGCTTGACCCAAGATAAAATCTTTTTAATCCTTTCGGCACACCTACCTGATCTCAATAGAGGTTATTAATACAATTTGAAGAAAAGGTGATCAAGACTGAAGCAAAATTGTTCAAACTTCTGTTGGCTTCTGAATGAAATGACAGCTAACCTAATGGATTGCAATCAATAATGGATATTAGTAGCTAACATAGTCATAACTGCCCTTTTATGTTATGGTTTACTATTACTAGTCTCCTGATATGATGGAAATTCCATGGAGTACTTTCCTAGAAAACGTTACGAGTTGGGCTCAAATTATTGTGAGAATTACAGAACATTCGAGCTGCTATTTTGACTGCATAATGCTAGCCCTAGGTAACTTTATAGGTATTCATTACATTCAAAGAGCAGACTATTCGATCCTCCCTTTCTAATTGTCAAAGTGGCCTTTTATATATATCGCTTAGTAGCAGTTGATTTTATTCATAAAGGAGATAGATGAGTGTCATGTTTAACAGATTTTGGCCGGTTAACATGAACCATAAGACATCAATTATTCTCTTGTGCTCTACTGCAGGGTCGTGTAATCGGGCAGATCCAGGCTTCTTTATCTGAAAATGAAAGCAAAAGATTAATATGTTGGTGATGGGATGGACGACTGTCCATGTGACGACCCGACTTCCCAAGGAAGTACGGATCATATGGATCGTCACCGGTATGATAAAGCAGCGGATATAAACATAGCTAATCAATACAATTAACCATTTAACTACTCAATAAGCATAGACTAAAAATGGATAAGCTATTCTTTTTTTGGTCAATTAATACGAGAAATTTTAAAGGCTGCGTCACGGTGGACTCGAACCGAGACCTTTGGCCTCGGGCATTAACCACTCTACCACTAGACCAACACACACACACAATGGATAAGCTATTCAATACCAACTCAAGTCACAGAAGGATTCGTCAAAGGTTCAAGGTTCAAATATAACCCAATCGGGCACAATTCGAGGAACAAGGTAAGACCTCAAGTTCAATACGGTGTAAGCGGTTATAATCAAGACATCAAAATAATATCGAGTTAGGCGACAATAAGCGTGTGGGCATGCATATGACGATGCATGCCCAGGTTCTAGAAATCCTTCTAATTAAGCAACAAAACAAGCGCTACTCTGCACCATCTCGCACCCATCATCAATCCTCGTTCAACCTCGCACATCAAAATGAGATGCGGGGCTAAGTACAAAAGTACTCGATGGACTCATTGCGAAAACATTTTCTTTGTCAAAAGTTATTAATCGCCCACAATAGCGCATGTGGATTTTAGTTAAAGACTCATGCCTATCAAACATTTTATCATTTCTCAAAAGCGTCAGGCCTGACTATTTCATCCACGTTGTTTCCATATCTGATCATTCATTCATTCGCGCACTATGGAGGTGGCCACCTACACATAGTCGCCGTGACCGGTCGAGGTAGCTAACCTTAACACAAAGTCACACGTGTACACAATCCGAGTTAGTCCTCAACTAAGTCGGATCCGATCGTTACCCTTTTTTAACGTTGGGGGACCAACTCATTCACATACCACATTGGATATACCAATCAATTCTCATTCCACGTTGGATTAACCAACCTCAGATATGATCACAACAAAACATAAAACATTTGACAGTCAATAACAGTTCATATGATAATATTTCATAAAGCTTTTGTAAATCATGCTTTGAGATAGATATGCATATCATTTTTGTTTCAAGAGAGCCCACCTGCTAGTTCGAAGCTAGTAAGTCTAAGTGGGCAGGTGTGATTATTCTTCCTCGCTGACTACGTACGATCAAACCCTTCATAAGAAAATAACCTTTCTTAGATTCTTTCTATTGATCGAAGGTCGTTTATAAATTACGACTTAAAGTTCCCAATTAGGGTTTCTTTATGATTTCATGTGATTGTTTTAAGATAATTTCTATTATCTTACATTCTCAATTCCCAAACTATATTACTTCATTATTCATAGGTGAACTTCAACTTATAAATCACATACTCCGAGTCTATCCCCGACTCTTAACCTTAGTGTTACTCTAAACGTTATTACGGTATAGATTGTCGGTAATCAAGTTATGCTTGGTAAATTAGGATATTCTCAAGCCACTAACTAGACTTAACAATTGTAGTTACGTCCTAGTAAGTTATGTTGGAAATCACGCATATATATATATATGTTTATTATATATGTGGTCAAGTTGCCAGGAAGCTACTTTGACCAAGATTTTGAGTGACGTAACGTTTAATTTTGTGAAATTAAATGGCATAGGATCGATCTACGTTCCGAGTAGATGATCGTGATGTATTCACATTCTCAAATCCGATTTTCGGTGAGTGAGAAATAATGGATCAAAGTTTGTCACTTAAACATAGAGTTATGTGATTAAGGGGATAAACATGGATTAATTAATCCTTATCCCACATTGATTAATGTACCTTCATTAATTGTCTATATAAGTGGTTCATTGAACACTTAGTATAATTATGTGCACAAGTGATGGGTTTGGAAAGCCCACGCACAAGACACGTAGCCGCCGCCGCCCGCCGTGCGGGCGGTGCCCGGTGCCCGCGCCGTCGCCGCGCCGCGCCCGGCTCCTGGTCCGTGGTCCGTGGATCTTGGATCTTGGCAATTGGTCTTTGGGCTGTTCTTTGGGCCTGTTCGTGGGCTTGCTTCGTGGGCCTGGTTCCGTGGCCCATTGTCCTTATATTTTGGATCAACGTTTGATCGAGCCCAAAGATGGAGTTGGTCCGAGGCCCAATTCGTGTAGCCCAATCCGTTGGGCCTGCTGTGCGATGGAGTTGGTCCGAGGCCCAACTCGTGTGGCCCAATCCGTTGGGCCTGCTGTGCACTTGAAGAGACGTCCGGATACGTCCAATGAACCTGGACGCACGCATTGTCCAGATTCGTCGTAACCGTCGGTAACGTTCCGACATGATGGCTCTGCGGGAAACGTGCCCACGTTGTCTCCAGAAACCGCCGCGCACTCAATAGGGGACATAACTCTGTAACACCCGACATCAATGCGGGTGTTGACTCCAGCATGCTCCCCATGAGGGGGACGACGCCTATAAATAGGACATGTCTCCGGCAAGATAAGCCACCTCGCAAAAGCATTCCAAAGATACCTAAGAGCTCCACCGCATACATTTTTGTGTCCAAGCTCTGTCGTCGCTTCCGTCGTTCGCGGAGCTCGTTGGTTTCGGTCTTTTCCCCACGAGACGCTGCTTTTACCTTTGGAGACGATCGCGGGCAACCGAGAGCACTCTTGGGCGTATCTCGTCTTGCGGAAAGAGGCCTCCTCGACTCGGCATCATCATTCTACGGTTTTTTTATTTCAATTGTTTTTACAATACAATTTAGTCATTTGTTAGTTTGATCTCTTTCTACATTTCTGTTTTAAGTTGTGTCGCCCGACAAGTAGTTCTGTACTGTTCTATACTACCTTTACCAACAATCGCAAGACGAGATATCACTTGCCAAGGAGTTCAGACTATTAATTAACTTAAAACTTTCGAAACTTAAACCTTTGCTTGGAGATGTCGATTGCGCCTCGCCACCGACTGCTTGCTTGTTGCCTTGCCTCCGCTCCATTGCTGCTGCTGCCATCTGCTGCCAATTCTGGCACTATGACTTCGGTCATGTTTGGTTCGATGCCTTCGGGGTCAACCATTGGACCCTTTGGGTCGACTGTTGGTTCCACTTTTAGTTGTTCAACGTTTGGTTCCATTGGCTCGACGACTGCACTCTTCAGTGGGTCGACTGTTGGATCCATGGGATCTAACACTGGTGGTTCTCATTCGAGTTCCATGTTCCAGCACACTTCAAGTGGTGTTGGTGGATCCGGTTTGGGATCAATCTCGGCGCCTATTCATACCGCAAGGATGATGCCGCTCGCCGAGAAGCCGCCGAAGTTTGGAGGATCCGACTTCAAGAGATGGCGCAAAGATCTTTGTTCTACCTCGACATTGGGCCGCCAATTTCTTGGTGGAAGATGAGCCCGCCGTTCCGGGGGCTGAAGTGACGGACTTTCACGTCCGAGCGGCATATGATAATTGGCGCACTGGAGACTATCTTTGTAAAAACTTTATACTTGGTAGTTTAGAAGATAGTTTGTATAGTGTATATCTTTGTTGTAACGACATCCAATGTATGTGGGATGCGCTAGAAAAGAAGTACCGTAGTGATGATGCGGTACAAAAGAAGTTTATTGTAGCCAAATATTTGGACTACAAGATGGTCGATTCTCGACCGATCATGGACAAGTGCAAGAGTTTCAACTCATTGTACACGAGGTTCAAGTCAAGGGCACACTGTTTGGACGGCTTTGTCGTCCGCCAAATGATTGAGAAGCTACCCCTAGGTGGAGAGACTTCAAGGTCTACCTAAGCACAAGCGAAAGGATATGACACTTGAAGACTTGATCGTCAAACCGCGCGAGTCGGCGTGAAGAAACAAGATTTAAGCGAAGGCTTGATCGATGCTAAAGCCAACTTTGTTGGAGAGGCGGTCCCTCCAACAAGCGTGTTCGTCGAATGTCAAAGACAAAGGCAAAGGAAGGTGGTTGCCCGTAAATTTGACGGGATCATTACAATTGTGGCAAGCATGGCCACACGAGTAAGGACCGTAAGTAAGCGAAGAAGAAGAAGCTAAACAAGTTACCAATGTTGTCGAGAAGGACTTGACAAATGGGACAAGGATGACTTGGCTCTGCGTGGTGACCAGAAGAAGTCAACCACGTCAAGAATCAAGGTGGATGGTTCATCGACATCGGCGCAATCTGCACGCGTCTGTCTGCGAAAAGATCGTTCTCCACCTACAAGCTGTTGAGGAGGAAGCTCAACATGGGAACCAAGCTCATTGGATTTGTATCTTGAAAGCGGTTTGGTTGAGCTTGTATACAATGTTTCTGTTACCACTATTACAATCTCCTATCCGAATTGAATACTTGATTGCATATATCGTGTCCCTTATCTCATATATAAGTTAGATCATACGGTGTGTAGAAGATCACGAGTCCGTATGATTGGTCAAGCTTAATGAGATACAAAGTTTCACACCGAGACAACTTAAGGACGAGTTGTCGGTTTAGGCTGCAGATAGATAAGAAGTAACTTGACTTAGTTGCTTGTCTATCTTTGATGCGTCTCGACGTATTGAAGGATCACAGTGAGATGTGTTCTTCTTCCTGACCGTCGTGAAGAACCAAGATCTCGGTGACTTACGATGATCTAAACCTCGATAAGGTATTAGGTGAGTATGAGTTGCTGACCATCACTTTGACTTGTTATGAGTGAGGGTTATATGTTCTAACCCAAGATTCTCCGCATCTTGGGTGGTGGCAGTGCTTGTATGTCACGCTAGTTATCTGTATCGAGTCACCGTATCCGTTTAGGATGATGGCGTCCCTTAAGGAGCTCAAAAGGTTTATTGTACTAAACCCCGCAGTTTGAGTTAGCTCAAGTACAATAATAAGGTTGAGTAGTACTACTTAAGGAAATGAAGTTATTAATCGTTTTAAGCAGTCAGATTGCTATAAATGATTAATGGACGTTCGATATCTTAAATACGGGGATTCGTAATGTCTAAGTGCAAGCCCGACTCAACTTCGGTAATAAAGGGGTAAGTCAACATTCTTTCTCTAGTGGCATGATCGAATGTTTATAAATTAATTTATGTTCAAATGAACATAAGATAATTAATTTATTTGAGGCCCATCTTTATTCCTTGCTTTTGATCCCTGGCTGGCCCATCCGAGCCCGTGAGCCAAGGAAAATCGGCACTTTATGCTCCCAAAGGCAAGATTTTATTCTCTTTATCCCACAAGGATATTATTATATTTATGGTATATGATAGATCCTTTCCATATAAGATTATGGTAATAATCCCAAGAGTATGGAAATAATCACGAGTATGGAAATAATCCTAAGATTATGGTAATTTTCCATATAGGATTATGGTAATTTCCATATAGGATTATGGTAATTTCCATATGGGATTAAGGTAGTGCATTATAAATATAAGGTATGAGATAAAGTCTAGGTTAATGCTCACATAATTGACCTAGAATTTTCGGCCCCCTCATAGCATTCTTGAGAGTTTTCGAAAATTGGGAAGTGAGAGCAAAGGGTGATTTTTCCGAAGCATTCTCCATAGATCGTCCTCACTCGACGTTGGAGATTGGGCAATCGGGATACAGTCCAGAAGGTCAAAGCACGAGTCCGATCCGTTCGATCCATTCATCTCGTTCCATCGACCTCTTCAAGATCCAAGGTAAACACGGGAAAACCCCTACGTGTTGCGATTAATTATATAGACGCATGCTAGGTTTATAATCAATGTATGGTGAATTAAATATCCAAGATGGATCCTCGGGGCGAGGGTTAACATATGTTTTCCCTTCAATTGGTATCAGAGCCTGGGATCAGAATCTTGGCTTTGTTGGATTAATTCACGTTTGATTATTACGTGCGTTTAATTAATTGTGGATCTATCGTTCATCGTGGCACGAGAAAATCCGTGGTTAGATTAGATTTTATTCTGTAAATCTTATCTGTAAAAGAAGAACGAAGATGAAAGAACGAAGAACGAAACGACGGGAAAAACAGTCTCGGCGATCCTGCGATCGTTTCGCGGCGAGCCCGCGATCGCGAGGGCGATCGCGAGGCGCGGGCGGCGGGCGCGCGCTTCGCGCGAGATCCCCGGCGCTGAGAGCAAGCTCGCGGTCGCGAGAATGACCAGCGAGGCAACGCGCCGTGCGAGCTAGCGGGCGACGGGCGCGCGTTCGCGTGAAACCCCGGCCATGGCGATCTCGCGATCGCGGTTTCGTCGGCGGGCAACGACGCTCGGCGACGCGTCGGCGCTGGGCGGTGGCCACGCATGTCCGCTTTCGTCGGTCGCGGTCGCCTTAGCGATCGCGAAAGCCCGCAAGGACACGCGGGCGAGGCGCGAAGGCAGGCGCGGCGCTGGGCTTTGCCCTTTCTAGCGCCGCCCAAGACAGAGCCGACCCGCCCGGACCCGTTTTCCAGCCCAACCCAGTTTTCGGTCCGTGCCCGTGCACGCGAGGCCCATTGTTGAATCCGGTCCGTGCCCGCGCGAGGCCCGTTTCAAGTTTAATTGCACTTTGTAAATCTATGTAATAGATTAGACATGAATGTGCGGTTTCACGATTGGGCGCGATGAGCGTTTTATTTTATTTTATCGTTCATATGCATGTAGTGGATGTTTAAATAATGCAATAGCATGCTATGTATGTTTATATTACGTTGACAAACCTTTATGTGTTTTACGTAATTGGATGCTCATAGTAAGCATGCTAGGTTTATCGCGTTTATCAAGCATATTTTAGAATTACTGCGAGCATGTTTTACATGTCGAGTTCTATAGAAAAGCATCTAGATTACGTGATATGCATGGACAAACCTTTTGAATAAAAGACTAAGCAAGCAACCCGACAAATTAATTTTTCAAATTAAAATGTCAAGACCTCCACTTTTGATCTCTAAACAAAATGAGGCGCATGTGAGTAAACGTCCACCCGCGTGGCTTGCTTGCCTGTTTATCATAAGTTTGTTAGATGAGATTTCTAAATAAAACTTTTAAATCTATTGAGAAGTGGGAGTTTCATGTGTAACGTCCACACGCGTGGCTTGCATGTGCGATTTTCATAAGTTCTCTAGAGATAGATATAAAATGAGATAACAAAGAATTTGAATTGGGCGGTATGGTCCGGTGAGTATACCAATTCTAAAATTCATTTCTATTTGTTAAAATTGTGGTCAATGCTTGACATCACCTCAAGTACAACTTCCCGCCAAGTCCCTTCTTGCGATAGTGATGTGGTCAGTAAGGATAAGTTGACATGGATTGAAATTAAGCGACTAAAGGTATATTTTAGTGCGGTCGAGGGGTTCATGTGTACGCCCACACGCGTGGCTTGCATGTGGGATTCCTTGGGCGATTGGAGGTTTCAATTAATATTGTTTTATCAAAAGGTTACAATATTATTATTACGAATTATATGCGATTGTATGCTTATGTGTTTACATTATCGTTTGAGATATGTCTCTTACGTCGATTATCAATATGCTCGCACAAAACCGTTATCCGGCCCAAATTTTATCGAGTGGAAGCGAAACATGGAATATGTTCTTATCATTTGAAGAACACATGTTTGTTCTCACTACTCCTAAACCCGATGCCCTGCGGCGACGATCGACTAATGAGCGCCGAGAGTCAAGCGGACTTTGGAATAAGTCAAACAATATGGCTAAATGCTATATGATGACTACTATGTCCAAAGGCTTGCAGTGCGACATCGATCGATGGTGAGCCGCGACGATATTTGGTCAAATCTCGAGTAAGTTTGGGCGGTCGGATCGGACGATCCGCCCCACACAATGAGAGAAATCTTGGCGTGTAAGATGGAAGAAGGAAGTTCGGTCCATGAACATGTCTCCCATGACTCATCTCATGGATAGTCTTGATCGGTTGGGAGGAGGTATTGACGGTGACCCAAGGTCGATATCATCCTCAATACACCGCCCAAGTCTTTTGAGAACTTTCGGCGTAATGCGATCATGAGCAAGACCGAGTTTACACTTAGTCGGTTGCTTAATGATCTCGTGGCTGCGGAAGGAGTTATGGGAAAAGAGCACATGCTCTTGCAAGCACATCTAAGGGCCCAAAATTTTCGTTGCAAAATGGAAATAGAAAAAGGGTACCAAAGGTGGAAGAGGCAAGGCAAATAGTGGGAGTAATGGGAACAAGAACATGGTTGCCACCGGAGGCTTGAAGAAGCCAAGGAGAAGGCAAGTGCTTGAGTGCGGTGGGACGGGCATTGGAAGGCCAGTGCCCTATGCTCAAGGCTCAAGTACGCCGTTTGCTTTAGTGAGCATGTTTAGCGACTTGTTCTACCCATTCTTGGGTAGTAGATACGGAGCAATCGATCATGTTTGTTACACCTGCAGGGTTCCTGCGGACAAGGAGCTGTTTGATGGCGAGATAACGATCTCCATGGGCAACGCGAAAGTCGAGGCCGTTGCGGTTGGAGATGTTACTTTATGTTTGAAAAACAGCTTTAGTTTTAAAAGGCGTTTTATATGTGCGGATTTTCAGTGGAACCTTGTTTCTGTTTCAAATTATTTACTCATGGATATTCTATTATTTTTGATAGTGGTGTTTCTATCATAAGAAATGACGAAGTTATCGTGTTGTACGTTATATAATTCGCTTTATACTATTTCCGCCAAACATAATACCTATAACTATGTTGCATCTTCATCAAACCCTAAAAGAAAGTTTTCTTCGAAGATGACACTACTTTTCTCTGGGCATCTTAGATTAGGTCACATCAATCTAAATAGGATCCAGGCGGCTAAGAATGGGCGTTGGGTAATCTCACGGTTACTCCGTTCCCGATCTGCGAATCACATATAGAAGGTAAGATGTCGACTGGACCAAAGCAAAGGGTTATAGAGCCAAAGAAATGTTGAGTTAGTCCATTCGACTGTGTGGACCGATGTCCACAAGCTCGTGGAGAATGCAGTATTTTGTCACTTTCGTTGTGATTACTCGAGTACGGATACGTATACCGCTTCACCGCAAGTCCGAATGCTTTGAGAAATTCAAAGAGTTTAAGGCGGAGTGGAGACGGCTAGGTAAGAGAATCAAGTCATCGAGGTCGATCGCGGTGGCAATGCATATCAAACATTTATATAAAAAATTCCCAACAATTATAACATGCTCATAAACTATAGTGTAACAATATAACATCATAAAATACATCAAGAACAATTTTATTCATCACCAAGTTGAGCTCAAATCTTTCGGTTTATTTGAATAAAAATTGTGATTGATTCTTAAAAATTCTAACAAAAACATAGGATGCATAAATCATATCCTAGATCAATAAAACACTATTGCATGTTACAAATTAAAATCATACATCAACATATATATATACATATGCCTCGGTCCTCAAAGAAAATTAGGTAGGATTTTCTTAAAATTCCCAATAAATCACAAAGGACTTATATATCATCTTAAATCAACAATATGTCCTTGCATGTTCCAAATAAAAATTATACATCCACATATAATTGTATATATGTCTCGGTCCTTTTAAGAAAATAGTATAAGATTTTCCAAAAATTTCCAATTAAAACATATAGTGTATGGTTTACAACCTAGATCAATAATATACTAATGCATGTATTAAATAAAGATCACATACTAACATTGAATTACATACATGTCTCGGCCATTTGAAAAAAAATAGCATAGGTTCTTCCAAAAATGTCAAATAAATTGCCATGTACTCTCAATACATTATAATTCAAGAATATGCTATTGCATGAACAAATTAAACATCTTATACCCACATATAAAATCTAAGTGTCTCGGTACTTAGAAAGAAAAATGGCATAGATTTTTCTAAAATTTTCAAATAAATACTATGGACTTATAAAACATCATAGATCATAAATCCAAGCTCAATTAACACTTAGTAAGTTTCGGTCATTACAAAAAAAAATTCGAATATGCTCCATTAAAATTTTTCAGCATACTTCAAGCTTTGAAACATTATGCTACACATTCTTAATACACTACATAGCCATAGATTCAAAAGATTTTGAGGTTAGATCATACATGCAAGACATTTTAAAAACAAGAACACTTGTCTAACATTTTCTTATCATCAATACACATGCAATAATCAACTCTTACAAACATGGATCATCTAGAATACATGCAATGAACTAAACCATTTCTTCGAAAATTTTCGAAAGCTTCAAGAACAAAACAAGCTCTTGTTCAACCCCTACCTTGTGATATGGATGAATGGAACAAAGTACAAGGTATTAAGGTGTTGTATGGAGATGAGAAGAAGAAAATCACAGCTTGGAAGGAAGAGGGAGCTCACGGCATTTGCGAAAAAAAAAATGAGGAAGAAGGTGAAGCTTGAGAGAGAGAAGATGGAGAGATTGAGAGAGGATGAGAGAGTGGAGTGTATAAGTGTTTGAGTGAGTGAGGGAATGAGTAAAAATCTGAATAATCCCTCCCCATATACCTCACACTCTCGGCTCTCTCTCTCACTTGCACACACAATGGACTCTTCATCTTATAATATTATTCTATGTAGATAGTGGGCACTCTCATGAGTGCCTACACATAGAAATTCTGAAAATAGGTTATATATATCTATATATATAATGGAGTCTTAATAATAAAATCTGAAAATATATCATATATATATGCATGTAAGAGTGATATAATTAAAACACACTTTGTTATGCACATATGTGCACTACTCGGCTATTATGCCCAATACACATTAAATAAATTAATTCCATGCTAAACATACATATATACATCATAGTATATGATTTAGATGATAATTAATATCATAGGATAATTAAAAGTCATCATTTTATGAAGAAAACCCTAATTTTCGAAAATATAGGGTTTTCGAACTAGGTTTGGGATTTATTATTAATTCTAATGTTCAAGCATTAATTAAATGCTTAATAATACTGTAATATCATAAAAATATCATAGGAAATAAATTCCTAAAATTTATTGATCATTAAAACCATCTTTCGTTTTATTTCAAAACGTTAACGTTTGAAACGTCTCAAAACGTTACGTATCGTCTCATCTTTGAATTGGTCGTAAATAATCGTAATCACATTATTAAAATATTCCATTAATAATGGAATATAATTCTAAGCTTAATTGCTTAGAAAATATCGTGAAATTTCAACAGTCGATAAGCATTCGACGTTAAAATGTGCTGCCGATAAGATTTAAAACTTTCGATTCTTACATTCACGAATTTGAGTGAATGTGTAACAGGAAATTATTCCTTCGTAAATAATTGAAATCATATTCGATTTCAATTTGATTTGATTTCACGGCGAAATTCTATTTTACGGGTTTTAAAAACCGTAATAGGCTTTTAAAACTTACGGGTTATTACAATTGTATTTATTTGTTGGCAAGTTACATGAAGAGTATTATCTTCTAATAATTTTGCAAAGGCTAAAAAATTATGAATTTTTTCATTCTTTTCAATTTGAAATGATTGTTGTGGTGGATAAACTTGATTTAAAATTTTTCCATTATTAAGTTTATAATTTCTTTCTAAAATGCAAATATCTGTTTCTACATAAGTTGAAATGAACCAAGGGACAAATGGTATTATCTTATTATTTTTGTACAAATTTATAAAATTCTTCTTGAATATAATATTTTTCTTGAGATTAAAATTTTCAAAACCATTTTTTAAACGGTTCCCATTTGGGTGTATTAAATTCTAATTTTATAATTTTTCTTGCCTGTGAACCAGGACTAAAATCCCATATTGTTTCTAAAACCATTAAATATTAAATTCCATTTCTGATTCGGTTATATCCGCTTCTTTAATATTATTATTATGCATATTAATTCATTTTACAATATTATTTTTCTTTATATATAATTTATCAATTTTATCTTCTTCTGAAATATTTGATTCATATTTATCTCTTATTTGAGATGTAGATGCCCTAGATGGCGTAAAAGGTTCTTATACCTTATAATCTAAAGGTGAAATATGAGAATACATATTTAAAGATTTTTCCAATTTGGATGATAATGATGGTCTACTATCTTCAAACTGTAATATTACAGATCCTTCAGGTGTTTGTATTACTTCTACTATATTATTTTGTACTACAGATTGAGGTGTAACTGCTCTTTCTATAGTCCAATTTTCTGGAAAAGTTATTTCTTCCCATTTTATTTTTCTTCTTGTAGTAATATTAGACTTACTAAAATTAGTTTCTATTAAAATTGTTTCAATTAAAGTTTATCAACCCTTTTACATTGTGGATTTAGTGTAAATAATGGTTTATAATAAATTCTATAACATATAGCTATTACTTCAGTTCCTAATTTATAATTATAACCATGGGTTTTAACATTTAATGTTAAAGAATCTAAGATATTAACATCAGATAAAGAAAGTTGTAAATTTGGATAAACATCAAAATAGACTGGACCATGTGCCAGACTGGTTTGTATGATTCCCATTAAAGATTGTTTCAATTTAAATTCCTTCCATCTCTTAAAATGCTTATAAAGCTTTCGGTAATCCTTCTAATGTCAAAGGTTTAAAGGCAGTTTGAACTAATCCTATATGAATAAATTTATGAGAATGTCTATAAGGCATTAAATCACTATCTTGAAGCAATTTTAAAGTCAATTCTTCACCATGTAAAGCAATTGTTTCTTCCGTAGTCTTAACAATTTGTTTTAGTCCAATTTTTTCAAAAGTACCAAGTTTATATATCATGCTTGGTTCAACTTTAGGAATTGTCCATTTATTTAATAATTCTAGATTTTCAGGTATATCATATTCTTCTTTCATACTGTTTTTAACAGTATTTTTTCTTCTTGCTAAATTCATGTGAATTCAACCAAATGGGGGGTAGGGTGTGTTTTTTCGGGTTACACATTAAACCACAAAAAAGAAAGGAAATAGAAATAATACCTATAGAGCTCACACAGAACTCTTATGATGAAGAAATAGGGACGGAGCCTTCGTTTCCAGACAATATGTTCAGCGGAATTGAAGGATTTTTTTTATTTTTATTTTTTTATATTTATGGATTGGGATATATTATGTAGCTCTAAGGATTGGTATAGAATTTATGATCGGTAGAAGAGTAAGAAAGCTGAAAACTTAACAACACATGTTTTGTTTTCAGAAAACTCAAATGTTTATTGCTTGGAAGAGTTCTCGGATGGATTTTACAAATGAGGAATTGCCTATTTATAGGCAAAATATCACCAACAAATCTTCGTGCTATTACTATTCTTAAGGAGACCTAAAACCTAAAAAGCAAGACTAGTACACCTATCCACTTATCCCACTATATCAATAATGCTTTCTATTTTACGTTACACCCATCTACTTAACCCACTATATCAATAATGCTTTACATGTTATGGGTATGATACACCATCCATCCTATCGTGTAAAAAAAAGCGAAAAAGAAGAAAATTACAAAAAGCGATTACAAACTAATAATTGACACAAATATGTCTAATTTTTCAAAAATCTCGATGAGTCTCTGGAATCGTGTCACAGCTTTGAGAATCATCAATGTCTTCTTCTTCTTTATCTGTATTGATGATAGCAATTTCTTCATCTGCAAGACTATCACCTTCTCCGCTGAAAGGAAGGAACATATTCCAATTTGGTGTAACCCATATTTGTAAATAATATCCTTCAGCTGCAAGTTTATACTTCATCCATAATTCAAGTTTAGGGATGTTTTCAGACTTCTGAAATATATTAATTTGTTCTTCAGAATACTGAAATGTAAAATGATCTGGTTCCCTCTTTTTACATCTAGTCTGAAGATATCGTCCAGAATATTCAATGTCTGTCAAATAAATTCTTTTTCTAGCTGGGCGATAACTGTGAGATGTAACTACGGAAGAAGCTAGAATTTTCTGATGAACCTTTGATTTGGAAGATAAGGATGAAATATTGCCAGCTGTCAATAGAAACTTTTCTCCCAATTTATTCATTAGGTCTTCTGTTTTTTCTGTATAACTGAATTCCATGAAATCAATCATACCATTGTGGTAAAAATTGATTATCATTTCATCTGGCATGTCAGTCTTGTTTAAATCAATCTGTAGAAGCAGAAGGCCAGGAATTCTGATCTGTTCATTAGTTAATATTTCTTCTTTCTGTATAAATTTATAAACATCAGGCCTTTGTATAATTTTTACGCCCTTGAATTTTGACTCATTGAAATAAATTTCAACAATTTTCTTTTGTAGATCAACAAGGTTTTGAGGAAATCCTTGTAAAACTTTTGTAGAAATAATTTCCTCAAGGTCAGGAACAATTTCCAGGACTGGTTCCATTGTTTCTCTCCAAGGAATATCAAGAATTCTAGTTTTAAAATTTTCAAAACTTCTTGGAGGTGGAACATCTTGAGTTTTGTTTTCAAAAATCAATTTTTGATTTAACTTTGTAATGGTTGATTCCATGATCGAGATCGTCGATCTTTAAAATTACAATCATTTTGTAAACTTTTCAATTGATTGTTTAGATCGAAATTTTCTTTCAAAATCCACAAGTTGTGATTCATAATTTTTAGCAAAGAAGACGATGTTGAATCACATTACTTGGGTTTCTTGTCTATTTGAGCAAAACTTTTGACTTCCTCGGTTCAATAAAAATTCACGTATACGAAAGGATTCTCTAGCATTTGATAATGCTTCAAAATCAGAATAACCTTTCCAAAGAGGTTTAAGACAATTAATATATTTTCGAGCAATTATTAAAGTTATGAAAACTCCAATTTTGTTCCTCGAAAATAACATAATGTAAACTTCTTTTGGAGTTGCTCGGTTTTGATTTTGTTCGAAAAATAAAATGCCGAGCATTTAAAACTGGACTTTAAAAGTCAGTAGCTTTTGGCAATGTTT
Organism: Salvia rosmarinus; assembly: GCA_036937905.1. NCBI lineage: Eukaryota > Viridiplantae > Streptophyta > Magnoliopsida > Lamiales > Lamiaceae > Salvia > Salvia rosmarinus. Next base: position 1,437,000 of record CM072823.1, on the reverse strand, counting down.
GAATATGCCATAGATTATCAAGGATAACTTGTTGTCTTTGTGTAACCTTTGTAATTGCTCGAATCTGTGGCGTGATTTGAGCATTTTGTAAAGTTCTTGTTCCAAATTGAATTTCATTTTGTAATCTTTGGATTCTCTTAGTGCGGAGAACTGTAACACTTTTAGTTTCCCGTCTCAAGAGATATCCATTGGATAATGTCTCGAACACAGAATCGTATAATTTTCTTCTCTTACGGTCTTAGAGACTTGGTCATAATTTTCTCTTTTCCTTTTGAAGGCTTTATAACTTTTCTATCTATTTCCTGCATAAAAAAGACGATTTATCTTTCTAGATAAGAGATCAGCAATATTATTATCTTTGCCTTTTATATGTTCAAATTTTACTCTATAATTATTTCCTTGAATTATTTGTTGTAAATTTATCCATCTTGTCTTATTAACTTTTTTACTATTAGCATTATTAATAAATATTACAATAGCTTCACAATCTGTTCTAACAGTGAATTCATTTTTTAACCATATTTTAAATTTTTCTAAAGAATTTATTAATGCTTGTATTTCATAATCTAAAGATGTCCAATTTAAACCTGTTTTATTAAAGTTTCCACTAGCATAAGCAGCTATTATTTCTTCATTTTTTAGACTGAATTTATGGGGTTTGCAAATTAATACTGCTCCCCATCCTTCTTTACATCCATCACATTGAATAATTATATAACTATCACTTGTAGGTAATTCTAAACGTTTAATATTTTTTATTTTATTTTTAATTTTTTGAATAAGTTTTTCATCTTCTATATTAAAATGTCGTTGATCATTTTTAGTAGTTTTACTATATAATGGACCCACTAATTTACTAAGATTTGGAACAAATTTTCTAGCATAATTTACTAATCCTAAAAATGATTGTATTTGTTTTAAATTTGTTAATTTATTTGGAAATTCTAAAATTTTAGTAGCAATATGAGGTTGTAATTCTATTTTTCCATTTCCAATTTCTAATCCTAAAAATGAAAATTTTCTTTTAAATAATTCCATTTTTCTTTTACTAATTACTATATCATTCTTTTCAATTTCCTTAAATATAATGTTTAAATGTTCTTCATGTTCTTTTAAATTATTGCTTGCTACAAGAATATCATCAATATATATTAGACAAAATTTATATTTTAAAAATATATTATCCATAAATCTTTGAAAGATAGCAGGCGCATTTTTTAACCCAAAACTTAATATATTCCATTCAAATTGTCCTTCTAGACAAGTAAAAGCAGTCCATGGTTTAAACCATTCTTCTAATCTTAACGATTATATTCACTTTTTAAATCAAATTTACTAAATATCTTTTATTTTGTATAAGTGCTATTAAAGTTTCTTTATTTGGTATGTTATAACCATTATCTTCAAAATTATCATTTAATCTTTTATAATTGTATACTATCCTAAGTTTTACTCTTTTATTTACGAATGATTTCTTACTATAAAAGTCGTAGATCTATGAAGACTTTCTCGAATGTCTAATTAATTTCTTTTTAACATTTCATTAATCTGCTTTCTAAATTCTTCTACATCTTACACTATACTCTCCATTTTTGTTCTAATTGTAATTTCAGGTAACTTTATTTTTATTTTACAAACATAATTTACTTTTGCTTTTGTAATATCATCTCCTATTAATCCTAGTTTTTCTAATCTTAATATTATAGGATAATTTTTACTTTTTGTAATATCAGGCCATTTTTCTAATTCTTGTGAAATAAATTGTGAGAATAATTTTATAGTTTCATTTTCAATGAAATTATTTTGTTTGTTTTGTACTTGTTTTAAAAAATCTAATTCTCCTAGTCCACAACGCTTTCGGGCAAACTCTGATGTATGTGTATATCTATGTGTTGAAAAACTATAAACTTGTTTACTTAGTGTAATAAATTTTTTAGCAATTGTTAAATTACCATTTAAACTAGTAATAAAATTTAAACCTAATAAGAAATCTTTAGAATTAGTTTCTTTTGGGTTTATTATTACCTCAGGTAAATCATTTTTTAAACTATAATTACCAGCAAAATTTAAAAATTGTATTCCAGTTGGTTCTAAATAGTGTGTAATTTTCATAATTCTATTTTCAACTGTTCTAGTTTCCATTTTATAATTTAATAATTTATGAAACTTAGGATCTACTAAACTATATCCTATTAAACTTTTAGTACTTCCAGTATCTAATATAGCATTTAAATCAACATGATTTTCATTATCTATCCATAATCTACATTGAATATTTATTAGAGTTCTTGTAATTTGGATTTTTGTATTATTACTATTATTTATTAATATTTTTCTTCTTCCGCTATTTGTTACGCCATTTGATTTTGTTTAATATTTTCAAATTTTTATAATCATTCAATGTATATTCTATAACTTCTATTCTTTTTGGAGTTCATTGTATTTATTTTCTAATTTTAAATATTTATGATTATATAGTTCAAACATTATTTCATGTTTTCCAATTTTTCTTTATAAATATCAATATTTTATTTTCTTCAATTTTAGCCTTTCCTTTTAATTCGGTTTTATTCCAAATAATTTTTCTAAACATAAGAAGCATATTTCTTCAAAACATTTATTACATTGATATCTTCTTGTAATTTCGGATATAATTTACAATTAATACATTGAATATGGTTATTTCCTTTTCTTTAATCCAATAATATAAACAATTATTTAATGTATTCATATATGTATATGTTACTACTTGTAGGATCTATTTCTTTTCATTTTCATATTCTGTATAAATACTATAGATTGATTCGTTATCAGAGTCTTCTGAGTTTATAACTTCTATATTATATTCTCCTATTTCTTCTATTAAATTTGTTCTTTCATAATTTTTATTTTTATTAGGACATTTATTAGCTAAGTGTTTTTCTGAATCACATATAAAACATCTACACTTTCTTTTGTAAGGTTTCTTAACATATCTATTTCTATCTTTATTCTTATTATGTTTATAAGTAGTACTTTTCCTAATACCTTTTTTATATGATTTTTTGTAAATCCATAAGCTTGAGGTGTATAAATAACAGTTTTACAAAATACTCATGCTTGTCTTTTTATTTGTTCTTTTATTACTGCATCTTTACATCTATCTTTTAAATATTTAAATATAAAAGTTATTCTTGGTCCTATTCCTAAATTCGGAGTAGTCACTTCCCAGGCTTCATGTATTTGTTTTCCTAAATCTCCTGGAAGTTTTATAAAATATTTATTACATAATTCATCGTCCATTGCTCTACCAGTTTGTGATAATAATCTAACAAAGTCATTTGTAAATTCTCTTATATATTTAAAATCAAATACTTAATTGTTCTAAATTTCTTATTGCTGTATCTTGCAAAAATGTATTATTTTTTGCTGGATCAACACCTATTATTAATAGTCTTATTGCACTTATAAAGTTATAAGGATTATCTCCTAATGCTTTTAATTGATTTATTTCATCAGGAGTTTGAGATTTTTTACTTTGCCATAATCCTAAGGCTGTTGGACCTAAGGTTGTTTCTAAATAAGAAAACATATCCATATCTCCTCTTTTTTCTTTTTCCCAATTTCTTACTACCGTTTGTTCCCAAACTAAAACTTCATCTCCCCATAATTGCGGGCTTTGTTCTTCTATATAACATATCTCCACTATATAATTTTCCTATTGGACTCTTTTCCTTTTCCAATTATTCGAGATTCTCCTTCATATTGGGCTTGAGCTGGTATCCAATTTTGTCTACCTTGTCCTGTTGTACTACCCTCTCCTTGTTGTATAAATTCTGGTTTAGGTCTTTTATTACTAGGAGTCATAGAAACATCCATAAAATTAGTTTCTCTATTATTATTTTTATAGAAATCGCTAATCATGATTTTTCCTTGTTCAATTTCTGAAACTAATGGTAGATTAAAATATTTTTTTAATTCTTTATAAGCTTGATTAGAATCCATTCCTAATTACGTAATACATTCTATTAACATATCATCAACTTGATCTTGCAAATTTATTTCATGAAATTTTTATTAATTATTTCATCTATAGTTGTTTTTGTTTCTTCAAACTTAAACCCTGTTTCAAATTCTATATTACCTTCTAAATTGTTGTCATAATCTTCGTTATTAAATTGACAATATCCTATCATTTCTGTTTCAGTTAATTCTAATGTGTCTATTTCTTCAGAATCTGTATCATAAATTGGTTTTGTATCATAATATTCATTCATTAAGCTATAGTTTACTTCCATATCATCATCATCTTCACTTTCCTCATTTTTATTATTTCTTTTTATAAAATTTGTAAATCTTAAATTGGCTTGTCCATTATTATCATAAATAATACTCTTTTGTGGAACTAAAACTTCATTAGATTTCTTTTTTAAATCTTCTAAATTCCATTCTAATCCTGCTAATTCAGTAGGGTCAATTTTTTGTGGTTCTATCATTTTAATTCCTTTTGAAGCAATAACTTTTATCATTTTTTCAATATTAACTTTATATTTCATACTTGAAGATGTACTCATTTTTCCTAATATTCCAATACTTATTACTAAATTATTTTCTTCATAATTTGTATATCCTTTAGTTTGTATTGCAATTTTTATTTTACTTATATCTCTAGTATCCTTTAAAATATTAGGAGCACAATAAAATAATGCTGAATTTTTGTTTAAATCTACTTCCATTCCTGATATAATAGCTCTTTTAACATCTTGTTGTCATGATTGATCTGTAATTAACACTAAAGCTTTTGTTCCTACCTCTTGTCTTCCAAATGCTTTTATCCCTATTATTATTAATCCTATATGTGAAAATAATTTATTACTTTTAATTAATTTCTTTATAGTTTACGGTGATAGTAAATCTATAAATTACATTGTACCATCAACCACTCTAGTACTTACTTCTCTCTTCCTCTAATAAAACTTGTATTTATATTTATTATTCTCGCTTGATATAAAACACTTGGTTGTAAAATTTCAAAACTCGATTATTGTAAATTTCTAAATTTCTATCAACATCTATTTCTTCTTCTAATTGTATAGTTTGTTGAGAACTATTGCTTCCAGATCCTCTTCTAGAACTTAAAATCCTATGTAAAAATGTATACGAAGTAATAATTTCATTTATATTACTTGTAGAATTTCTATTTTCTTTGTATAGTTTGTGAATGTCCAGAAAATGGTCTAAAATTACTCATTTTTTAGGTTTCCAATAATTATATATTGTAGGAGTTATTTTTCTATGTCTTTCTTGTGAACCCAAGCTTAAATTATTTATGGCTTGTGTAATGTTATCTATATCTTGATCTATTGGTTTATTATTTATTTTTTGTTTCTAATTTATTAAAAGTTTCACTGATTTGTAATTCAATTTCTCCTAATAGTTTTTTAGTTTCTAATTCAACTTTATTTGGTTTTAAATTTTCTATTAAGTAACTTAACTGATTAATATCAGATTTACTAGGTAAATTTTTATTTAATTGTTTAATTTCTGAGATTATTTGATTATTTTGTTCTTTAATATAATCAAAGTTTTCACTGACATGTTTAATTAATTTATTCTTTTCTTGATTACTTTGTATTATTTCTCTAAGTAGATTATTACTATAATTTTTATTCTTTTCAAAATTACGACTTAAATTTATAATTAAATCTATAATCTGGTTTAAATGACTATTTTACGAATGTAATATATGTTTAAATTTTCGATCAAATTGACAAATAAAATTATAATTATCGCAAGATATTTTATGCTTATCTCTAAGATTCTCAAGATCTGAAAATCGATTGAACAAGCGAGTTTTGATCAATGATTAAAATTTCTTACTCTAATACTTCTCATAAATTCAATTACCATCCTTATTCTTATGATTAAACATATCCCGCTTTTATTTAACAACAACATAATATACATATATATGGTTTAAGAGTTTCTCAAAAATCAACTATACACGCCAATATAATATCATTACTAAAAACATCTTAATCCTGCACCTAGGCGGGTTCCTAACAACAAAGAGGACTTACAACATCATGTTTGCCTAACACGTTAAGCTTGTCCTAGTCTTTTAGGCCTCGAAGTTTTGTAGCTCGATACCAAATGGGGTAGGGTGTGTTTTTCGGTGTGTGTGGGGGGGTGATTTTCGGATGATTTGGGAGTTGGAAGGAATAAGTTTAATCCTATTTTACCTCTTAAGCCAAAAAAATTGTCCATGATTGGCGTTAATTAAGTTGGGTAATTATTTTAAATTAAAATGAGAACCAACTATGTAGCATCTACATCGAGAATTCAAGTATTGTATATGTCATTAGTTCGATCCTTTGTCAGAATTACCCGTAATAACGGACTTGCAAAATGGATATCTCTCTATATATATATATACATACACACATATTTCGTATACATGCCTGACCCTGAGGGCAGGTGGACATGGGCGATGGTGCAGGACCCCAAAATTTAGACTCCTTATATATATATATATATTTGTAAGAATGAAAAATATATTTTCTGTGATGCATTGGTAAAACGCTCCTTCACTATTTTTAATTTTAAAGAACCATGTTCGAATTTTAGCTGCAGCTTTTATTTTCTCAATTTTTTTGGGCCCGAAAATTCTAGAGAAAAAAAAATTCCATTATGCATATATAGAAAAATTAGAATTAGTCACGAAAAAAATCCATTATATACATCTAAAAAAAATCCACATACACCTAGAAAAAACCATTATACGTATATATATGATCGATCCAGTTTTTGTGAAATAATGCAGTAAAGAACACGAGGAAGTAACGTGGTTCGATCTATTGAATTAGATCTACGTCCACGGAGCGAGAGTATATGTATATTGAGTGTGTAAGGCGATTACAAAGAGTGTCGATCTTCCTCCTTCGTCTAATCTAGCTTCTATTTATACATATTCATGATGAGTTCGACTCTAATCGGAGTTTTCTCTAATAAGGATTATTTTATATATGCATCCAATCTTCTGCGCTCCACTTGTGATTTGAATTGTAGTTGGTTTAGAGTCTTCTTGGGCGAACTCGCGTGGTAGAAACTTTATATTGGGCGATGCTTGGGCCTATCAATATAAAAATCAAAATTATTCACACCCAAAATTCTGGAAAATATCCTTTATTCATCTTGAAAAGAAATCCATGCAATCCTGCACCTCACCATTTCTTAACTTTCTAATATAATGAGTACACGAAAAATATCTAAATATATTTTATTCAAAAAGTTTAGGATCCATATATCTATTATATACTAATCATTTTCAATCTTGCACCTCACAATTTCTTAACTTTCTAATATAATGAGTATAAGAAAAATATCTAAATATATTTTATTTAAGAATTGTAGTCCCCCAAAAATTTTTAAAAAGAAAAATGTCTTTGTTGGAGACAAAATGCTAAATCGCTGGTGAGTAATTCTAATTTTTCTATATTTGTATCATGATTTTTTTCTAGATGTATAATGAGTTTTTTTTCATGAATAATTCTAATTTTTTCTAAATATGTGGATAAGGTGTATTGCTTGTGTTGTACAAATAAAATAATACAAGTTGTTTAGTGATGGATGTAGAGATTGATAGTATCTTAGTAAACGCATGAAAAATTGAATAGTTTGACAAATTTGTGCACTAAAAGATATCTTAAAAGTCTCAAAATAAATGATACTGTAATGATTTTGTAAGTAAAAGAAGCTAAAACCATTTTTCTGATTAATATTTTTTATGAATATTGCATCTTTTTAGTTGTTGTTGAAGGACCCACTTTTATTATGTCGTTGGATGTCTCATTTTGTCAGGACCGTTCCTCCCGCTTAGGGATGTAATCGAACCAAGTCGAATAGAACATCATCGTCTTTCGATTGGTTTGTTTAGTATCAATAGTCTCGAGTTTTATTTATCGAATATTTCGAATTTCACGAAACTTATTCGAACTTTAATCGAACCCAAACAAACTTTCTAAATTTAGATATATGTTTAGAATATTGATTATTTTATTTTAAAATAAAATATTTCATCCATAATAACACAATATATTCATTGATTTCTTATAACAAATAAAAATAGTTAGAGATTTAACACAATAATTACTAATTATAGAAAGAAAATAATTATATCTAGTTAATAATTGTATATTTTCAAAGTAAATCGATTAACTAACTTGTTCACGAGCTAACGATAGAATCTATCGCTCAAGCTTGGTTTGTTTAGCTAACGAGCTTCACTAAACGAACTCGAGCAATTTTTATCGAATCGAGCTAGAATAAATTTCATGAATAGTTTGGTTCGTTTACGTTTACTCCCCGCTCGTATAATTTATGTGAGAGAAATGGGGACGAAAGAATCGCTTCGTATATGCAAGTCATTAAAAGTTGAAGACCCCTCATTCGATATATGTATGTATAATCGGATATTTATATTTATTTAGAGAGAGAAACTCTGAGTAACAGTCCAATATTGTGTGCGTGTGTGAGGAAAGAGACGACGGCATGGCTGATTTAAGCGTTGATTCCGTTTGCCTCGATGTGGAGACAATCTATCTCGGCGGGAAGGTTGTAAGTTTCCACTTTTTTTTTTTGCTGTTTTTCTGACATTTTCTTGAGGTCTTTCAATTGATGGGTATGCATCATTGCTTCGTGTTTCGTAGTCGTTGTCAACTTTACTTTGTTTTTGACATTTTGTTTCTGAAATTGAAACTTGCTCATTTTGTTATTTGAAATTTGAAATGTTATATTTATGTTCTACTTTCCTTTTCTGGCTGTGTCTACCCCAAGAATTTGGAGCCTATTGTTGAGAATTAAGAACTAATAACTATTATTGATTTTATATGGTTCTGCTTCTAGTTTGTGTGTAATTAATTTCGGGATTGCCGGCGTTATATATGGCAGCTTCATTTTGGGATAACTTTTCTTTTGTAGCACTAGCTTTTATTTTGATTGTTTTGTTTCCTGGTAATGGGTTTCCTCTTGTGGCCGGAAAATATTCATGTGTTCATTTATTTTAATGATTTTGTGAGTTTACATTTCATTTTCTGGTAATTGTCAGAACAGCTTTGATTTTGTTTCCTTGGATTAAAGTGAAGGAAAATTTAATGGTTTCTGCTTTATCCAATTTGTTTTGTTGATCGTCTTGCTAAAAATAAGTAGCTTTGTCATATGGAAGTTTTCGCCGAGTTCTAACATAGATTCTTTTGTCAATTCCAAGAAAGTTACTACGTGATGCAAATCACAATAGGTTGAGCAATTTTTTGCTCACTGAAGTATCCGAGTGAGTTATCTCAGTCAGGAGTAGATTCTATTGGCTTGTTGGCTTCTGATTCAGTAAAGCCTTTTGTTAAAACTGGTTTGTCATCTATAGTGGTTTGTGATACCTGTAGATTTCATTAATATAATTGTATGTTGATATAGCTTGGCCGTTGCTCCGTCTTTTCTATTTATTATGCAAATGGTTGGAAGTGGCAATCATTACACTGTTAGCATATCTGTCAGCCAGCATAACAATAGTTCGGTTTCTAGAGGTTGCTCTTTGTAAATGTGAAGTTTAGTCTTTTGAAGTGTCAAATGATTGGGAATTGCAGAACCTTATTCTGCTTTGACTTTTATATTAATTATTTCTAGTCAGCCTCTTGCTTAAAGTTGGGTGGATGCACATGGTTAACTTTATTCTTAAGAATGAAAAAGTTGCCAGAATAAACTATGAGGTTTTCCTTTCCTTGAAGGATGATCAAGCAAAATGAATGGTTATTTCTGTTTGACTAATGGTTTCCTGTTTGGTGAGAAAATACTTGTGCTACATGGCTTCTCTCTCTTACATTACTAAATTCTGAAGAAGTTGAGTGAACTTGATTTGATTGTGAACTTTTCTTATTATCTATGATGCGTATCTTCAATCAGGAGCATATTGTGCGAACAGGAAGTGCTTCAGTATCTGTTATCATTTATGGTGATCCAGATAAACCAGCTCTCATCACTTATCCAGATTTGGCTTTAAACCGTGAGCAATGAACTTTTCTATGTAATAATCATTTTTTCAAAATTGTTTTGACATTACTCTTAACAAATATTTATGCTTCTGGTTTTTTTGTCTATCAGATGTATCTTGTTTTCAAGGTTTATGTTTTTGTCCGGAAGCAGCGGCATTGCTCCTTCACAATTTCTGTATTTACCATATCAGCCCTCCTGGGCATGAGGTTTGTCATTACCCATCTTGTCGATGATTGAATTATAGATTTGTTCTTTTGTTATGTTAATTGTTAGTATGCTCTATAGATTATTAAATAATATTACTCACAGCAAATTTAAATGGGACTCTGATAAGAGTTCCTGCAGTTGGGAGCTGCTGCAATTAGTGAAGGTTATCCTGCACCCTCTGTTGATGATTTTGCAGATCAAATTCTTGATGTGCTCGACTATTTCAGGTGACCTTAATACTGTATCTATTTTGTTAACCTTAGATTTCTTGTATTGCGACCTCTTGTTATTTGCTTCATTCTGGATAAGTTTTTCTAATTGATTGGATTTGATTTGGTCAGACTTGGTGCAGTCATGTGCATGGGAGTAACGGCTGGCGCTTATATCCTTACCTTGTTTGCCGTATGTTTTCAGTATTGTCTCATTGTTATCCTAATAGTTATTGTGTTGCTTCTGTCATAGAAATAATAGTGTTGATGTTGACAGATGAAATATAGGGAGCGGGTTGTTGGTTTGATACTCGTATCGCCTTTGTGCAGAGCACCATCGTGGACAGAATGGCTCTGTAATAAGGTTATACATCTACACTACATTGTTACTATTGTCTTTCAACATGATTTGATGTGTTAAAAACTATACTGGAACTGTGCAGGTGATGTCAAATTTGCTTTACTATTATGGTATGTGCAGTCTGCTGAAGGAATGCTTGCTTTACCGATATTTTAGCAAGGTATTTCACTTTTCTCTTCAATAACCAGCAAAATATCCAACTGCCATACATTCTCGAGTGGTTTTCTTCAAATTTATTGGTTACATATTTTCTCTATGATGTAGCAGGAAGTTCGTGGCAATGCAGAAGTTCCAGAATCAGACATAGTTCAAGCGTGTAGAAGAGTTAGTGTTTGACATAATCTATTTTTGTTATTTTCTTGAAACCAACTCCTATGTGTCCTTATATCTGTGTTCGTTTGGATATATCTAATTCAGCTGCTGGATGAGAGGCAGAGCGCAAATGTTCTTCGTTTTCTTCAAGCAATAGATGGGTAAATTAGTTCAGATATAATAGTAACTTCCAGTCCAAGTTTTCATGATAGCATTTGTGCTTGGTTAATATTTATCTCATTCAGTTTGTTTTGCCAATGAATAGGAGACCTGACCTAACTGATGGCTTGAGGAAATTGAAGTGCCGAACTCTGATATTTGTCGGGGATAGTTCTCCTTTTCATTCAGAGTCTCTCCACATGATTGCTAAACTGGACAAGAGATACAGTGCCTTAGTTGAGGTTCGTATGAAACATTCACAGAAATATACTTCCTAAAATTAAATGAAAGCATTTTTTAATATCTCAAGAGAAGAAAGAAGAAGCAAGCACCAATTTCTTAAGTAGTTTTCAGGGTTTGGACCAATTTTAGAAACTACAGCAATGCATGATTGTAGGTTCTGCTCATTTTATCCTCGTAGCTATTACTTCACCGATTGAAAGATTTGAATTTGGCCTAAAGATTGAAGCTATATCTGGGACCTTGTGTATTACTTGCTTGGCAATGCTGCTTATGATAGTGGTAGTATAGACTATTGCTCGTTAATGGTGGAAGAACGATGTTGTGCAGGTGCTTGATTGTGGATCAATTGTCACGGAGGAGCAGCCACACGCAATGTTGACATCAATGGAGTATTTCCTGATGGGCTATGGGCTGCACATGCCAAGTCAATATAGTGGCAGCCGAGGAGCCCGTTGAGCCCTACTTGTATCAGCCAGAGCTCCTCTCTCCGAGAGCATGGGATTGAAACTGAAACCGATCAAGACCCGCATCACGTCACAGAGACTGCATTAGATTTTATTTGTCACTGTAAATTTGTGAGGGCCATATATAGTTTTTTCTTGTTTCTACCATTTGTCATATTCTTTGGTTGTTCATGTTGACTGTAATGTTGGGTTAGAGAGAGAGAGGGCTGTAGATATACATATTTGAAAGAATTGAAAATTCTTTGATTGGACATAGGGCAGGAGGAGTTTGTTGGGTAAGTTGGATGCTGCAGCCTGCATTGCATCCCCATCTAAGGATGATGACATGTGTCAAGATGTGAGCCTCTAGCATTTGGGATCAAGTAGATTTGTCACATGTCATCATTTTTTATTGGGATGCGGTGCATAGGGCTGCAGTATCAAATGTGTCAGAGTTTGTTGAATGATTCATTCGTTTGTAGTCGTTCATCAACTTGCAACTTCTATTGTATATCTTGAAAGTTGACACCTTCACCTTTTGATGATGGCGAGCTATCAATAAATAATGCACATCGGGTGAGTTGTTCTCTCTCTATCTCTTCATATATATATATCACAGAAACTCCTGTACATCCATCCGTACGATGCGGATGGATAAAAGTATCATTTGTTTTTAACAAAAGTATCATTTACATTAAAGAAAAGTATTATTTATTTTTTATATTATAATTCGAAAGTATCATTTATATTGAAGAATAATATTATTTGTAACAAAGAAAGTATCATTGTCCGTACATACGGATGATCGCACATGAGACCGCCTCAATATACATATGTGTTGTCGGTCTAAGGATGGCAATCGGGTCGGGCGGAGTGCGGATAGTCTTGAACCACTTCCGTGCCGCGAAAATGATCCCCGCCGCGACCCGCGACGGGTAAGAGATTCTCACCATACCCGTGGGTTGGCGGATACCGCGAACCGCCACCCGACGGTATCCGCCCTGCCACCATGGAACCTTCACCATGGACCACCATGACCATGAAAGGGTTCCTAATTCCTATTTTAATTTGGAAATTAATTAATTAATAAAATAAGTTATTAGATGGGAGGGTTTCACGGGTTCGTGGGTAATTGGCGGGTATTTTTAGGTGCAGTTCCGGGTACACGGGTTTCATGCGTGTGCGGATAGTGCCAAACCATTTCGTGCCCATGAACTAAGCGGTACTAGTTTTAAACCACGAACATACCCACAGTGCAAAATGTCTACCAAACCCACGAATAATCGGACGGATACCGCGGTTTGGTGTCCGTGGTCGATTGCCATCCCTAGTAGGGGTGAGAATCGGGTCCGGACCGTGCCGTCCGAGTCCCGAGTCCAAGTCTCGAATTTTGCAATTTTGGGTCCGGTCCGATCGGGACTTGGGACTCGGTCCGAAAATTTACAATTTTAGTCCGGTCCGGTCCGAATTGAAATTTTCCGAAATGTCCCAAGTCACGAATTACGAAAATATCCCGAATTACCGAAAGTCCGAATTACCCGAAAGTCCGAAATTACCCGAAAATATCCCAAATTACTCGAAAATGTCCCAAGTCCCGACGTCCGAAGTCCCAAATTACCTGAAAATATCCCGAAAGTCCGAAAGTCCCGAAATTAAAATTAGATATATTTAAAATCGGACTTGGATTTCAACAGGACTCGGGACTTCCGATCAAAATCAAAATTTCCGATCCGGTCCGAACTCGTAAATTTCGGACTCGGGTCCCGAATCCCGTCGGGACTCGGATCGGGACGGGAATTTCCCGAGTCTCGGTCCCAAATTCTCACCCCTAATCCCTAGGTCGGTCAATTTGGTTTTGGTTGTGATTTTGACACAAAGGAATGAGGAATTGAAGTATGGGCTTTCAGGCACATGCACATGTAACCAACCACTTGTATTGGGGTGTCGGTCACGGCAAATAAACTTTTGATGTTTGAGTAATAATATTTAATTTGAGAGAGTCCCACAAAAAAATATTTAAAAAGTATTGCAGGACCCAAAATCAATTACACTAAAATAGTTCATGTATGATGCACGAATGAGAAAGGTAATCGTGGTTGTTGATTTTGTTTTATTGTGTACCAAGCGAAACCGTTGATCGGTTTTGTTTCTGATATTGTGGATCAAGGAAATGGACACTTTTGACCCACTGCAAGAATATGTCATTATTGTATAAAATAATTATCCTTTTTTTTTATCTCCGGTAACTTTTTAGGTGTCTACGGCACGATTTTCTCATTTAATATGATAATGCATGATATCATAGTTAGTAATGGATGATGTTTATAAAAATTAGGGTTATTGCTGCATAAATACACAAACTTTGGGCTAATTTTGTTTTTTTCACAAACTTTAAAAATTGTCATAAAATACACAAACTTAATCACTTTAGTGATTTTACCATGATTTTAAATTCAGACTAAACTAAATATGACTTAACATCTCGAGAATTTATTGTGGATAAAACGGTCGATGTTATAAACAATGTTATAAAGAAAGGACATAAAATATCGTTATTCCATCAAAATAAATCGATTTCTTAATTTCTAGGGTTCATCGTATCAACCCTCGTTAAAACCATGTCTTTTATTTGGTTTCATCGCTTTGGTTCTCGTTGGGATTAAAATAATCGGTAATCTCTCTCTCTTGTGTTGTGTATATTCTTGATCGCTTTATCTACGATAAATTTTTGAGATGCCAAGTCGTATTTCATTTAGTTTGAATTTGAAATCATGGTAAAATCACTAAAATGATTAAGTTTGTGTATTTTATGATAATTTTTAAAATTCGTGAAAAAAATTCAAATTTGATCAAAAGTTGGTGTATTTATACACCAATAACCCTATAAATAATATTATGCTAAAATTGTGACAAAATCAAATTATCATAAATTCAGGATAAAGTAGTGTATTTTCTACCGTATTATATAAAGCGAACTTATGATGCTAAGTTACCTAAGGAGATAAAATTCTCTTTGAGCCGATTAACACTGCTAAAAAGCCCAAAAGTAACTTGGCTCAAACAATGAGTCGTTAAACGGCCTATCGTCGCATGCTTTCCACGTGGCTCAGTTACCACAAGAAGAATGAAGATGATGAAATAAAGAAAACAAGCTGCTGCTGAATCGAGCTCAGAGAGA
The DNA here is from genome assembly GCA_036937905.1 of Salvia rosmarinus. NCBI lineage: Eukaryota > Viridiplantae > Streptophyta > Magnoliopsida > Lamiales > Lamiaceae > Salvia > Salvia rosmarinus. Next base: position 1,421,865 of record CM072823.1, on the reverse strand, counting down.
GTGAGGTCCGGCTGAAGTGGCCGGGAAAATCGTGATAATATTGAATTCGATAGAACGCTGACTGACGACGACAACGACCGATGGGTTTTCCACCCATATGGGTCTCACTCTATTGTTCCGCAACCTCCGCCCCACATTACCTTGGAACTCTCTCATATCTAATGTGTGCATGTCTATGTATGCAGTCCACAACCGTCTGTGATTTGATTTAGTATTTATTTTTATCCGATCACGAGCTTTTAGTACAATTACTGTTTTTGGTTTTGGCTTTGGTTTTGGTTTTGGATATTTCAAGCTTTGAATGGAGAATTATGTTAGAAATTGCCTCAATTCTAACCTAGAAACAACGAATATTCGAACTCTAATTTTGCAGCATGCTATCAATTTTTCAGCCTGATGTTAGTTGTTGATTCCTGTTGTAACTAGTCCACTGTCTTTTTAGGATAGGCTATTTGAGGAGGTTCATATTCGAGGAAAATCGGTAGATGATATTGCTGAGTGTTTGAAAGGGATGCCGTTGCATCGTAGTGTTGTTTCAGTTATTAAGTTAGCTCATGCTCTTGGGTACTTCCTTGCTATCTCCTCATCGTTCTTTAATTTTTCACCCCACAACTTGTGTGTGATGTGAGGGGCCAAATGGATGTTTTGTGGTGGTTTCAGATGTGAATTGAAGGTGGCCAGCGACTCAAATCAGTTTTACATCAGGACTATTTGAGAACATTATGATATATACGGCTGTTTCTCGGAGATCATCATGAACCCTGCTGGCTGCTGTTGTAGACAAGGGAAGGCAGAGGAACTTATGCAAGGTATGTTAGTCAGACGTTTGTCTGCATGTATGTGTTTGTGCCTTGGCCTTGTATTTTGCTCAACTGTTGATTGTTGCTTCGTTTGAAGATCATAGACAAGTTGGATCTCATTATCAGATTTAGATGTTTTCTAGTACAAAGATGATCTGGTCTCTACTGTTGTGGTCCCTCGTTTTCTCCTCATAGTAAGCGAAGAATATAAGTGCCTTCTACGTATAGATAGTTCTTCATCCCATCTATAAGGTGTTTTAATCATGAATATGTTGAAAAGAGAGTTGTAACTTTACTTGCATATTCTGTGGGCTAATTGCTTTTAAAATCACAGCCTCCATCTAGATTTTGCAAAGTTACAGCATTTCTAAAATTGCAATACCAGTTTTTTGTTGCAATTTGCATAACCAGTCATATCTCTGACTTATCAGGTGTTGAACAACTTTGTGTTGGAGGTAATTTGGTCGCCTTAATAGTGCTCAGTGAAAAAATCAAGACTTCATCATTAACATAGCTATAAATTGAAATGTTGTGTTGAATTCGCTATTTGAACAAAAGTTCTTATTTAAAATGCAATTAACACCATTTTCTTTAAAGTGATCATATATACTCCAATTTCTGTTTTCATGCTATAGCTTCAGATTGACAAAAGATTAAACAACCTCATCCCAACATGTATTATTGAATTTGAAGAAGAGGTTAGCCAGGTTGTTATTTAAAAATGCAACTAACCCCATTTTTTCTTTGAACTAACCATATCACTTTCAAATTCAACCTTAATGCTATAGCTTCTATCTTCAGCTTGACCCAAGATAAAATCTTTTTAATCCTTTCGGCACACCTACCTCATCTCAATAGAGGTTATTAATACAATTTGAAGAAAAGGTGATCAAGACTGAAGCAAAATTGTTCAAACTTCTGTTGGCTTCTGAATGAAATGACAGCTAACCTAATGGATTGCAATCAATAATGGATATTAGTAGCTAACATAGTCATAACTGCCCTTTTATGTTATGGTTTACTATTACTAGTCTCCTGATATGATGGAAATTCCATGGAGTACTTTCCTAGAAAATGTTACGAGTTGGGCTCAAATTATTGTGAGAATTACAGAACATTCGAGCTGCTATTTTGACTGCATAATGCTAGCCCTAGGTAACTTTATAGGTATTCATTACATTCAAAGAGCAGACTATTCGATCCTCCCTTTCTAATTGTCAAAGTGGCCTTTTATATATATCGCTTAGTAGCAGTTGATTTTATTCATAAAGGAGATAGATGTGTGTCTTGTTTAACAGGTTTTGGCCGGTTAACATGAACCATAAGACATCAATTATTCTCTTGTGCTCTACTGCAGGGTCGTGTAATCGGGCAGATCCAGGCTTCTTTATCTGAAAATGAAAGCAAAAGATTAATACGTTGGTGATGGGATGGACGACTTCTGTCCATGTGACGACCCGACTTCCCAAGGAAGTACGGATCATATGGATCGTCACCGGTATGATAAAGCAGCGGATATAAACATAGCTAATCAATACAATTAACCATTTAACTACTCAATAAGCATAGACTAAAAATGGATAAGCTATTCAATACCAACTCAAGTCACAGAAGGATTCATCAAAAGGTTCAAGGTTCAAATATAACCCAATCAGGGCACAATTCAAGGAACAAGGTACGACCTCAAGTTCAATACGGTATGAAAACAGTTATAATCGAGACATCAAAATAATATCAGAGTTAGGCAGCAATAAACGTGTGGACATGCATATGACGATGCATGCCCAAGGTTCTAGAAATCCCTTCTAATTAAGCAACAAAACAACTGCTACTCTGCACCATCTCGCACCCATCATCAATCCTCGTTCAACCTGCACATCAAAAATGAGATGCAGGGCTAAGTACAAAAGTACTCAGAGGACTCATTGCCGAAAATATTTTCTTTGTCAAAAGTTATTAACTGCCCACAATAGCGCATGTGGATTTTAGTTAAAAGACTCATGCCTATCAAACATTTTATCATTTCTCAAAAGCGTCAAGCCTGACTATTTCATCCACGTTGTTTCCATTTCTGATCATTCATTCATTCATTCGCGCACTATGGAGGTGGCCACCTACACATAGTCGCCGTGACTGGTCGAGGTAGCTAACCTTAACACACAGTCACACGTGTACACAATCCGAGTTAGTCCTCAACTAAGTCGGATCCGATCGTTACCCTTTTTTAACGTTGGTGGACCAACTCATTCACATACCACATTGGATATACCAATCAATTCTCATTCCACGTTGGATTAACCAACCTCAGATATGATCACAACAAAACATAAAACATTTGGCAGTCAATAACAGTTCATGTGATAATATTTCATAAAGCTTTTGTAAATCATGCTTTGAGATAGATATGCATATCATTTTTGTTTCAAGAGAGCCCACCTGCTAGTTCGAAGCTAGTAAGTCTAAGTGGGCGGTGTGATTATTCTTCCTCGTGACTACGTGCGATCAAACCCTTCATAAGAAAATAACCTTTCTTAGATTCTTTCTATTGATCGAAGGTCGTTTATAATACGACTTAAAGTTCCCAATTAGGGTTTCTTTATGATTTCATGTGATTGTTTTGAGATAATTTCTATTATCTTACATTCTCAATTCCCAAACTATATTACTTCATTATTCATAGGTGAACTTCAACTTATAAATCACATACTCCGAGTCTATCCCCGACTCTTAACCTTAGTGTTACTCTAAACGTTATTACGTTATAGATTGTCGGTAATCAAGTTATGATTGGTAAATTAGGATATTCTCAAGCCACTAACTAGACTTAACAATTGTAGTTACGTCCTAGTAAGTTATGCTTAACGACTTGTCATATTAGCGTGACAAATAAATGAGGATTCTTGACTTATGATTCAAGTGAGCACATGCTATCATGTAAGTAAGTAATTTAGGAATAGATGAAGTGCTTCGTAAATATTAACTCGACTTTTTGAGAGATAAGGATCGACATCTTATGTTCGAATCTTTGCTTATACATTACGACATTGTTTATTTCTCTTAATTCGTCGGGGATTATATAAGTTGTATAATCGCTATTCGTTGTCGAGTTGTCTTAACGCTCAATCTAATATCGTATTAGATTATTGTTGTTGAGTATTTAACGTTGTAACCCGGCTTTTGGTTTCTTTAACTTAGGAACTCACGTTTGAGTAGCCTATTATTAATAGAAAACCCTAATTTGTGTCTAACTTCGATTCTCGTTAATTCCTTCTTAAGTTATCGAAATTGCTCGATTTCTTTTGGATTCTTGTACATATAGTATTATGTTGTTTACGTTTGGGGTTTTGTTTGTCGGCATACATAAACATAACCATTCAACACCAAACAATACCATACATAACATAAACTATACTAAAGCATTAGAAAACCCTAATTTCTAACATAATACAAAACTATTGTGTATGTGTGTATAAGTGTTTCATTCAATCATCACAATCACAACCATTCATTCCAAGCTTATAGCTTAACTATCATAGTACCATTTAACATAGAATTAAACCCATACTTAGCCATTTTGTTACGTTTTTGATAATTAGCAACAATTAGCATATGTATCCAATAAATTCCAATAAAATCATATTATACTCCTATCATACTATAGAGTTTAATTTCCAACTCAATACTATCAAATAAAATTTTAAATCATGGGCAAACAATCATTTTATTTTCGGTATTTATAATTTATTGAACGTTGGTGTTCAATAATTTCCACAAAAATCATATCATGCTTATATCATATACTAAACATGAAATATCATCTCATATCATACATTAAAATTTAAACCCATGCTTTTCACCATATAATGATTTTCGGTAATCACCATATATATATATATATATATATATATATATACATATTCAATAAATTTCATTCACTTCACCATATGTTTATAATATGAAATAAACATGTAATATTAACATTAAACATCAACCAATATTTATAATATCACATATCATATTATTCTCAACAAATGAAATCAAATAAATCCTTAGATATATATATATAGTTTTTGGTCTTTTCATAAAAATAGGAGTAGTGTCTCAAAAATTTCAAGATTAACATATGATGTTCATATCATATATTAAACACTTTATCTCAACTATTTATCAACAAATAAAATCAAATAATGGCTTAAAAATACTAAAATAAATTCTGCTCATTTTTGAAAAATAGGAGTAGTGTTTCAAAATTTAAAGATTAATATATGATGTTCATATCATATACTCCTCCGTCTCATATTGGCACACTTGCCAAATTACTGTCAACAATTGGCACATGCTAAAAATGGCAAAGATTAAGCTCTTAATCTATTTTATCTCTCTTCATTCACGCCTCGAGATTCTACCCTCTCTCTCTCTCCAAATTCTATTTCTCTCTCCTGCTTTATTAGCATTAAATCTTGTGGGACCAACACCATTAAACCCTTAACCCATTTTTTCTTAATATTTGTGCAAAAAGTGTTGTGCCAATTGGGCCGGGACGGAGGGAGTATTAAACACTATATCTCAACTATTTCTCAACAAATAAAATCAAATAAAATACAAGAAAATTTCAAAAATATTTTGAAAATTATCATATTTATTATACATGCTCCTAATACATCAACAAGCAACAATATCAAATAATATTCCCAAAATCATGCTTTATCACATATAAAAAGAAATAAAGCATAAATCGAAAAATATCAAACATGCTCCAAAAATTCTGAAATTTTAAATACATCATTAGAACATAATTCTTAGCATTTTTAATTCATTGCTTGAGAGCATTTGGTGGCTCAAATGTCACAAAAAAAAATGAGGAGCAAAACTAGGGTTTTTTTGTGAAATAAATTAAGAAAAATCTAAAAATAATTTTACTCCATTAAAAATGGAGAGAATGATGAGTACTACCTTTTTATGGTCTTAGAATAATTATTTGAGGGTTGGAAAGGTTTGGAAATGAGGATTAAAGACTAAAAAGTGTGAAGAACAAAGAGAGAATTTTGAAAAAGAGAGAGAAATTTGGTTCCAAGAATGAGAGGCTGTAATGGACGGTTCCCTACTGTATTGGCAGCCTAAAGGGCTGTCATTAGCCCATTTGGAATGGTCTTGGTGGTAGTTGGGAGGATGATTGGTCAAATGACTCGTTTTGGCATGTAAATACCGACTCTTTAAGTTTTAACGCGCTTTCGATTGATTTCTCGGAAGCTTAAGGTTTTATTATCTTAAATAGCCTTTAAAAGACTTATTTCAATGTTTATAATAATTTCATGAAGTTCGGACGACGTCCGATAAGTCAATTCCGAGTTATCGCGGAAAAACAACATTCAACGATTAAATTATGCTCATTCGAAATTCTATTGAATTCTTGAGCTTTCATAATTTATTTGAGTCTCATAAATCATTTCTTATTGATTTAAACCCTTGGTTCGAGTTTCGGGTCATCGGATCAATTTAGGATTTTTTCGGTATATTTTCCCGGCGTTCGGTTAAGTTCTTCAGGAAATTCTTTCAGAAATTGATTCTTATAATTTCTAAATTCATAATAATATATTCCTTCATGATTTTTATTGTTATCACAAATTATCATGATTAGCACGGACTGAAAATTGTTCCGGCTTGTGAATAGTGCTTTTAAGACTGACCGGGCAAGTATGCCCGAAAATTCTCATTCTTTGGCTTCTCATATGTTTTCGTGAGAGGATTCTAGAAATGAAATCCTTTTGTTAAGATTATTTTTCGATCTTTCATTCTATGTTCAGGCTATTCAGAAAACCCTAATCCGGTAGGACTAGTCACTAGTTTTTGATTTCTCTAGTTTTCGATCTCCGAATCGATTCTAATTTGTTTCATTGGTTACCTTAAACATAATTAAGGTCTAAGCACCACAAATAATTGGTTTAAACATCACTAATAAAAGTTTTAAATTTTTCGGGTTATTACATACCATCCCCCTTAAAAAAAATTTCGTCCCAAAATTTGCTAACCTTGGAAAAGATCTGGTTATTTCTCTTTCATAGCTGATTCCAGTTCCCAGGTTGCTTCTTCTTGTCCATGGTGTCTCCATAGAACTTTCACTAACGGCATCTCTTTGTTCCTTAGCTTTTGGATACGTCGGTCTAAGATTTCTTTAGCAGTTCTACGTAACTCATAGTCATCGAAGACAATATCTATCGGCGGTATCACATGGCTGGGGTCATGTATGTTCTTTCTTAGTTGTGAAACGTGGAACACATTGTGCATATTCCCAAAACTTGCCGGCAATACAAGTTTGTAAGCCGCTGGCCCTATCATTTCCAAAATTTCATAAGGTCCTATGAAACGTGGTCGCAGCTTTCCTTTTATTCCAAATCTCACGATTCCTTTTGACAGAGAAATCTTCATGAAGACTTTGTTTCCCACTTCAAAATGCAGCTCTGTGCGACGTTTGTCGGCGTATGACTTCTATCGGTCTTGGGCCTCTTTGATCCGTTGACGGATCTGTCTCACAATCTCGATCATTTCACCCACAGAGTCAGGTCCTAATACTCTCCTTTCTCCCACTTCATCCCGGTAGAGTGGTGATCGATATTTCTTTCCATAAAGAGCTTCGTGAGGGCCATTCGATAATTGCTTGGTAGGCATTATTGTGGTGAATTCCACAGTGGTAACACTTGTTCTCAACTTTCTCCTCTATCGGGGACAATGGTTCTCAACATGTCTTCAAGCGTTTGAATGGTCCTCTCGGATTGTCCGTCCGTCCGTACGTGGGTGGAGCAGCGATACTAAAATGTAGTCGAGTCCCCAATTCCTTTTGTAAACTCATCCAGAATCTGGATGTAAATTTTGAATCTCTATCAGACGTGATAGTTTTTGGAACTCCATGTAGACGTATGACCTCTCGAACGTACAACTGTGCTAGTCTGTCCGATCCATGTGTTATCGAAATGGGTAGAAAATATGCGCTCTTGGTCAAATGATCGATGATGACCCAAATAGCGGTATTTTCTCTTTGTGATTTGGGTAGCCCGGTAACAATGTCCATGGCTATATCATCCCATTTCCATTCTGGTATGTCTAGCGGTTGTAAGGTTCCATACGATCGTTGGTGGAGTGCTTTCACTTGTTGGCACGTCAAAAAACGTTCTACGAATGAAGCTACGTCTCGCTTCGTTCCATCCCACCAAAATTTCTCCTTGAGATCTTGGTACATTTTGGTACTTCTGGGGTGTGCGGTGTAAGAAGTCTCATGGGCTTCTCAAGATCTTGCTCCTAAGTCCTTCGTCTTCTGGAACATACACTCTCCCGTCATACAACAAAATGTTATATGTTGCTTCTTTGAAATTCTTGTGGTTGTTGTCCTTTGTTGTCCTTGATCTTAGCTCATATTTTCTCTAGCTTCTTGCTCTTCCTCTGAGCTTCTAAGATTCGAGACTCTTAAGTCTGGGATTGCAATCAACGTTGCAATACGACCTTCTATCGTCTGAGACGGGTCCATGACTTCGATATCCATCTTTTGAAATTCCTTTATAAGTGTCTCTTCATGACTGAGGAGACATCCCAGACTAGGGTGGGATTTGCGACTCAAAGCATCGGTTACAACATTAGCCTTGCCTGGGTGGTAATTGATACCACGATCGTAATCTTTCACTAGTTCTAACCATCTCGTTACCTCATGTTAAGATCTTTACATTCAAAGAAATACTTCAGGCTTTTATGGTCAGTATAGATCTCACATCTAACCCCATCGAGATGGTGTCTCCAAATTTTCAAGGCGTGTACGACCGCTGCTAATTCAGTCGTCGTGGGATAGTTCAACTCATGTAGGCGTAGCGTGTCTTGAAGCATAAGCAATAACTCGACTTCTTGCATCGAACATATCCTAGCCCGTTCTTGAGCGTCGTGTAGATTGTGTACTCCTTATCTGCTTGGTATCTGCTGATGCAGTCTTGTTGTTAGCAACTCCTTCAATCTCTGAAACTACCCTCACACTCGGCGATCCAGTGTACTTGATTCCTTTTCTCAAAAATTGGGTCATGGGTCGGGCTATCGTTGAAAATCCTTGATAAATCTTCGATAATAGCCGTGAAGCCCTAAAGCTCAATTTCATTCGGGTTCTTTAGTGATTCCTATTCTCGAATCATGTCGATCTTGAGGGTCCACTTTGATTTTCTCGGCGGACACGATGTGACCTAAGAATGTCACCTCGCCTAACCAAAACTCACACTTGCTAAACTTGGCGAAGAGTTGCTATTGCCTTAATGTTTGCAGCACCGTTCTCAAGTGCTCTTTGTGTTCTTGGTTATTCTTGGAGTATATTAGGATATCGTCTATGAATACTAGGACAAATTTGTCTAAGTACGAGTGAAATACCATATTCATGATATCCATAAATACTGCTGGGGAATTTGTAAGTCCAAAGGGCATAACGATGAATTAGAAATGACCATACCTTGTACGGAAAGCCGTTTTAGGTACATCCTCTGGTCTAATCCTTAGTTGATGGTATCCCGACTTTAGATCTATCTTTGAAAAGACTCCTGCTTCCTTAAGCTGATCAAACAGATCGTCAATTCGGGGCAAATGATACTTATTCTTAAGAGTTATCTTGTTTAACTCTCGATTGTCTATGCACATTCTCAGTGTACCATCATTCTTCTTCACAAAATGGACAAGTGCTTCCTATGGAGACACACTGGGTCTAATGAAACCTAACTCCAAGAGTTCTTGCAGTTGGATCTTCAATTCCTCCAGTTCCTTAGGTGCCATCCGGTATGGGGCTTTTGACACGGGGGCAGAACCTGGTTCAAGGTCGATCATGAATTCCATCTGTCGGTTTGGTGGTAATCCGGTAGTTAAATCTAAAATACATCGGGATACTCCCTCACGATCGGGACGTCTACTATTCTTCTCTCATTCTGCTCTTCCTCCTGGAGATAGACGAGGTAGGCGTGGTTCTCTGTCTTGTTCAGTAACGTCCTTGCTTGTAGTGCGGATATGATTGGGACTCTCCTCCCCATGTTGATCCGTGAAAGTCATGGGTTTCTCTCCGGATGTTGGAAAGAAATTTTCCTTTCATTACAGGGATGGTCGCATTATGTTCGGTTAACCAATCAATTCCTAGGATTATGTCCACATCATCATAGGTATGACATGAAGGTTATCTATCAAGACCTTAAGTGAGCCTAGTCCAAGTTCTAGGTTCGAGATATGTGGGTTATCGTTATTATGCCTCCTCTTGGAGAATAAATTCTCATGATTTGTTCAGTAGCATATAGGATCTAATCCTAAGTTCTCTCGCGTGCTTGACAATAAAAAATGCGAGGTGCCGATGTCGAGCAGTGGGATAACGGGCATTTGGAGGTATTCCCATACCGCCAAGAAGTTTCCTTGGTTACTTGCGGCTCTGCGAAACTTCCTTTCTGGTTGAGGCGTAGGCCACAGCTTGTGGTGGTGGTTCTGGCTGTTGTTGGTGATGTTGTTGTTATTCGGTTGTTCTTCTTTGTTGTTGTTGTTGTTGTGGTATCGATCTTCTGTTGGGGCTATCGTCGCCATTGTTGTCATCGTTGTCGTCGTTGCCTCGTGGTTGATATGGTCACCGATTCGGTGATAATCTTGGACCGAGGGTTGTTGTTGGAAAGGTTGGGCTTGAATAGCCGGATCGGTTGGACTTGGTTGGGCACATTGGGATGACCATTTCCCTGGCGTACCCAGGCGATCTCTAGAGTAGTGACCCTTACGGCCACACTTGAAGCATCCATCATTGGTGAATCGCCGCCCCTTGTGACTCTGTGACACCTTGGGCACAGGGGAGCCTTATGAACTTCGGTTTCCCGTCGGTCTGCGGTACCATAGGCGTCCATTTCCTTGCCGTGCCGGATGGCACGTTGTTCCTGCCATGGCCTCGTGTCGGCTGGCGCGTGTTGGATCCTTGACCTTGGTGGGGTCCTTCCCACTTCTTCCCACGATCCCTTGGTGACTCGGGGATGTACAACGACGATCTGTCTTCGGGCATGGCGACCTCGATGTCGATGCCCAACCGAGGGCCTCACGGTAAGTTAGTTTTACGTGACCAGCTAGCGATACTCGATTTCTTGGCGAGTCCGCCCGAAACTTCTTAGTTCTCTTCTCGTCGGTGTCGACTAAGCGAGGTGCATACCGCGACATCTCACGATCGTGTCTCTGACCGTGGTCTTTCCTTGTCGCAGTTATAGAACTCATGTTCTTTCCTCTTCCGGTAACTCTTAGGAATGTACTTTTCGTACACCTCCTCCTTAAATTCCTCCCAGGAGAAATCTTCTAATTCCTCATCGGACAGGGTCTTCCTCTTTGCCTCCCACCAGAAGTCGGCGGCACCAGTCATCTGGAAGGCAACGCATGACAAGCGTTCTTGAGAGGTGCAGTGAAGGAAGTTAAAGATTCGCTCTGGCGTAGGAATCAAAGTTCGGCATCCACAGGATTCCAGTCCGTTGAAAGTCGGTGGGTTTTGCGAGGAATAGTTCCCAATCCGTCTTGCGGATGGTGGTGGTGAGTGTCTTCTCTTTGGGAGTTACCTCACGGTTTCTTCTCTCGGTGGCATTCTATCTTTCATAAATATCGTAATCGGATATCTTTTATACCATCCGTCGGGATCATAAATATCTTAGCGGATATGTATATATAATCATAAACATAAATCTAGCACGTCGTGAACAACTCATATCGCAACCTCAAAAACCAAAGCTCTCGGGGAGCTATCATCATATCTAATCAACTGTCTCTACGAAGACTTTCATCATCGCTTTTAAGATCCACAAAAGGTCAGGTACGGAGTATGATGCTCCAAAATTAACATCAACATCACTCAGTGTACCTAGTCACGGTGCATAAAAAAATTTAAATGCTACCGTGGTCATCAGAATAAGGGTTCATGTCAAAACGACTCATCGTTTCCGCAGGCATCTAAAGATATACAAGGGTATATGGATAAACACTATCTTGTCCTAATAACTAGATCCATAATCGCCCGGAGTGTAAAATAGGGCTCAGCGTGTCGGATTCAGAACTGGAAGTATGAGTACTATCAACTTCCTCCATATCATCGTCGATGAGCGGGTCCTCCTCGGGATCCTCCTGCGGGTCCTCCTCCTTTTCTTCTGATCCTCAACCTCAAAGATCGAATGTGGCGAGCCCACGGGCTCTCGGACTCTAATGACTCTAGCTTATTCTCGCCTAGATCTCGGTGGATCTCGGTTGTGATCTCCTTGAAAGCGGTGAAGCGGAGCGGCGGCAAGGCGGGCACAAGCTCCTCTCACGGTGTCTGCGTAGCTAGGCCACATAGATCATCAATCTCCACGGTATCATGGTATAGGGGTCCATGCGGGGTGGCGGCGGTTGTGCTAGGGGAGCGCCGGTGGGTGAGGCGGATCTTGACATAGAATGATCGGTAGCGATGGTGCAGGTGTTAATGGCGGGGCTCGAATCCTACTAGCAGTAGGACCGAAAAAGTAAGTTGTCGAGGAAGGGAAGGTCTAGCCTCGAACATATTCCTGCCACTGCCGGGCAAGAATACGGGTCCGTCGGCTGCCAATCGGGGCACCTCCGGGTGGAGACACTCCGGAATCTCATCGCACCAAGTGTATTCCCGCGCGGGGAGATTCGGTCCACGTGGTGCAGCTCCGTACACCGTGAATACATAGCTCAGATGGCTAGCAAAGCGAGGCAGGTCCGTCTCCAGATCGAAGTTATCTCGGCGTCGATAGATGTAATCCGTTGATATCTCGCGGGCATACCCCTGCCAGTCGGATGGCAGTCTCATGATAAGTCGAAGCACACCGTCATAATGAGATGTACCTCGGGCGTGTGCAGCGGCCCAATGATGGGTGAAGTGCGCCAAGAACTCACCGAGGTCGTATCCTCGGCACATCTGGTAGAAACGGTAGGAGCGTACCACCTCCTCGGGTGTGACTCTAGCAGATAAAGGGAGCCTAGTCGTAAAAACCGTCCTAACATCTTATATTCCTAAGTTCTTATGAAACTACTTTCATGGTTTGGTCTCTAGGAAGAGACTGCATGGTTCCTTATGATAGAACAAACGTTCGATGTCTAGCCTTCGGGTAAAGGCTAAGTGGTCACCCTTTCTCATTGGGTCCTGAATTCCTTATTTCTATTCGCATTATAACATCGATCATATGCGTTCTTTCAATACTTACAATTAGATCTTTCTTTTCATACTTTCATAACGTTATACTTTGATTTTTCGTTATCGCCATAGAGATAGCACGTATGGTGTTCGGAATTCCTTCACATAGAGATGTTGAGATTCATACCAGTGCGAACCTCCAGTTAAGTAATCGCTTCGTCATCATAAACTCATCGCGTTGTCATCCTCAGATCCGTTCGTATTGGGATTCTTATAATTTCTATGTTCTCGTTCTTCCTTAGGATTCCGTTCCATCGGGGATACCTTATGTTCTCATACTAAGTTCGGCGCAATAGGGATCATGCGTCTTAAGAGTCTATGTTTTCATGGGGAAACATACTCATTTACATTATGCCTCTAGCATGCTTTGCATATAGGAGTAAACACAACTCATAACATATATTGTGATAAATAGGTATTCTCATATCATTCCTTTATCAGTCTCCCAGAGTTTTCAACTCTTTTCAACCTAACAACCAGTTATTTTGAAAATAACTTTTCAATTTCAATCATTCATTTTTTTTTTCCAAAATCATTGGAAACAACAATTCCATTTGAAATTTTGAGACTTTTCTCCTTTCAAACATATTTCAACCTTCAAAACAATGCGACTTTTGTAAGTCCATTTCACATTTCATAAACTTCCATCATTTCAAAACAATTTTCAGTTGAGATAGTTACCTTCTTCCTCGTTGAGCAGGGCGACGATGGAGTGCGGTCGCGATGTGATCAAACATAAACAATTTCTAGACTCGACTTTCAACTTAGGATTTAAGGAAAGGATTTCTAGGGTTCGGAGCGAACAAGTGCTCGATACCACTTTATGACGACCCGACTTCCCAGGAAGTGCGGATCATATGGATCGTCACGGTATGATAAAGCGTGAGGATATAAACATAGCTAATCAATACAATTAACCATTTAACTACTAAATAAGCATAGACTAAAAAGGATAAGCTATTGAACACCAACTCAAGTCGCGAATGATTCGTCGAAAGGTTCGAGGTTCAAATCTAACCCAATCGGGCACAATTCGAGGAGCAGTGCGACCTCAAGTTGATATGGTATGAAAGCGGTTATAATCAAGACATCAAAATAATATCGAGTTAGGCGGCAATAAGCGTGTGGACATGCATATGACGATGCATGCCCAAGGTTCTAGAAATCCCTTCTAATTAAGCAACAAAACAACTACTACTTTGCACCACCTCGCACCCATCATCAATCCTCGCTCAACCTGCACATCAAAAATGAGATGCAGGGCTAAGTACAAAAGTACTCAGTGGACTCATTGCCGAAAATATTTTCTTTGTCAAAAGTTATTAACTGCCCACAATAGCGCATGAGGATTTTAGTTAAAAGACTCATGCATATCAAACATTTTATCATTTCTCAAAAGCGTCAGGCCTGACTATTTCATCCACGTTGTTTCCATATCTGATCATTCATTCATTCAATCGCGCACTATGGAGGTGGCCACCTACACATAGTCGCCGTGACCGATCGAGGTAGCTAACCTTAACATACAGTCACACGTGTACACAATCCGAGTTAGTCCTCAACTAAGTCGGATCCGATCGTTACCCTTTTTAACGTTGGTGGACCAACTCGTTCACATACCACATTGGATATACCAATCAATTCTCGGTTGGATTAACCAACCTCGGATATGATCACAACAAAACATAAAACATTTGGCGATCGATAACGGTTCATGTGATAATATTTCGTAAAGCTTTTGTAAATCATGCTTTGAGATAGATATGCATATCATTTTGTTTCAAGAGAGCCCACCGCTAGTTCGAAGCTAGTAAGTCTAAGTGAGGCGGTGTGATTATTCTTCCTCGCCGACTACGTGCGATCAAACACTTTATAAGAAAATAACCTTTCTTAGATTATTTCTATCAATCGAATGTTGTTTATAAATTACGACTTAAAGTTCCCAATTAGGGTTTCTTTATGATTTCATGTGATTGTTTTAAGATAATTTCTATTATCTTACATTCTCAATTCCCAAACTATATTACTTCATTATTCATAGGTGAACTTCAACTTATAAATCACATACTCCGAGTCTATCCCCAACTCTTAACCTTAGTGTTATTCTAAACGTTATTACGTTATAGATTGTCGGTAATCAAGTTATGATTGGTAAATTAGGATATTCTCAAGCCACTAACTAGACTTAACAATTGTAGTTACGTCCTAGTAAGTTATGCTTGACGACTTGTCATATTAGCATGACAAATAAATGAGGAGTCTTGACTTATGATTCAAGTGAGCACATGCTATCATGTAAGTAAGTACTTTAGGAATAGATGAAGTGCTTCGTGAATATTAACTCGACTTTTTGAGAGATAAGGATCGACATCTTATGTTCGAATCTTTGCTTATACATTACGACATTATTTATTTCTCTTAACTCGTCGGGGATTATATAAGTTGTATAATCGCTATTCGTTGTCGAGTTGTCTTAACGCTCAATCTAATATCGTATTAGATTATTGTTGTTGAGTATTTAACGTTGTAACCCGGCTTTTGGTTTCTTTAACTTAGGAACTCACGTTTGAGTAGCCTATTATTAATAGAAAACCTAATTTGTGTCTAACTTCGATTCTCGTTAATTCCTTCTTAAGTTATCGAAATTGCTCGATTTCTTTTGGATTCTCGTACATATAGTATTATGTTGTTTACGTTTGGGGTTTTGTTTGTCGGCATACATAAACATAACCATTCAACACCAAACAATACCATACACAACATAAACTATACTAAAGCATTAGAAAACCCTAATTTCTAACATAATGCAAAACTATTGTGTATGTGTGTATAAGTGTTCCATTCATTCATCACAATCACAACCATTCATTCAAGCTTATAGATTAACTATCATAGTACCATTTAACATAGAATTAAACCCATACTTAGTCATTTTGCCACGTTTTCGATAATTAGCAACAATTAGCATATGTATCCAATAAATTCCAATAAAATCATGTTATACTCCTATCATACTATAGAGTTTAATTTCCAACTCAATACCATCAAATAAAATTTTAAATCATGGGCAAACAATCATTTTATTTTCGGTATTTATAATTTATTGAATGTTGGTGTTCAATAATTTCCACAAAAATTATATCATGCTTATATCATATACTAAACATGAAATATCATCTCATATCATACATTAAAATTTAAACACATGCTTTTCACCATATAATGATTTTCGGTAATCATATATATATATATATATATATATATTATATTCCTTCACATATGTTTACAATTCAATAAATTTCATTCAACTTCACCAACTATGTTTATAATATGAAATAAACATGTAATATTAACATTAAACATCAACCAATATTTATAATATCACATATCATATTATTTTCAACAAATGAAATCAAATAAATCATCATATATTATATATATATATATATATATATATATATTATAATATATATACATAGTTTTGGCCTTTTCATAAAAATAGGAGTAGTGTCTCAAAAATTTCAAGATTAATATATGATGTTCATATCATATATTAAACACTATATCTCAACTATTTCTCAACAAATAAAATCAAATAATGGCTTAAAAATACTTAAATAAATTCTGCCCATTTTTGAAAAATAGGAGTAGTGTTTCAAAAATTTCAAGATTAATATATGATGTTCATATCATATATTAAACACTATATCTCAACTATTTCTCAACAAATAAAATCAAACAAAATACAAGAAAATTCCAAAAATATTCTAAAATTACCATATTTATTATACATGCTCCTAATACATCAACAAGCAACAATATCAAATAATATTCACAAAATCATGCTTTATCACATATAAAAAGAAATAAAGCATAAATCAAAAAATATCAAACATGCTCCAAAAATTCTGAAATTTTAACTACATCCTTAGAACATCATTCTAAGAATTTTTCATTCATGGCTTGAGAGCATTTGGTGGCTCAAAAGTCACGAAAAAAATGAGGAGCAAAACTAGGGTTTTTTGTGAAATAAATCAAGAAAAATCTAAAAAAAATTCTACTCCATTAAAAATGGAGAGAATGATGATTACTACCTTTGTATGGTCTTAGAATAATTATTTGAGGGTTGGAAAGGTTTGGAAATGAGGATTAAAGACTAAAAAGTGTGAAGAACAAAGAGAGAATTTTGAAAAAGAGAGAGAAATTTGGTTCCAAGAATGAGAGGATGTAATGGACGGTTACCTACTGTATTGGCAGCCTAAAGGGCTGTCATTAGCCCATTTGAAATGGTCTTGGTGGTAGTTGGGAGGAGGATTCGTCAAATTACTCGTTTTGGCATGTAAATACCGACTCTTTAAGTTTTAACGTGCTTTCGATTGATTTCTCAGAAGCTTAAGGTTTTATTATCTTAAATAGCCTTTAAAATACTTATTTCAATGTTTATATTAATTTCATGAAGTTCGGACGACGTCCGATAAGTCAATTCCGAGTTATCGTGGAAAAACAACGTTCGGCGATTAAATTATACTCATTCGAAATTCTATTGAATTCTTGAGCTTTCATAATTTATTTGAGTCTTATAAATCATTTCTTATTGATTTAAACCATTGGTTCGAGTTTCGGGTCGTTCGGATCAATTTAGGATTTTTTCATATTTTCCCGTTAGAAGTTTTTGAGAAATTCTTTCAGAAATTGATTCTTATAATTTCTAAATTCATAATAATATATTCCTTCATTATTTTTTATTTTTATCACAAATTATCATGATTAGCACGGACTGAAAATTGTTCCGCTTCGTGAATAGTACTTTTGAGGCCGAGCAGGGCAAGTATGCCCGAAAATTCTCATTCTTTGGCTTCTCACATGTTTTCGTGAGAGGATTAGAAATGAAATCCTTTTGTTAAGATTAATTCTCGATCTTTCATTCTATGTTCAGGCTATTCAGAAAACCCTAATCCGGTAGGACTAGTCACTAGTTTTTGATTTCTCTAGTTTTCGATCTCCGAATCGATTCTAATTCGTTTCATTGGTTACCTTAAACATAATTAAGGTCTAAGCACCACAAATAATTGGTTTAAACATCACTAATAAAAGTTTTAAATTTTTCGGGTTATTACAGTCCAACTCTGAAGCTTGCTGCCGCAGACTTTGTTCTGCCAAGGAAGGACTTTCCTTTATTGAGCCACATTTTGAAGAATACGAAAGTTTGTGAATGGAACGACAGCGAAGATCTGGTTAGGATTCTTGTATGAAGAGAAGATAAGTCCCTCAACCACTCAACTCTAGTCATCTCTGTAACATACATGCATTCAAATTGTCAGCCATCGATGCATCATTCTATCTTATTCTCGGGAAATAGTGGCACATAATATTTTTTAGATTAATCAACTTGTGTAGTTCAAGAAGAGTGCTATGGTTTTAGAATTGATTTCTATAATTTATTTTCTAAGTTCACTCGTGACTGGCCTAGTAAGTTTCTTTGTGTTGACCGAGTGCAGTGTGTGTGTGTGTGAGCATGAGGAATTCCAAGATCATCAGCATCCGGATTAATAGATATTTTCCCGAGCATTTCATTAGGCAAGTAGCTTTCGTTTTTGTTCTGAGAATTCAGGTTTGAGCATCAGTA
Organism: Salvia rosmarinus; assembly: GCA_036937905.1. Taxonomy (NCBI): domain Eukaryota; kingdom Viridiplantae; phylum Streptophyta; class Magnoliopsida; order Lamiales; family Lamiaceae; genus Salvia; species Salvia rosmarinus. The sequence continues at coordinate 1,403,237 of CM072823.1, read as the reverse complement.
ACATTACTAGTAACCAAGGATGGTCCAATTTCAAGCAGTAACAAATGTTGGATTTACTGCAACATTTTAGCATTTTTTTAATTTTTATTTTTGCATACAGGGAATAAATCAAAAGTGAGTCCTTAAACTTTGGCATTAATTGGATCTTGAACCTCCACTTGGTTCAATTAGTTCTTGAGCCCTTTTTTTGTTAAAATAGCGGGAACCTATGCCTGTATACAAACCGAGTCGAGTCGAACGCTACTAAGCTCGAGCTCGGTTCGTTTAAATTTTATTTGGCTCGAGTTAGAATTCGAGCTTTAAATTGAGTTCGAGCTCGATTTGTTGTCAATTTTTTGAGCCCACGAGCAGTTCGAGTTCGGTTTGATAACTACTCGTTTATAAGACATATTCGAACTCGAGCTCGAACTGTGCTTGTGTTAAAGCTCGAGCTCGAATTATTAAATTTTGTATTTTATTATTAGAACTATAATTACATTATTATTAATTTTTTATTAATTATCAATGAAATGTAAAAATTTATTATTAACTTTAATAATTTAAATATATAAAAATAATTTATTATTTCACATGTTCGTGAACATGTTCACGAACCGGCTCTTTTGAGTTCGAACCAAACATGTTCGCGAGCTCACAAACCAAACATCTCTAAGCTCAAGCTCGAGCTCGGTTCGAGGCTAAAGTTTGGCTTGTTTATAAAATGAACGAATTTCGAACTAGTTTTCGGAATCAAGCTCCGAATAGCTCACAAGCGGCTTGGTTTGTTTATACCTTGATGGGAACCTGCGATTGCTATTTTGATGGGAGTTAATAATTCTCGTTCCTATGTAATGGTTTGCAAACCATCAAACTTACTCCAAAATATTCATCTTTTCATATCAACTGCAAATTCAAAGTTATAAGAGAATCAAAATTAAAAACTAACATCTTTTCATTTTCTAAACCTATAACTCTAAATATTAAATCTTTAGCATACCATAATCATTACTTTTTACAAAATTAATATATTTCGTAAAATGCTTGGAAATACTGAAAATTGAAAAATGTAACCAGAAATAAAACCAAAAATATTGTTCTTTGAGTCAAGTTTAATTGCTTAATCTTTGTAACCTGAATTTATTTTAGGTATGGAACTGCTTTTAGTTTGTTGGTAAGCGTTCAAAAAGCAATGATTTGTTTCAAAATTCATCTATTGGCGTTTCTAGTGAAAGTATAATCTACCAAAAATAAGCAATACTTTCCAGATAATACAAAGTAAATATCTCCATATATACCGTAAAGAAAACATAATTGAATCAAATATCTACAACTACAAGAATCATAACGAAATGAAACCATATGCTTGTATTCTCTTAGGCTAGGGATCAAAATATGTATGTCAAACCTAGGGGTGTCTAAACGGTTTTCGATTTTCAGTTAAAACCGGAACCGAAACCGACAAATTCGATTAATTGAAAACCGACAAATTCGGTTATCGGTTCGGTTTCGATTCCAAAGTTGAAAAAAATTCAGTTATTGGTTAACCGATAACCGAATGGTTCGGAACCGAAAACCGTTTTTTATTTTTAATTATTATTTCAATTACTAATTAATTAATTAAAACTTCTGAAAATCAAATTTTAATGATTACTTTATTAATTATTTGTTAACTATTTTATTTATTTTTAATAAGTTTCAATTTTTAGTTATTATTTTATATATTTTAATTATTATTTTATTTATTTTTATCATTAATTAAATTTAATTTGGTTTTTCGGTTAACCGAAAATCGAACCGTCGGAACCGATCGATTTTCGGTTAACCGAAAATTTAAAATGGTTCGGTTTCGATTTCACTTTTTCGGAGAAATTCGGTTCGGTTAACCGAAACCGAATCGTTTAACAGCCCTAGTCAAACCTGTCACTTGGTCTTGCGCCTAACCTACTTAAGAATGCTAACTCAAAGTTTCTCATGGACTCTATGTATATAGATAGGTTGGGCATTAGACTTCAAGATGATGGGTTTCACTGGGTACGTAATGGTGTATGTGTTAGGGTGGGGAGGGGGATACATCAATTAGACAATTTTCAAGACTTTTTCAGACAAGATTGACTAGCTCTTGGCGATGGTGGCCGGTAGTTAGCGATGCAAGATCGATGTCAATATTTCTAATCAGTTCAGTAAATAGGTATTTTGTATTAAGTGATATCAGTTAGCAAACTTACTAACTACTGAGATAGTGGTCAACCGGATTGATAACTAATATGCGTGTGTAATGTGGTGGTTACAAAATTTGCCTTATTGAAAACTTAAACATATTCGAAACACTTAGTCGATTATGGCTTAGTCAGCTTTCAGTTTGTATCTCTTCAGTACCAATCGAATATTGATAGAGAGTTTCAAAACAATGTTTTGCTGCTGTGTATTGATGATGACAAATAAAAAATATAGAATTTAAATACTGTACTGAAAGTAAATAATACTTTAAGTTTATGGCTTGAAGAGATCAGTTCCTACATCCATGGACTGATTACTCAATCAATCCACTAACTTGAGATTTGGTCTTATTTACGAGTAAAAAGATATAAATCTAGATACAAAGTTAACCTTACTGTATCCCGCCTAACTTGACGTCCCTCCTACGCTTACTGGTGTTAGGAAACCGTTGTCTGCTTTCTGATACGGTCGACTTAACCTCTAGCTTATGAGTGCTAGATGACCAAGCTTTCAACAAATAACACTTAGTTGCCTATTTGCCCAAACTTCTACACAACTTTGAGGATTTTGTAGAGGGGTTTTTTCAACTAAGAATCTGAGTTGTCACATGTGACAAACCCAGTATGTCTAGGATTAAGATATACAACAAGGGTATCCGAGACTTGAGGAAGTATATACTAAAACATTGAGCAGCTACGCATATATGAGCTCTCAATGTTTACTGATAGCACTGTAGATTTCATTCTTGTCGTAGAAAGTAATTAAGCTTTGAGCTTTGGATGCTTAGATTATCGTTTGCGTAGTGTTTCAGTTACATTCAAAACGTATTTATAGAGAGAATGATGAATAGTATCGTTGGAGGGAGCATCAATCAAATCCTTCTATTTGTCGTTTCAATTTTTTCCATTGAGAATCTTCGTATGTTGTTGTCAGATATCTACATCATCGTACATGTAGCTCTGTAACTCTGAAAAGGTCTTCTGGCAAGTCAGGATCTTCTGCAGATATGGTAAGACACATGGCGAGTCAGACACTCAATGCTTAATTTATTCCATATTTGTTTAGTTGAGTTGACTATGTGTTTTATCAGCATTGACTTCAGGTGGGACAAGTCGAGACTATTTTGTCAGCAGGCTGGACTCCCGTATTTTGTTAGCTTTGGAAACCTGAGTCAGTATGATACTTTCAACTAGACATAGATATATATCCAGCTTTGATCTTTCATTAGACAACTTTGACTTGATATAGCCAACATTTTGATTACTTATCACCAACTTTGACTATCTATAGGCAGCTTTGACTCCTGATAACCAGCATTGACTTTCGCGGGGATACTCGACTGCCTAATATGACACTTAGTCATATCTTGACTTCTTCATCTCTTCAGTGGCACTAAGTCTTCATTCTTCAGACGTCAGTTTTTAGTCTTCGACTTTACTCCAATAGCTTTGTTCATCAACATCACTATACTTTAATTATTCAGACATCAATTGGCTTTCCGTCAGTCTTTAGTACACGATCCTTCAACTGAGCTTCTATCAGTTGCGCTGATATTGATACTCCTATCAGTATGGTTGACTTCAGTACTATTCGAACTTCTTCAGTCTTGGTCTGTCCAAACTGGTAGTTCTACTACTGAAACTTGTAACAAAAACATATAATTCCAAAATAAGTTAGTAGCATTAGTTACAACATCGGAAAAATCATAAAATGTTTTAAAATCTAATCAAAACACACAATTAAGATAGACTAATTCCCAACAACTCATAAATTTTCGCAACACAAGGAAACCCAAATAAGCGAGGTCAATTATTTGAACGGTATATAATATATAATATATATTAATTATTGTTTGATTGATAAATGAGAAAAATAGAGTGGTGCATATAATAGAAAGATCTAAGATTTAATTCTCACTACTCAATCATTTCCCACCTCAAAAAAATGAATAAATAGTAGCAATGTCACGATTCCAGAGAGAGAGACCATGTTGGTGCAACAAATGCCAAGGCCCAACCAACTAGCAATAGAAAGGGCTGAGATTTAATTCTCACTACTCATCCCTTTTCCACCTAAAATAAATAAATAAATTGTAGCAATGTCATCACAATAAATATGTATAGAGACGGCTCCAAAGAAAGAGAGAGACCATGTTGGTGCACCAAGTGCCCAACTAGTAATCAAATTCCTTACATCGTTTCTCTCTCATTTTATCAATTTTTTTTTCCTTCAATTAACTCTTTACTTTGTCATCTTCATAACCTACAACACAAAAAAAAATGCAAAAAGAAAAAAGCACTCATTCGCTTGCAAGGAAAAAAAATATTTAATTCACAAAAATATATTTAAAAGTAAGACCTTACAAAGAACGTCATACTATGAAGTCAAAATTGAATTGACAAAACTAAGGGGTGTTTGGTTGAACTTATTTTAGAAAATTTATAAGCTTATAAGACGTTTCAAGAGCTTATAAAAGGTAATGTCTCAAGATTGATCTTATAAGCTAGAGAAAGAATCGTGAGTTAGAGAGAGAAAATCATAGTTATCTATATAAAATTGAAGAGATGTGAAGTTGGTAGTATATATATATAGGAAATAACGAACTATAATAAGATTATTTTGGTAAATTCATGATTACTTATAGAGCTTATGAAAAAATAAGTTGGGATTGAACAATTTATTTTTAGGGAAGCTTATAAACTATTAGAACTTATTTTCACAACTTATATTATGTTTAGAAACTTATTTTACGAAACACTTTTTAAAAATTTATAAGCTCATAAATAATTTATAAACTATTTTAAAGAACTTATAAGAATCAAACACAATCTAAAACATTTGACATAAAATCTAAACAAAGATAATTAAGTTGACGCCACGTCAACCCCAAGGTTCACCATTTATCCAACTCAAAAACGTGTAAAAATAGTTTGATTAAAAAAATGGAAAAAGATAAAAGATAAAAAAAAACTCAGTAAAAACTCTCATGCTGGACTCGACTCTCGAGTCTGAACATTTACTAATTTCTGGTGGGGCAGGATAGGAAGATCACAAATCACAAATAAATAACAAAAGTAGAAAAAGTAAGCACACATTTGTTGCTAAACAAATCAAGCATCGCATCTCTCTTGTTGGAGAACACCCAATTATATTCTGAATATTATTTTAATAGTTGGGAACTGGAATCTAACCAAGATCGTTAGAAACTGTCCTAAACATATAAATTCAGTTTCGGTTGCGTATTACCCGCGGATTCGAAGCCACAATCTTGTCCCAGAAGACACCACAACTCAGTTGGCTTCTTCTAATTTTCGAAGGAAGATAAAGAGAGAGGAAGACCCCCTCCTCTGCCTCTCTGTGTGTATGTGTGTGTACATACATAGGTTTGTATTGGGAAGCAAGTCAAAATGGGAGAAGAGAGAGATGGCGGGAATAAAATGGTGTTATTGGTGGATGGATTAATAGATGGGATGCCTGTTTTCGTGAAGGAGCTAATTGCTGGTGGGGTGGCTGGTGGATTTGCCAAGACTGTTGTTGCGCCTCTTGAACGCGTAAAGATCTTGTTCCAGGTATTCCTTCCTTAACTTCAGCTTTTGTTTTCTTCAACTAATTCTTCTCATCGTCGACTCTGCTTTCTTGGTTCTTGTGATTCTTGAAACTGAATTTTGTCTGAAATACTCCAACTTTATGCCCCTTTCTATGATGTGGAGATAGGGTCAAGTGAGGTTGAATGATATCATCCGTTGTTTGTATGTGTTAGGGAGAGATAGAGAGAGTTTTGACACACTTTAATCTCATCATCTTTGTTAACCCAATTTCTGCTGTGGGATTAGGCTGTTGGAATGTGGAAATCGATGGCATTGCTGAATCTTTTGCTGCCGAAAGTTACAGTTAAATTATGTATAGAGCCTGATTAGTAAATATCAAGTTATAATTATGATAAATTATATGAAGAATGTTAACCTTATGATGTCACTTTGCAAATATTGTTGTTGCTTCCATCCATATAGTAGGTGGTGGTGACTCTTCATGTGAAGGGTTGGTTTGCATTATTCGGAGTTGTTGAACTTTTATGAGCTTTGCTTGGATGCTGCATTTGCTTTCAATGGCTATTTATTACACCGTAATAGGTGGTTGCCCTATGATCATATGAGCTTTCCTTGTAACGCCTTAACTGACAGTCTTTACTCCCTAAAAATGCATTTTTGTCAGTGTGTATCTTGTATAGTGTTTATTTTTTATTCTGCAGTCCACTCCTTGTTTAGCCTCTCTGTAATTTTCTGAGAGAAAAACTTGGCTCCTTAGGTTTGTCCCCGTCTCCAAGTAGCAACAAGATGCTACTGACGGTATAAATATCTCCTCTCAATTATCCGACCACAGAAGCATCTGCCTCGTCCTTGGCCATTTAGGTCGTTGGATTTTAACAGTACAGATTCTCTCCTACTAACATCGTGTTTTAGCACCATTATGTCCAAGATATGCCTGAAAAAAATATAGCATTTATGCAGATTGGCAGTGCTTTATCTCTCTCACTCTCTTATTTTCTTATCCTTCTCCTTGAATAGGAATGAAAGGCTCACTTCTTTCTGATGCATGGCAAATAGGTTGTGTTCTGTCAATGTGACTAAGGAAAAAGTTTATTTACTGTTTTAACCAAATTGTAAGGTTGGCAAGCAAATTCATCTCAGGCCTCATCAATATTCTTCTTCACTGAATGCAACCTCGGATGGAATGGATTCAGTGAATCTTGCCTTCTTTCGTGCCTAAACTTATGATAAAAACATAACAAGTATGAGGAACATGTCATGTATATTTTGTGGACTTCAGAATTTGTTACAAGCGTATATATTCTCGTCTTGAAAATTTGGCAAGTCTGGTTGCTTCTTGTGGGCCGGGTTAACTATATTGATTCCAAGTTTATTGGGAAAAGTAACACAGAAACATGTGATGGGGGAAAGAAAATAATGTTTGTCTTCTTCATATTTTACCCAGACCAGAAGAGCTGAGTTCCATAGTCTTGGTCTGTTGGGATCCTTCTCAAAAATTGCAAAAACAGAAGGGGTGCTTGGTTTTTATAGGTAGAACTTTATCTTTATTGTTTCATCTATAGCTCATTTAGTAGTGTTTTCTTTCCCTTTTTATAATCTTTCTTCATATTCTCCATTAGTTTTCTCCTTGTCTCACTAAGCATACTTGATGAAATTTTGTTATTAGAGGGAATGGAGCCAGTGTCGCACGCATTGTTCCTTATGCGGCGCTGCATTATATGGCCTATGAAGAATATAGAAGATGGATCATCTTTGGTTTTCCCGACGTTGGGAGAGGCCCCGTCCTTGATCTTATAGCTGGATCGTTTGCAGGAGGAACAGCCGTGCTTTTTACTTATCCTCTTGATTTAGTTCGGACCAAGCTGGCTTATCAGGCAAGTACCACGAAACTCTGTCTCTTAAGACAACCTGATGCATCTCTCTTTGTTTCTAGTATCCTTAAATAGCAAAGATTGCATAATTAGGGTTGATGGAGCAAATGTTACTTTCTGAAAAAAGGCTTTTCAACCAACGCTAATTTCTTATAATTGTGCCCATAGACGACATCCTTCAGTTTGAGTACACAAATAATCCGAAAATGGTGGACCAATAGAATCAAGGGAAGGATGAAACAACGAGAGTCAAACTATCGACCCAAGTAAAAGGGCTGACTGTCAATCTTTGGCTGATTATTCACTTGTTATTCAAACTAGAAGGGCATAGATGTCCTATAGGAGGTGTTTACTTTTGAGGATTAGTGTAGATAGATAAAAATAGTACTCACTCCGTTCACCAAATTCGTGCATTTAATTCCATTTTGGTCCGTCCACTAAAAATGTTCACTTTCCTTTTTTAGAAACACCAACTTTACATTTTTACCCTAAACTTATCCACTTATTTACAAAAAACACTTATGGCCCACCTTTTACACATTATCCATTAATATATTCATTTATTATCCCAATGACACACCTTTTTATACACATTTACTTTACATTCATTACAGTTTATTAAAACCCGTGCCACCAAAATCGATGAACGATTTTGGTGGATGGAGGGAGTATAAGATAATCCATTGTTTACTTTGATGCATTGGAACTTTGGGATATCGCAGGGTCGTTGATAATTTCCATCATTTGAGCTAGTTTTGCTTATTCATATCCCACTGAAAGGGTAGAATTAGAGAAATCCCAATAATGAGGATAAAATAGTATCTTATCAATCATGAAAAGTAAACGCCCTCATAGTGGTTAGTGGTTAGCATTGCACGATTATAAAACATTGCAGTTGGCAAGACCCTTTACTTCATTTCAAGAATCCCCTTTTTTGTTAAGGTGTTCCATAACAAGTGCTTATAGAACGGTGCAGGTTGTTGAATCCTCAAAAACCGCTGTACAAAGGCATGCTCAGAAAGATATAGTCTACAACGGAATTCGCGATTGTTTCTCCAAGATATACAAAGAGGCTGGCATGAAAGGCCTCTATAGAGGCGTTGGTATGCTTCCTATGGTCCAATGGTTTAAAATTTTAAACATAAGAACTCGTGTAAGATGTTTTATAGGTCAAAATTAGTAAGATCGATCAATATCTTGATCCTTATCCATATTCGAAGGCTTGAAATCCGAGTATTGACACGTTATACGAATTTTGATCACCCCCGTTTTTAAAAAATTTAACTTACTTTCCAACTCTTGTCTTTCCTTTTCAGCTCCCTCGCTCTACGGAATCTTTCCTTACGCTGGACTGAAATTTTATTTCTACGAGGAAATGAAAAGGCACGTCCCCGAGAATCAGAAAAAGGACATCACAGTCAAACTCGTGTGTGGCTCGGTTGCAGGCTTACTCGGGCAAACGTTCACATACCCTCTTGATGTTGTCAGGCGGCAAATGCAGGTAACAAACCTTCATCCAACTCTGAGTCACCCAATATCTGTGTGTTTCAAATCCAACAGCTAAGATCTGTCGGGTGGCAGGTCCAACGGCTGATTATATCCAACAGCAGCCCTATGAAAGGGACCATCGAATCTCTTGCCATGATTGTCCGAACACAAGGGTGGAAGCAGTTATTCTCTGGGCTCAGCATTAACTACCTCAAGGTGAGAGCAACCTCTTAATTTCACATATTCGACTTTCGACTCATTTTCAACCCGGAAAGACTCAATGTGAGCGTCTGTTATTTTCAGGTTGTGCCTTCGGTAGCTATTGGGTTTACTGTTTATGATGTTATGAAGGCGTCACTGCGAGTTCCATCGAGAGATGAGGGCGCGGTGGGAGTTGAGCAACGGCATAGTTAGCCATCGTCACTACCTTCATCACCTCCATTGTCTCAAACTCAACGATAGTATCTCATTCTTTGCTGAAGTATTGTTGAATGCCAGTTCCACCATATAGGATCATTTAGATAAGTATATGTATACTAGTACATTCCTTCAAGATGTAACATAGACATTTATTTGAATTCAAATAAATAATCGTGAGAAGATGTTTAATTTCATAAAGAGAGGAATGTGCATAACTTGTGCATAATCAATATATAATAGGATTAGTGAAACTTGATGCCACATAATCCTCATATCCTATGTGGCATCATTATGTTCCTCCATTCTTATTTATATAAATTCTCTATTTAATATCTTTTAAATTCTAATCATACTAAAATTATCTTATCCCACATTGATTTCTAATCATACTCCACCAATTGAAAAAACTTATATATATACTTAGAATCAATGCATATTTTTTTCATTCTACAATTTGGCTAATTAATTAATAAGTTGGCCAAATAAATAGTTATATATTTTTATTTATCTAAACTCTCTATTTAATGTCTTTTAAATTCTAATTACAATCATATTAAAATATCTTATCCCACATTGATTTATAATCATACTCTACCAATTGAACATCTTATACATATAATTAGAATCAATGCATATTTTTTCATCCTACATTATTTTACACCACTAATTTAATTTAGCTAATTAATTAATTAGATGGTCAAATAAATAGTTATATATTTTTATTTATCTAAATTTTCTATTTAATGTCTTTTAAATTCTAATTTTAATCATATTAAAATATTTTATTCCACATTGATTTCTAATTATACACCACCAATGAACAACTTATACATATACTTAGAATCAATGCATATTTTTCATCCAACAATTATTTTACACCACTAATTTAATTTGTTTAATTAATTAATTAGATGACCAAATAAATTGTTATATATTTTACAGTAGTTATATTTTTTTTTAATTTTATACTATCCATTTAATGCCACCTTATGGATGAATATATTATATTTTTTTAATTAATTACAAAACTAACACGAAATTGAATTTATTCTTTTTGTTTAATATTATAGGTTATAAGAATATTTTAAGAGAGTACTTTTTGATTGCACTTCTCTATTTAATTTATAAATAGAGATTGAATATGTTGTTACGAGATAATTAATATTTGAAATTAGTTATATAAGATATAACATTTAATACTTTTAAAAAAATAATTTTAATAATAAAATTAATCATCACATATTGCTTACAAATCATACTTCACCTATTGGACATTAATCTATATAAAAATTTAAAATAAATTTATGTTTTCTCACCCCACAATTATTTTATATTCTTATTTATCTAAATTCTCTATTTGATGTCTTTTAAATTCTAATTCGAATCATACTAAAATTATCTTATCCCACATTGATTTCTAATCATACTCCACCAATTGAACAACTTATATATACATATATACTTAGAATCAATGCATGTTTTCATCCTACAATTATTTTACACCACTAATTTAATTTGGCTAATTAATTAATTAGGTGGCCAAATAAATAGTTATGTATTTTTCTTTATCTAAATTCTCCATTTAATGTCTTTTAAATTCTAATTATAATCATATTAAAATATCTTATCCCATATCGATTTCTAATCATACTCCACCAATTGAACAACTTATATATATATATATATATATATATACTTAGAATCAATACATATTGTTTTCATCCTACAATTATTTTACACCACTAATTTAATTTGGCTAATTAATTAATTATATGACTAAATAAATAGTTATATATTTTACAATAGTTATATTTTTAAAATTTTAACTTATTAATTATATATTTCATAAATTTTAACGAATCTTATCTCACATTGATTTCTAATCATATTCCACCAATTGAACAACTTATACATATACTTAGAATCAATGCATATTTTTTCATCCTACAATTATTTTAACCACTAATTTAATTTGGCTAATTAATTAATTAGATGGTGAAATAAATAGTTATATATTTTTATTAAAAGTCAGTTCTCTATTTAATGTCTTTTAAATTCTAATTCTAATCATATTAAAATATATTATCCCACATTGATTTATAATCATACTCCACCAATTGAACAACTTATATATATATATATATATATATATATAGAATCAATACATATATTTTCAATACATATTTTTTCTTCCTACAATTATTTTACACCACTAATTTAATTTGGCTAATTAACTAATTATATGACCAAATAAATAGTTATATATTTTACAATAGTTATATTTTTTAAATTTTAACTTATTAATTATATATTTCATAAATTTTAACGAATTTATGTAATTAGCAGATATTATATATGAAAATGAGAAGAAAACATGATTTTCACTGTTTGTAGGTCTTTTGTTATTTATATTATTTTGATATAAAAATATACATTATAGACAGGTAAATACATTAACATGTCTACGTAATATTTTTTTCAATTTTAATCTTTTTGTTATTTATATGATTTATTATTAATAATTAACCATGTAATGTTCAACTTTTATTGAGACGAATAAATTAATTATTGTAATAATTTATATTAATAAAATAAAATAGGTTCGGGTAATTAATCAAATGTGAGACAAGTGCGGTTATGTATATGTTAGACATGGTCTTTATTTTTAAATCTTTTGTTATTTATATTATTTATTATTAATATTTATTTTATAATGTTCAAATCATTACTAAGACATATAAACAATTACTGTAACTACTTATATTTCTAAATTTAAATATATTTAGGTAGTTAGCACGTATTTTTGGGACAAGAACGATTAATAAAATTATTTTTCAATCAGATTTTGGATACGAGCATATAAATTCGAATCACTATAACAACTTATAATTATAAATTTAAACGAGTTTGATTAATTAACCGGATTTAAGAGAGTACATGTATATATATTACAGACGGGTACAAACATCTATCAACATGCTTACGAATGTTTAAAGTGATTGCGACCATTAATCTTCAAGCTTACGTTTAATTTTTATCATATTTTAAATGTTTAGTTATTTTCAACATTTTTAATATTTTCACAATTAGCGGTGCTCGATTATTTAATACTATGTACTATTACTGTTTACTTTATAATATTTAGATATTATTATAGGGGTTTTGATAATTAGCATGTATTTTTTACATAAATATTTTAATTCTTATAACTATAGACACAAAGTAATGTAATTTTCCGTCGAATTTCGACGGGTTACATACTAGTTACTCTTAATAGTATTCTATCTTAAATCCCAAGTATTTTTAGCCGAGGGTAGGGTGGAATTATGGATGTCAATAGGTAGGTTTTACTCGAACCAAACCAATAAATAAGTATTGGTTCTGATTCTGAAATCGATTCATTAGATATCGAACATGGACCAGACTAGGACCATCAGCTATGGGTTTAAAACGATCTTGGTCTGAGCGAGTCTAGAACCAGAATCGGACCAGAACCGAAATTGGAGTCGAAATTGTTGTTTTAGAATTTAATGGGTTATGAGTGATTTCGGATCTTGTATGGGTAAAATAGACTCATCGATAAGCCTACTTAAGCTTAGGTTTGTCAATAGATGAGTTTTACTTGGACCAGAACCAAAAAAATAAGTATCGGTTCTGATTTTGGGATCAGAATCGGATCCGGACTGAACCGAACCATCAAACTATGGATCTAGACGGTTCAAGTCTAAAGCGGGTCTAGAATCGGAACCTTTACTTTAAAATTTAATGAGTTATGAACGATTTCATATCGATTCGGGTAAAATCCACCTATTAAATCCCTAAGTAGAATCAACCGAATTTTCACTTATAGGGTGGTTACTTGGAAATTGGAAATTCGATCATTTAGTAAACTAATATTTTCGTCCGTGAGATGCACGGGTAGATATTTTTACAAAATTATAATACACAATATAAATATAATAGTTCCATAAATCGAGAATATAGTTTTATTTTAAATTTGTAAATCGAGAAAATTCGTTATTTACTGAATAAAAGTGAAACCCTAATAACTATACTACAAAACCACTTTTTCCTCGAGGCAAAAGAAGCAGCCACATTGGGCCCCAAAAACTTAGTTACACAATAAGAATTACTATGTTAGCTTTCATATTTGTGTAGCACAATAAGAATTACTATGTTACACATGTTAGTTTAGCACGTATTTCATCTCTTTGTAGCACATATACTAAATATATTAGTTTAGCACATCTTTCATTGCAGCGTAACACAAAAGGGTTCTAGTGCTGCACAGTAATCCGCGTGCCACACAAAACACACAACTGTAGTACAACCGAAATTAAATCTCAACCATTGATCCAGCAAATCAAAGACCCAGATTCATTCTCATTTCCTACTAAATTATCATTTCCTATTTGATCCATCTTCTATATATATATATATATATATATATCCGAGCTTGAGATAATATATAGTATTCAATCTTATCTACTCTTTTCATAGATCCTATGATGGAGATTTCTTCAAAAGCTTAATTTCGTTATAGTAATGGTAGATTATTAATTTGATTTGTTAAATGATACAGAAAATAAATCATACATATAGTTGAACACAATTATATATAAATGAACACAAAAATTCATGTAGTTGAACACAAACATACCTATATGTTGGAAGCGCTCGCACACGCGCGTTGCACTAGCGCAAGCTCGCGCACTTCCCAACGTTCGTTGGCCAAAATGCATGTTTATGTTTTAATATATGCATTATTACGTTTTATTATATACATGAATATGTTTCTTCTGTTGTTTGTGTTTTTTTGCAAACATTCAGGTTTATGTTTTCTTATATGCATATTTGTATTTTGATATGTGCATGTTTGTATTTTGATATATGCATGTTTCTGTTTTGTGACCAACATGTATGTTTATGTTTATTTATATGTATGAATGCGTTTTGTTATATGTATAGATGTGTTTTTCGACAACAAAATTCTCTTCCATCATTCTCCTTCACTTATGCAACCACCTTCTTCGATTACCGACGAATTCCGTAGTAAACCACCGCCATATCCACCATCTCTTTCGATTATCAACCTTCTCTCAAATTCTCCTTATTTTTCCTCAAAATCACTTAATTTTCTTTTCAAAATCAAAATCATCATTATCTTCTTTTTTTCTCTCAAAAATATGCTATTCGTAGTCGTCGCCTTCGCCGCTGCTGTCCACCGTCATCGTTGTTGTCATTCACCGTCGTCGCTACCGGTGAAGAAGAAGAAAAATAAGAAGTAGGAGGAGCAAGAAGTTGTTTTGATCTCTTCCTATTTTGTCCTTTGCGAAAATTAAAAAAATTAATAAATGCAAAAGAGATCGCCACTTGTCAAATTGTGGTGCATCCACGTGTTTAAAATATGTGGTCTAGATTGAGTACTACATATTCCATGAAAGATTGAGTATTACGTGAACCTAACCCTATATATATATATATATATATATATATATATATATATATATATATATATATATATATATATATATAGAGTCGATACATCTTTTGATTCCATGAAAAGATAATGAGTATTGTGCATAACGAAAACTTTCTAAAATTGTTGCACAACAAAATAATTTTAGAATGTTTTCGTTATGCACCTTTAACCGCTTTTCATCATCTTCATTATATATTCGCGATATAAAAAGATGTGGTTCTCATTGATCCACCATATATTCAATATTCAAAAGTTCGAATACTAAATTACAATATCCACGAGATATTAAATAAAGCTGAATCTTTTATCTACCTTTGAAGTCATATGAAGACTTGCATAGTGGAATGGAGAAATTCCATTCATTTGAAAGACATTCAGTCAAACAAATAGTTCATCTTACACGTTTGACTATATTTTTTGGATGTTAATCATTGTTAGCATCCACTTAATGAGTCATAATACTAATATCATCCAAACCAAAAATCAAAATACTAAATTGCAATAAGATGAGCATCAAAACTATATAACAACTATTCAAACGTCTCCCAGAATTCTTCATTGCCCCTTGTCTTTCACAACTTTCACATTCTTTTCACGATTGCCAGAAATCGAGCCATCTCTCAGATCTTCTTCCACAACAATTTTAATCTTCTTTCCAACATTAATAGAAAAACCCCCTCCATGGAAATACCTCTTCATAAAAGAGTTACCCATGCACTGAATCTCTCCAACAGATATATTCTCCAATGCATTGCCCATAGTAAATCCAATTTCTAAAAACTGCAAAAAGAGTATAATGAGCTCAACTATATATAGACTAAAATAATCTAAACATTGTAATGGATGAAAATTAAAAAATACATCATCAATGTTTCAAAATGGAGGACGAATCAATAATTTGATACAATGTGCTAGGGATGTCGATGGACGGATTTTACCTGGATCAAAACCAATAAATAAATATCGGTTTTGGTTCTGGTTTTGGACCTGATCTATTAGATATCAGACCGGGACCATCAACTATAGATCTGAAACGGTCAGGATCTAAGCGGATCTGGAACCAGAATTGGACCAGAATCGAAACTGAAATCGAAATCGTTGCTTCAGAATTTAATGGTTTATAAGTGATTCTGGATCGGTATGGATAAAACCAACTCATTGACGAGTCTACTTAAGTTTAAACTTATCAATAGACGAGTTTTACTCGTACCAAAACCAATAAATAAGTATTGGTTATGATTTTGGAACTAGAACAGAAACCGGACCTGACCATCAAACTATGGGTCTAAATGGTCCAGGTCTAAAGCGGGTCTTGGAACAGTACCAGAACCAGAACATTTGTTTTAAAATTTAATGGGTTATGAGCGATTCTGAATTGATCCGAATAAAACTCACTCATTAACATCTATATACTCTATACTGTACCATACTCTAATTTAATGCTAAACAATTGACGATAGATTTTCTATCTAGATGCTCAACGTCAAGACAACCAGTACAGAATACTGATTTATAATACGTGGTACATTTCAAACCATATTCACAATGTAAGGACAATCCTTAGTAAAACATTCCTAAGTTGTACCTTAAAAAGTACAACTTGCCAACAAAGATTTTTTGAATCTCGACACAAATTAGATCATTCAACCTATATGAAATCTGTAATTAGATTATATAAAACAAATGACCAATGAAAATAACAAACTAAAACATACGACTATAAAATATAAAATACCAAATTAGCAACAATACTCATTTTTTAAAGCTTTCTTTCCCAACAACTCAGAACATTCACCATCCATATTCCATCAAATACATTCGCAACAAACCTATACCTAAATGGAAAAGCAGATATTTTTTCATCAAACACATACGATGAAAAATAACATAAAAATCAAAATTTATATATTAAGAACACACATTTCTGTTGCAGAGATTTCAAACTTGTTGCACTTATCACAATAAAAATAATTCTTCAAGATATTAACTTGGCTTGCACAAATACTAAAACCATCCGACAGAAGGGCTTTTCACACTCTCAATCCTCGCACAAATTCAATAACCACCATCCTACCCATCAAAACCACCAAGCACCTATAGGAACATGAGATCAACATTAAAAAAATAAATGAAATTGACTATTGGGAATATTATGTAATACTCGAGTGTTTTGAAGATATCAAAATATCCCCTTATGATTGCCCTACTGATTTAACATATCATTGTTAATATGTAAGAGAGATAGACTTTTATGTTTACAGATTTTAGCAGAAGAACCATCAGTATGACTAAAAATGCCGAAGGTGTTCAAGAACAATACTAAAGCCACTCGTACTGATTGAATAATCAGTACAACACTATTGAAGTAAAGTGCTACTGAAGATTGATAGAGGCATGCAAGCAGCTGCGTAGTTGCCTGCTTACCACTATAAATATAGGCCTAGGGTCTTTATTTTCAAACGTTCATTTCAAGCATCTCTCTGTGCTAGCGGAAGAGCCGAGAAGCCTCAGATACGTTATGGAAGCACTGGAGGAGCAGGGATCGAAGAAGGGGGGGTACTAGCAGCTGAGGTGCCCCCGGTCGTCTTTGTTTTTAAATTTTTGTCCTTTTCTTGTTTTGATCTCGTCCTTAGGTTGATATCATAACATAGAATTTGGGTTTCTAAAGGAGTGAGACGAGAAAACGGTCGGAGGCTGACCAAACGGCTGGTGGAGCCACCGTCAGTGAACACCACCGTTGCTGCCAATGAGCCACCACATTTGATGGTTGTCGAGCCACTTTTTGATTGTGAGACCTTTAGGTTTTGAGTTCCGGGCTCCGTGTTCTGCTAAGTTACAGATTCTTTTTTTTCTTTTTTTTGTATTTTTACACGTCGGGATATAACTTATTTTTTTGAGCTTTTTAAAGGAAGTATATCCACGGGTTATCCTTTTTTAACATGGCTTTCCAGGCTATGTTCCTAAAATTTGCTTATGTTTCCATTTTCATGCATCGATTACAAATGGTTTATCCTATATTTGAGGATAAACATTAAGTTTTGAAGCTACTTCGCTACTAAGCTTTGTGTCAACTTGCATGCATGCATGTTTTAAAGGTACCTATTTATAAAGTTCAATGACTCGAGCATTTTTACTTTCTATATCGAGTGGATTTGAAAACTCGGATGTTGCCAAATGTGAGTTTAGAAATCCCAAAACCCCAGTTTTGCTTCGACTGTCGTGATCGCATTGTTGCTTTGTTTAGTAGAATGTGACCTTAAAAGTTGTTCCATAATTTTGTCAGGTACCTACTAGCGCGATCGGTGTAGTTATTGGATTTATGGATCTCTTCCAGTGGGTGTTTACATCGGTACAAGTTGTGTTATATATGCTTATTTTGAATTATTAATTCTGATATTTCAAAAAAATACTCCTATCCACTTAAACTTATTTTTAGAATTATTAATTTAAAAAGATATTTCAAAATTAAAAATAGAATGAGACATACATGTTATGGGACGGAGGAGTGAAATATTTTAACGAAGTTATTACTGTCCATACTTCATCATGACTCCATCATGATTGTGCACGGATCTCTATTCGGTGGGTTGATCACCATCTTGAGTATTGACCATAAAGGATATGGGTTAATAGGGATAAACCCCAGAAATCAATCATGGCTGTCTGGATACGTTACGAGCCAAGATAGTGATATTGAATCCATCGGTGGTAAAGACCCGAGATTATTATGGGAGTAACATAATAACGGGTCAAGTACATGAAAAATATTTTGCTTACTTAGATGTAGGTTTTTTCTTTGAAACATTCTAAGATAAGTTCTCTAAACATAGATATTATAGCTTTGTTTTTATGAAATGTTACAAAAACCAACTGAGTAAGTTAGTACTTACCCCAAATATTTTTAAATTTTTTCATAGATAGAGGACAGGAGGACGGGCGACACCGAGGGATAAATTTGCGGGTTCCTTCATGTCTTCAGCTTCCGTGTTTCATCTGTAAAAGTTGTTATGACTACTCTTGTCTCTTCGTTTTGCACTCTAATTGGGAACAAAATTTGTTATGTTATTGTAACATGTTATGAGATTTTGCACACGCATGCTATGTGGTTAATCAGGTCTAGATTGAATATGGTGAAATGCTATTTTGCCTTCTGCATTACGATTGTCTATTCATGTGATGATTTTTGACGGATTATAAATATTGTTGTTGATATATATGTTGGTGGTTTGTTTGTTATCCCCCTATGAGACGTCCTAATTATAGAGCAGATGTTGTCCGATTTTCTTGTCACATCTTTTTGCCATGTATGCTTTACGTATCCCCCATTTCTTCTCTGCTTCTTATCTCTCATCGCTAGTCACTCCCCGACATTTGTGTCTTCCCTCGAAAAATGGGACGTCACACTCAGTATATGATATCCTATTCAGCCATTTATAGTTCACAAACTCAAAATAAAAAATAAAAAATGACCTCTTGTGAATATGGTAAAATTCTTGGAGATCCTTGTTCAACAGAATTTCAGAACAAATGATAAGTATGAAAATTAGAAAGCCAACACAATAAAAAGATAATAAACTTACAAAAGAAAATGTAATTTACCAACCTTTGGAGAGAAAAATCATGCAAAACCTAATCACTACAATAGGTAACTCATTCTTGTTCTCTTCGTACTGCTATAAAAACGCATCAACATAATCATCCAACAACTTAGCGTACGTATATCTTAGACATCAAAAGTATTTACTTCTCATCTTCCAGAAACAACTCAATAAACTTGTCATTATTTACATCCACTTTTTCATCCATATCAACATCTACAACAAAGCCAAAATATTACAAACAATACATTTATAACATAAAATACGATAATGCAACTCGAAACCTACCAACAAAGTTGCTTCATCAATGAGGATATATGTCTTTAAAACTCTTAAATGAAAACATATAAAATGGAAGTCAAGCTCAAACACTTCAGTAATGACAGGTTCTGAATATAATAAAAGACGATAGTTCTATATCGCACGTGGTTAGGGCGAACAAAAAAGTTTTTGATCAATAATAATTGTCTCTCTTAGATTCGTTTCGCAAATTTTTCCACTAGAGGACATAAACATGAAATTTTACTCCGTACAAAAGTAAAAGTTTTATCATTCTACAAATATTCCAGTCTGTCATGAAGAAGCACGTGAATAAACCAACATCGGCAGGAGCGTTTGCATGGGAAGAGGCGTGAATAAACCAATGTCTGCAGGAGTGGTTGCACGGGAGAAGTAACAGCTCCAACGGCTTTAACAACTTATGCCATGTGGCAGTGATAGTTAGTAACAAACTACAGTTAGTTACAACTTCATGTAACAAATTGCGTGTCATGTATATAAGCCGGTTAAGAGTCTTGTAATCGATAGGAAATAACTCATTTGAAAATCATTCAATACGAATTCTTGTTTCTTTGTACGTCTCATTTCTCGAGTTCTTGAGAGATAGATTCGATGTACTAAGAAAGGATACCCACTGGTGTATCAATTTGGTATCAGAGCTCACCTCACGCGACCGTATGCCAAGAACAACTAGAATGGAGAATCGAATGGGGAATATGGGCCTTGACTCTCCCAACTACTGACAGCAAGCAGACCGACTTCTACAAGACATTGGCAGCAGCACAACAACAACAAGTGGAAAGCAACAAGTCACTCATTGCAGCCATGCAGTTACAATTTGAGGAAATGAGGAAGGAACTCAAGCTCAAGCACAGAACACATGGGGAAACGGAGATCAATGAGGAAGATAGAGGATCAGAGGAGGATGACGATTTCAGCAACAGTAAGAATCAGAATTCATCGCGAAGTCAAGGTAAATCGCAGAAATCACGTAATTTCAATCCATCGAGAATGCCTAAACTTGAATTTCCAAAGTTTAATGGGGAAAACCCCATGCAATGGATTCGAAAATGTGGTAAGTACTTCGCCGTGAACCCGATGGGAGATGAGGAAAGAATCTTCACCGCAGCCATGTACATGGAAGGAGGGGCAGATCTGTGGTATTTAGAGTATGTAGAGGAGAAAGAGGGATTGACATGGAGGAAATTCGGAGACATGGTGATCGAGAGGTTTGGAAGTTCGAATGGAAAGAGTGTGGTGACACAATTTAACCAACTCAAACAAACTAATGATGTGGAGAGTTACACAGCTAAATTCGAAGAATTGAAAGCGTTCGTAGCTATGGGGAACCGAAGTTTAGGAGAAGAATATTTCGTTAAATGCTATGTAGGTGGATTAAAGGATGAAGTAGGGAGTGCAGTCGAAATGTTTGAACCAAGAAGACTCAATCATGCCATATCGTTGGCTAAGAAACAAGAGCGCAACTCAATGCGATGCGAAGGAGTAAGAAACAATAGATTCATCGAAGCCAAGAAAGTGATGGAGGATACGGGAGTAAACCGGTTCTCGAACATTCCCGAAACAACCACCTTCAAGAAGTTAACGCCAAATGAAATCGAAGAGAAGGAAAAGAAACTATGCTTTAAGCGTGATGAACCATATCAAATTGGGCATAGGTGCGAAACTCTTCACCATAATATGCGAAGGAGAAGTCGACGATACTAAATTGGTATTGCAAGAAATAAGTAATGAAGAAGAAGAAATTCTAGTGTCGCTCAATGCACTAGCGGAGACAGTGCGGTGATACAATAAGGCTTAAAGGGAAGATAGGAAGCAACAGTTACGGTGCTCATCGACACCGTAGTACACGACTTCTTGGATGCATCAACGGTAGCAGATGGATTGTGAGGTAGAATGCACTAATTCGATGACCGTAACCATAGCAGATGGAGGTAAGATGGAATGCAATACACGTTGCTCAAACCTCGAATGGGAAATGGGAGGCTGCAAGTTCATAACTACTATGAGAATTTTACAACTTGGAGGGTGTGATATGGTGGTAGGCGTGGATATATTGAAACAGTTGGGTCCTGTGACATTCAACTTCAGAGAACATAACATCAGTTTTTGCAAAGGGGGCAAGAGAATGACACTACAAGGGATCAAGCAAGAGGAAATGTCCTTGAAGATGATTACTGGTAAATCTTTCAGAAGGACATTACGAAAAGGCAAAGGGTCTGTGTTTGGATGCCTCTGCATGATTACAGCTGCAAAAGTGATTGAAGACAGTAAGCCACATCAAGAAATCATGCCTCTTCTCCAGGAGTACATACATATCTTCCAAAATCCTACCCAATTACCCCCAAATAGATCTCATAACCATAAAATTCCCATGAAATCTGAAGCTACAGAATTCAAGCTCAAACCCTACAAATATCCTTATCTGCAGCGAATGGAAATAGAAAAACTCGTGCAAGAAATGTTGCAGTCCGGAGTGATACAACCTAGCACGAGTTCCTTTTCATCACCGGTCCTACTAGTGAAGAAGAAGGACGGAACTTGGCGATTCTGTATTGATTATAGGAGGCTGAATTCTATCACGGTGAAAGATAATTTTCCAATACCCCTCATAGATGACTTACTCGATGAATTGGGAGGGTCTACTGTGTTTTCGAAAGTCGATCTAAGGGCGGGTTATCATCAAATACGGATGCACGAAGACGACGTACACAAAACAGCCTTTGTTACTTCAAGTGGGCTTTATGAATTCAAGGTGATGCCCTTCGGTTTAACTAACGCGCCAGCTACGTTTCAATCCTTGATGAACACCATCTTCAGACCATATTTAAGCAAGTACGTGCTGGTCTTTTTCGATGATATACTGATATATAGCAAGACAATGGAGTAACATTTGATCCATCTTGAAGTGGTATTTCGAACACTATCTGAGCATCAACTATACGCAAAGGCTTCGAAGTGTATCTTCGGCCAGCAGCAAGTTGAATACTTGGGGCATTTGATCAGTGCAAAGGGAGTAGAGGCTGATCCCGGCAAGATCAAAGCAATGGTCGAGTGGCGACGACCCAAAACACTGAAGGCATTGCGAGGCTTTCTGGGGCTGACTGGATACTATAGGAAGTTTGTACAAAACTATGGAGCTATTGCACGACCTTTGAATGATCTAACCAAGAAGGGGAATTTTCACTGGACGACTACAGCGGATGAGGCATTTGAGAAGCTGAAACAAGCCATGATCTCAGCCCCAGTATTGAAGCTCCCCAACTTTGCTCTACCATTTACATTGGAAACTGATGCGAGTTACCATGGAATTGGGGCTGTTCTTATGCAGTTGGGACACCCTATTGCTTTTATTAGCAAAGCCTTGGCCCCAAAACACAAAGGCCTTTCTACATACGAGAAGGAATTCTTAGCGATTATTCTAGCAACCGAGAAGTGGAGATCTTACTTGCTACATAATCAGTTCACTATTAAAACCGATCAGCAGAGTTTGAAGTTTTTATTGGAGCAGAAAATTTCGACGCCGGTACAACATAAATACCTCACTAAACTTCTTGGTTTTGACTACAAGATTGAGTACAAGAAGGGCGTGGAAAATAAAGTCGCCGATGCACTTTCACGAAGAGAACAGGATGAAGGCAGCCTACTTACCATCTCGGAGTGCACACCGGTGTGGATCACGGAACTGATCACAAGTTATGAGGGCGATGACATTGCCCAGGAGGCAATAGCAGCGTGTTGCTCAACCCCTTATAACCTCTCTTACTTCTCATATACCAGTGGATTACTACGGTTCAAGGGCAGATTATATGTTGGTACAACAGGCGAGTTACGAACAAGGATACTGAATTTTATGCATGCATCCAGCTATGGGGGTCATTCAGGGATAAACGCCACGTTCCAAAGAATTAAAGCTACCTTCCTATGGCCAGGATTAAGATCGGAAACACAGCAGCTGGTGCAAGAGTGCCACCAGTGTCAATTAAGCAAACATGAGAATACCCGAAGTGCAGGATTGCTGCAACCCCTTCCTCCACCTTCGCAAGCATGGCAGATGATCACTATGGATTTCATCGAAGGCCTTCCTTTATCCCAAAACTCGGATTCTATTTGGGTTGTCGTCGACCGCTTCACCAAATTTGCTCATTTTATCCCGCTGAAGCATCCATACAATGCTTCCCTATGTGCGAAGGTATTCATTGAGCAGATATACAGACTCCATGGGCTACCTAAGAGCATCGTGTCCGACAGAGATCGTGTATTCACCAGTCGTTTCTGGAAAGAATTACTGCATATGTTAGGCATCCAACAACATTTGAGTACAGCGTATCATCCTCAAACTGACGGCCAAAGCGAAAGGGTGAATCAGTGTTTAGAGATGTATCTCCGTTGTATGTGCAGTCAGTCCCCGAAGAAGTGGCGATCATGGTTAGCTTTGGCAAAATTCTGGTATAACACCTCATTCCATTCTTCCATCGCGACAACACCATTTCAAGCTCTGTACGGATATAAACCATCTCCACTTGCTCTTGCTTCCTATTCGGATCCTCAAGTGATTGGCGTCGAGGCTACGATATTGGAGAAAGTGGATATCCAAGAGCAATTAAAACGGACTTTGCAGCAAGCGCAAGCAACAATGAAGAAAAATGCCGATAAGAAGAGGACGCCTCGGGAGTTCAAGCTACACGACTGGGTCTACCTCAAACTAAAGCCTTACAAACATCACTCCCTTCGCCTCCATAGGAATTGGAAGTTGAGTCCCCGATATGCAGGTCCCTTTGAAATCGTGAAAAAGATCGGTGCTGTGGCATACGAGCTTGCGTTGCCATCCACGACGAAAATTCATCCTATCTTTCATGTGGGCTTACTTAAGCGAAGTGTTCGTAATCCACAGAATATAACACCCACACTCCCAGATTTTGATGATGACGGGAAAGTAATGTTACATCCAGTAAAGGTTCTCGCACGGAGAATTGTTAAAAGGAATAATAGTGCCCGGTCAGAAATTTTGGTGCAATGGGCTTATCTTCCTGAAGAAGAAGCTACATGGGAGGATTTCTTGGAGATGGAAGAGAGGTTTCCACAGCTGTTCTGACTTGTGGACAAGTCACAATAAGAGAGAGGGTATTGTCATGAAGAAGCACGTGAATAAACCAACATCGGCAGGAGCGTTTGCATGGGAAGAGGCGTGAATAAACCAATGTCTGCAGGAGTGGTTGCACGGGAGAAGTAACAGCTCCAACGGCTTTAACAACTCATGCCATGTGGCAGTGATAGTTAGTAACAAACTACAGTTAGTTACAACTTCATGTAACAAATTGCGTGTCATGTATATAAGCCGGTTAAGAGTCTTGTAATCGATAGGAAATAACTCATTTGAAAATCATTCAATACAGAATTCTTGTTTCTTTGTACGTCTCATTTCTCGAGTTCTTGAGAGATAGATTCGATGTGCTAAGAAAGGATACCCACTGGTGTATCACAGTCACCAAATTAATCTTTCACTTTTTCTCAAAACCTATGTACTGCATATCGTGGACAATAAACTCCATATTCATTATATCATCTTGTCTACCATTGAATGGAATTAGGGATGTTAATGGGTGAATTTTACTCGGATCGATCCAGAACCGCTCATAGCCCATTAAATTTTAAAGCAACAGATCCGATTCTTGTTTCGGTTCCACACCCGCTTTAGACCCGGACCGTTTAGACCCATAGTTTGATGGTCTGATCCGGTCCGATTCTAGGTTCTAGAACCAAAATCGATACTTATTTATTGATTTCGATCTGAGTAAAACCTTCCGGATCCAATATTTAATGGGTCGATCCCAGAACTAGAACCGATACTTATTTATTAGTTCTGATCCGGATAACCCACCCATTGATATCCCTAAATGAAACGTTATATGTTCGCAGGCATCGAACTTTTGTGATAGAGAATATCGTGATGGGTAGAGATCATTCAGAAGAGTCAAGCGGCTAGCCATATTGCAAGTGAAGAAAATAACAAAAGCCACTGCATAAAAAAGAAAACAATCCAAGGAAATATATATGTCTGTGTGAAGAAACACATGTATTCAAGAAGAATAAGGAAATAAATGACAAACAATATACGTTTCAAGATAGAATGTGCAGATAAAGATGTGTACACGAAATGCAAAGAGAAGATGTATATATAGAATGATATTCTAAGGTTGCAAGACCCTACTACAACCTAGCTCACTCATACTCCAACAATGCATATATTTAGAGAGCACATAATATATTAATCTAGTGGTTTATAATTAAATATCACCAGGTTAGATTACAAATGCATGGAGAACCTAATTAAAAAGACTAAAAATCATTAACACAACAATATCTGACCTCATCCATCATTTACATTATCTAGAAAATGTATATCAATATACATCTTCATCTTTACACGGTAGCACAAATCACTCATCAGGACCTATTGCAACAACAGGACATATTTCCATGTACCAGAACATATCCAAGAATCAGCTACTATATAATATACATGTGTCTACTCAACTATTTATATATATAAATCGATGTTCAAATAAGAACCATTTTTAACGTGAGAACTAAGAATCACGAAAATTTGTTATAAACAAAATGAATTTGCTATGAAAGTTAATGCATCCGCTGAGAAAAGTTACTGAATCCAAAAATTCAGAATTTTCACCCAGGGTTTGAATCCCATGAGGAGCGAAATTTTTTATTTTTTTGGATTCAATAACTTTTCCAATTGATTCATCAAGTTTCACACTGAATTTATCATTTTTTTGGTTCTCAAAATAAAAATGGTTATCATACTAACCCTATCTATGCTCATCTTATTATAAAGATCCATACCCTAATATATAAATTTTTGTCATTCCATTTTGATTTCACGAAGGTGAAAAAGACAAACAAACAGAGATAAAAAAGAAAAATAATGAGAAATAGAGATATATAGAATGTGTATAGATTCCACGCAGCCTATTGAATAGTGAAGAAGATCAAGACATCTTCAAATGTGACGTGTCAGAATTTTAAAGTACTCAACAGTAAGTACTCAACAGTAAATTAGAATTTGTTTTGTTAATTCTTGGATTGGGAAAAAGATTTGCTTCTTTTCTCTTGTTAATTGTTGGATTGGGACAAAGAAATGTTTTCTTAGTTATTGGTTTATGTTGCATATGAAAAACAAAATTTACTATATAATTACTAAACTTGTAATGTAATTACTTCTTATTATTATTCCAAAGTAGCAAAAAATATAACATATAATTTTTTTTGTAGATTTACATTACTAATATATTACCAATAAACTATTCAAATTAGAATTTAACTAAAAAGGCTTCTTCTTTTTAAATGTAATACTACAATTAGCAAACTCAGTAAATAATAACTAACAATACAAAAAATAGTAAATTGATTTGTACATTAAATTGTTTTTTTACAAAATACATATAAAAATAAATCAAATTACGACGACAAAAATGTAATGTGGAAATATTTAAGGACCAAACACAAAATCAATCTTGTTTTGTTAATATTTACTTTATATCATATTGAAATATGCAAACTATGTGGACAGAAAATGAATTAATTATTTTATGTTCAACCCATAACATAAACTAATTCATAAATATTTATTCATTTCACTAGAGAATAAATGTTGACTTACCCCTTTATTATCGAAGTTGAGTCGGGCTTGTACTTATACTTATGAATCCACATATTTAAGATATCGCACGTCCATTAATTATTTATAGCATTCTGACTGTTTAAAATAATTAGTCTCTTTAATTCCTTAAGTAATCCACTTAACATTATTATTGTACTTGAGCTAACTCAATCTGTAGGGTTTAGTATAATAAACCTTTTGAGCTCTTTAAGGGGACGTCATCATCCTAAATGGATACGGTGACTCGATACAGGCAACTAGCATGACATACAAGTACTGCCACCACCCAAGATGCGGAGAATCTTGGGTTATCTCATGTAACACTCATTCATAACAAGTCAAAGTGATAATCAGTAACTCATACTCACCTAAAACCTTATGAATGTTTAGATCAATGTAAAATCAGTGAGATCTAGGTTCTTCACCACGGTCAAATAGAAGAACTCATCTCACTGTGATCCATAAATACATTAAGACGTACCAGCATAGACAAGCAACCACGTCAAGTTACTTCTTATCCATACTGCAGTCTATACCGACAACTCATCCTCAAGTTATCTCAGATGTGATCCTTTTTATATCTCAACTAGCTTTAACCAATCATACATACTTCTGTGATCTTCTACACATTATATGATCTAACTTTTATATGAGATAATGTGATAACATATGCAATCAAGTAAATAATTCAGGTAAGAGATTGTAATAGTAGTAATATGAAATATTGTATACAAACTTAATCATTTTGCTTTCAGTATACAAAACTACCATATATATATATATAGAGAGAGAGAAGTTCACTCATGAGACCACAGATGTAACTAATGGCTCATACCATAAAGTAAAACATCCAAGAGTTCTTAGTTATGATATGAAGAATAATATCTTAAACTATAATTCACCAGTCCATATGAAAAAACCAAGAGTTCTTAGTTAAGATATAATGAATAGTATTGTAAACTATCATCCACCGATCCATACAAAAAAGCAAGAGTCCTTAGTTATGATACAGAGAATAACATCGTAAACGATCGTCTATCTATCCATACAAAAAACCAAGAGTCCTTAGTTATGATATAAAAAATAATATCGTAAACTATAATCTACTGGTCCATACGAAAAATACAACGATCAATAAAAACAGCTTTTAACCATTTGAAAGAGCTAGAAAAATGGTTGATAACACTCAATCTTAAGTTTTTATAATAGATAAGTCAAGCTCAAATTTATTGATATTCCACTTTTTAGCTTACGAACTTGCTCATTTATATGTTCAAAGCCTAAATCGTTGGGTCTCACTTAACAAGACAAATATTATAAGCTTTCATTTTTTCTAGGAGCCTGAGGTGGTTGCTTCAATGGCCTTAATTTAATTAGGGCAACCCGCCCTAATTATTAAAGCTTGAATTGAACTTGAGACTAAATGAAAGTTAACCATTCGAGCTCGAACTCAAACTCGCTATCATTCAACTCAATTATATAGCTAAATACCCTAAATATACCATATTACTAAAAATTTAATTACTCAATGAGATTATCTTTTGCATTATAAGACTAATCACTTGTTGTCCAATGTGATGCGTAGAACACGCAATATAGTTTTTTATAAATTCATAGAAGTATGAACGTCAAAATAAATTTTATTCGACAAAAAGAAGTGGTTAGTTAAATATATATATATAATAGTTTTTCATTACTAGTGTTTTTCTTGCTTTATAAAAATCAGTATATGCTTCTAATCTTTATTTGAATATATTAAATATTATCGAATAGATAAATCATTTTATTATTTAATAGTGGTACGCAACTCTGCAGCCATGCTGCTTGAGTTGATGCCTCATAGCATACTACAAACTCTGATGTCATAGTCGAAGAAGCTACAAGTGTTTTGACAGTTTTCCACGAAATAGCTCA
Source organism: Salvia rosmarinus (assembly GCA_036937905.1). Classification (NCBI taxonomy): domain Eukaryota; kingdom Viridiplantae; phylum Streptophyta; class Magnoliopsida; order Lamiales; family Lamiaceae; genus Salvia; species Salvia rosmarinus. Next base: position 1,373,745 of record CM072823.1, on the reverse strand, counting down.
TGTTATCTTGGCACCTATCGAAATCAGAACCACCATATCCTACGACTTTTAAATGTTATTCAACTGGTCGATCATAATCAATTTTATTTAATAAAAAAATCATTTATTTGATATTTGATCTATTAAAAAATTAGTTTTACATGAAAATCATCTTATGGAATTATAATTTTGCCCTTATCGAATGAAAAATTAAATTTAAAATTAAAATTAATAAATTTAATATTTTTCAAAATAGGTGAAAAAATGGTATTTATATAAAAATGATTAACACATTAATTTAATATTATTATTTTTTAATTAATGATATTGATAATTACTAAAATATCACCGTATGGCCAGCCATAATATGGACGCATAGCTTTATTGTATTTTGTTTTCTAAGACCTAGTTTGATAGGTATATTGAGATAAATAAAAATAAGATATATATTGTAGATAACATGATATTAATATTATATCTTGTTGTTTGATAGATAAGATATAAAATATAGATAGTATAAATGATTTGTTTAGTACACTAGATTCAAATCCAGATTAAGCAATAATTTTACAATTGTAACCTTATAACAATTATAATAGAAAAATATACCCAAAATATATCTTTTTCGTGATTACCCTAACCTTATTAACTATCTACATGAAAGATTAGAATTAGGCAAGTTCAATATGATGATACTTTCCACTAGAATCTCACCCAACTCCTAATGAAGACAGCCTACACGAATCGTTGCTTGACCACGAGCCCACGACCCTTTATTGGGTAATCCACACCATCAAGAAACTCCAATAGAGCCATCACATCAGGAACACAAAGATCTTCAGAACACACCAAAAAAAGTTGTGATCATTCAACCAAAGATGTGGAAACAATCTAATTGAACCAGACATTCCCAGAGTTTGATCATTCAACCAAGGCTGTTAAAGAACAAATCATTTAAAACTCGCCGGAATGGCGCCATGATTTCATCTCAACACCATGATGGCACAATCAATGGAACTTGTTACACTCTACAAGGAAATAAATAAAAGAAACTAACAAGCGGATGATCGCTTGATTTCCTACCAATTAAATGATAGTTAAACAGCAAGTATATATATTGTATCCACATGGACTGCAACTCGAGAACACAACAAATAATTAACAAAGAATCTTGATTACTATTCAGGCAACAAAATATCAAGAGAGAAGATTATAAAGCTACACTCAAAATAAAAGGAATAAACTCAGATATGAAAGACTGACCATAGGGATGTACTTAACTTAACCAGATTCACACAATTCAACCTATTTAACTGTTTACCAATTTAATCCGCATTCATATGAAGGATCACTAATGTAACTATAGTTTCCGCCAGGACAACCTATAGTAATAGGTTAGCCTAAACTCTATCTCCGTCGGGTCTCAAGAGAAGTAAGCTAATTACCAAAAAGCACACAAAGAATAACCTTCAACAGTTCACCTATCTCCGTCATGTCTCAATGTAAAATTTGTATTATGTATTCAAGATATCGACTATGCAATTAATTCCGCGGGACATCAATCACATAACTAGCATGCATCAATATTCACCAGATACCAACACATGAGAATTAAAGCCAAGAATCATAAATCATGAATGGGACGACAAAACAGTATCAACAGATAAATTATATGAATCTAGTCAGACATACAAACCATAGGATCAATAAGGAACTTAGCTACTCATAATTAAAATACTAAAGCAATAAATAAATAAATATGACATAAACTGAAATAGATAAATAAAACCGTAGGAATCCACGGCGAACAATGTAGCAACTTGAATCCGTAAATATTCTGAACTTGAATAAACTAAACTATGAAAAGGAATATAAAGGAAACTGGAATACTTGAATCAAAAGGAATTGAAAAACCAAGCTAATAATCTATTCTGAAAAAATGTGCATAAACAAAGAAAGCAATTAAAAGTGTTATGTCTCATGTAAAGTGTCTCCTCCACGTTCTGACTACGCCCACGTCTATATGCAACCCTAGGATGCGTCGGCTCGAGAGACTGGATCGCGAGCAACAGTCGCGATGGAATATCGCGAATCAACCATTCTGGACGCGTACATGCTTCCTCGCGAGTTTGTCTTGCGACCAAAGGTCGCGAGCAAATGTCGTGAGGCTTTTTTGCTTTCTCGCATGCTATGATCAAGCGTCGACACTCGATAAGTATGCCCATACTGCACAGATAGCAGTAAGCAAAATTTGACACTCGGTCAGTATGCCCAAACTGCACAGATAGCAGTAAGCAAAATCGTCTCCCAAAGGATTGGCGAGAATTTCTCCAATTTTCCACTTTTAATTTGATATCAAAGCTGAATTCGCGAGAGTAAGTCACGAAGCGCGTGAGCCAGAATTCCTCTTTGTCGTGATCTACCTTTTTGACACCAAAACCTGTGCTAGAATGACACGAAATACACACGGCATAATATCTTTCAAGGTAAACATAAATATATCAAATGACAGCTCAACGGATCACTTATCAATTATAAACTAAACAAATATGATCCTATAAATCAGGTAAAAATGAGGTTTATCAACTCCCCTAACTTAACATTTTGTTTGTCCTCAAACAAATTAGAACAAAAGAAAGACGACCAAAGACATGAGATGAGTCGAACAACAAAAGCAATAAGCCTCAGAGCAATGATCAATAAAAGATTCACATCAAGTGAATCAAATCACAACATCTTTCGTTAAACTCCACATATCATAATAACCATATATAAACACAAGCCTTCTTAAACTTGAATCCTCACAACATGGATATATATATATATATATAAGAAATCTCAAACACTCAAGTGTATCAAGGAGGATATGTATACTCTCAAAGTTTAAAAACACACGGAATCTACCATAAGCTTGCAAATCGTCTAATTCTCCATTGCTCAAATATGTGCTCAAAACTAAGATAAAAAAGGCCTTATAAAAGGTTATAATGTAGGCTCTTTAGTAAGGTATGATATATTTAGGCTAAGTGCTCATAATCCCATAATGAAAAACACCATAAGTATCATAAGACACAATTCCCAAACTTTCACAATTCATTTCGATTCTCATACCAATAAGTCATTTTTCTCTTAAAAACTTCACACTTATTATATAAGTGATATACTCATCTCAAAGAACTAGCTACTTATCCATTTATGTTCTTTTCGCACACTTGTGCCAACTTTTCTTCTTTTTTAATTTTATTTTATTTTGAACTTATATGGGTAAACAACTATATTTTTGATTATCACTTTCTCATCATATATTTTATTTTCTTTCTTTTTCTCAACCCTCAATTCAAGCAACCAAATATCACACTAACTACATAACCCAACCCATGACTATTATGAAAGAATAAGGTAGACTCAAATATGCTCATCAAATGATAAAAAAAATATAACAGGTTAGTGTTGGATAGTATATAGGCTAAGAAAAGAATGCCTAATATCATCTCCCAATTCTTAAGCACCTCAATGCAACCTCGACAAAGATCCAGAGCAAGTTCTAGAGAAACACATATTATTTCAAACTATACACACAGAAAGAAACAAGACTGAAAAGATATGACAGTCAAAAGCTCAAGTCTCACAGGCTTCAAAAGTGTGATCAAGTTCTCAAAGGCTTAATGCTCATAATAATCATAATATGCTTCGTCTCACAAAATCAGATGCAATCAAATTTTCTAATAAAAACAATTCTCATCATCGGCTGCTCGTCAATCAACTCAACCCAAAACAGACACAAAACCCAAACAAGAAAAACAAAATAAAAACAAACAAAAAGAAAACAGAACAAAAACGAAAAACAAAACAAAACAAAGAAAAACATTGGGTTACCTCCCAACAAGTGCTAAATTTAAATGTCTTTAGCTAGACCATTACATACCTCGATCAATCTGGTTTTCTAGCTTCCAATTTCTTCCCAAACCTGTGCTTGCCTCTATATTTATCATTCACTGCAGACCACCACTGAGTGTGGAAGTGGCCTCCCCCAAACTTGAACAAATCACTCGGGGTTCCATACCGAGTCCACCTCTTCTTTGTAGCATCCTCATCGATTGGTCGATTGCCATCCAAGTGAGAAATCAGGCTAGCTGTGGCAGTGATGATCGAATAAAATTCCTCATGCTCTGAACTATCGTGTCGCTTGATGGCATCATAGATTGAAATTTTCAGCTCCCCATCGTTTACTCGAAATGTGAGATCACCTTCTTGCACATCAATTAAAGCACGACCAGTGGCTAGAAAAGGCCGACCCAAGATTAGCGGTTGATTTTTAAATGCAGGTATGTCTAAAATAACAAAATCAGCTGGAAAGACAAAATCCCGAATTTTTATCAACACATCTTCAATTACTCCCTTAGGATATGATACTGACATGTCAGCCATCATCAATGAAATCGTAGTTGGCTTCATCTTTCCAAGCTCCAGGCGGTTAAAGACAGATAAGGGCATCAGATTGATGCTCGCTCCCAAATCACACAACACGTTGGGAAATGTGTGCTCTGCAATCTCGCATTCCAACGTGAAGCTAACCGGGTCCTTCTGTTTCAGCGGCAACTTCCTTTGCAAAATAGCACTGCATTCTTCAGAAAGGTTAATTTTTTCAAATTTCCCTAACTTCTTCTTGCTCGCCACTACATCTTTGAGGAATTTTACATATCCGGTATGTTTCGAAGCGCCTCAAAGAGAGGTATGTTGATGTTTATTTTCTGCAACATCTCTTTGAACCGGGTGAACTACTCGTCATATTTCTTTTTCCCGAGGTGTTGAGGAAAAGGGCTGCAGCCTACCGGAGGCGTCGGATGGCTCGCGTCTTTTCCTCGTGAGGTTGAGTCTCGAGACTCCTTCGCAAGGTCTTCTTTGTACGTCTTCGCGGGACTACCTCGCGACTGCTCCTCACGAGTCAAGATCGTGAGGTGTGATTCTGTTTCAGGCGCGTCTTTCCTTGTGGGATTTCCTCGCAAGGCCTGGTTTGTGTTCGGCCCATTTTTCCTCGCGAGGCAACTCTCGACGGGATATCGCGAGAATTGCTCGCGAGACGAGAATCCGTCAGAATATCTTACTCGTCCTCCTCCACTCCTTCACGATCCATGTGATTAGCATATGATGCTCCGATCCTCAGATAGATTGCATTGCACTGATTCGGAGTAGTGTGATTCTTCAGATTTTGTTCAATGTTGCTTGGGAATTGCCCTTATCTGTGCATCCGAGCTTTCTCATTGGCCATTTGCCCCACTTGGTTCTCTACCATCTTCAATTTCTTTCCAAGTGCTATGATAGTATTATTGATGGCATTGACTGTGCTCTCCAGAGTGTTCAACCTATTCCCAATCTGTTGGATTTGAATGTTTTGCTGAGCCACGATTTGTTGGTGACTCACTGCTATTTGTTGATTGCTCACCAACACTTGCTGCATCATTTCTTCAAGGCTCGGCTTCTTACGCTCCATAATCATCCCATTATTTACAGCGAAACCAGGTGGTGGTTGTTGAGCATTTTGTGCATTGGCATAGGAAAAATTGGGGTGATTCCTATTGTTGGGATGATATGGTGGATTCCCACTCTGATTCCCCTAAAAATTATTCATTTGGTTCACATATTGAACCTCCTCATTATTCTACGCCATGACCACAGTCATCTACCATTTCCTCTCGGCTTCCTACTCATTTCTGCAGAGTTGTGAATTTCTTTAACAAATTTTCATACTTATCGTCCAACTCTGCAGCAGCCACTTTTCCGATCAGCTGTCTCTCCATCGCCCATTGATAGCTATTGGATGCCATCTCCTCAATAATGCTCAATGTTTCATCTATTCGTCGATTAAGAAGGCATCCTCCGGCTAAAGCATCTACAATGCTACAGGTGTTAGCATTGATTCCACTTTAGAATTGGGTTACTTGTTGTTCAGGTGAAAACACATGCTGTGGACACTTTCGGAGAAGATTTTTGAATCGCTCCCAGGCTTCAAATAACGACCCATCTCCCAATTGTGAAAAATGGGAGATCTCAGCAATGATCTTCTGAGTCTTGGCAGGTGGGAAGTATTTGGACAGGAATTTCTCGCACAACTGCTCCATTCTGCTTGATAGTATCACATATATCAAGGAATATCTCCAAGTGTGTGTTGGGGTCTTCAATAACCCTCCCCAAACTGCTCCGCTTGTATCATGCTAATGAGGGCAAGCTTTAACTCGAAGTTATTTGCATTGACGTTTGGCCCCCATCCTCCACCTTTGAACTGATCCGTCGGTGGCCTGTACATGTGGTTGAGCGGTATTGGTTGTGTTCTACCTCCAACTTAGCCCATCTGGTTCTGCAACGCCAACTTGCAGCTAGCATCTCTTCCATCTCGGCCATTCGATCATGGCCTTGGGGGTGTCTGTCCGCCATTGTTTGTCTCCTTTCTCTGTGCTCTCTCTTATGTGATCTTTCAATCTCAAGATCCAATGGAATAATTTATTTTCTTTGAGATCTTGTAATCATGCACTGTGAAATAAGACAAAAATCAAATTAGATCAAATAAAAAACATAGATTTTTTTTTTCTATTTTTATATATATTTCTTCTTTTATAAGCTTGAATTAACAACTTCAATCCAAAATATTATCACTATAAAATCTAAACAGTCCCGGCAATGGCGCCAAAATTAGATCGCTTAATTTCCTTCCAATTAAATGATAGTAAAACAACAAGTATATATATCGTATCCACAGGGACTGCAACTCGAGAACACAACAAATAATTAACAAAGAATCTTGATTACTATTCAGGCAGCAAAATATCAAGAGAGAAGATTATAAAACTAGACTGAAAATAAAAATGAATAAACTCATATATGAAAGACTGACCCTAGGGATGTACTTAACCTAACCAGATTCACACAATTCAACCTATTAATTTGTTTACCAATTAAATCCGTATTCATATAAAGGATCACTAATGTAACTATATTTTTCGCCAGGATAACCTATAGTAGTAGGTTAGCCTAAACTCTATCTCCGTCGCGTCTCAAGAGAAGTAAGCTAAAAGCACACAAAGAATAACCTTCTACAGTTTACCTATCTCCGCCATGTCTCAAGGTAAAATTTATATTATGTAATCAAGATATCGCCTATGCAATTAATTCCGCCAGGACATCAATCACATAACTAGCATGCATCAATATTGGCCAGATACCAACACATGAGAATTAAAACCAAGAATCATAAATTATGAATGGAACGGCAAAACAGTATTAACATATAAATTATACAAATCTATTCAGACATACAAACCCTAAGACCAATAATGAATTTAGCTAAAATACTAAAGCAATAAATAAATAAAGATGACATAAATTGAAATAGATAAATAAAACCGTAGGAATCCACACGAACAATGTAGCAACTTGAATCCGTAAATATTCTGAACTTGAATCAACTAAACTATGAAAACAAAATGCAAAGGAAACTAGAATACTTGAATCAAAAGGAATTGAAAATCCAAGCTAATAATCTATTTTAGAACAACGTGCATAAACAAAGAAAGCAATGAAAAGTGTTCTGTCTCGTGTAAAGTGTCTCCTCCATGTTCTGACTACGCCCATGTCTATATGTAACCCTAGGATGCGTCGGCTCGTGAGACTGGATCGCTAGCATCGCGAATCAACCCTTCTGGCCGCGTCCATGCTTCCTCGCGAGTTTGTCTCGCAACCAAAGGTCACGAGCAAATATCGCGAGGCTTTCCTCCTTCTTGCAAGCTATGATCGCACGTCTGACACTCGGTCAGTATGCCCATACTGCACAGATAGCAGTAAGCAAAATCGTCTCCCGAAGGATTGGCGATAATTTCTCCAATTTTCCACTTTTAATTTGATATCAAAGCTGAATTCACGAGAGTAAGTCGCGAAGCGTCGTAAGCCAGATTAATCTATATCGCGATATACCTTTTGACACCAAAACCTGTGCTAGAATGACACGAAATATACACGGCATAATATCTTTCAAGGTAAACATAAATATATCAAATGACAGCTCAACAGATCACTTATCAATTATAAACTAAACAAATATGACCCTATAAATCAGGTAAAACTGAGGTTTATCAACTCCCACAAACTTAACCTTTTGTTTGTCCTCAAACAAATCAGAACAAAAGAGAGACAACCAAAGACAGGAGATGAGTCGAACGACAAAAGCAATAAGCCTCAGAGCAATGAGCAATAAAAGATTCACATCAAGTGAATGAAATCACAACATCTTTCGTTAAACTCCACATATCATAATAACCATAAGCACAAGCCTTCTTAAACTTGAATCCTCACAACATGGATATATATATATATAAGAAATCTCAAACACTCAAGTGTATCAAGGAGGATGTGTATACTCTCAAAGTTTAAAAACACACAGGATCTACCATAAGCTTGCAAATCGTCTAATTCTCTATTGCTCAAATATGTGTTCAAGAACTAAGATCAAAAAGGTCTTATAAAAGGTTATAATGTAGGCTCTTTGTTAAGGTAGGATATATTTAGGCTAAGTGCTCATAATCTCATAATGAAAAACACCACAAGTATCATAAGACACAATTCTCAAACTTTCACAATTCATTTAGATTTTCATACTAAGAAGACATTTTTCTCTTAAGAACTTCACAATTATTATATAAGTGATATACTCATCTCAAAGCACTAGCTACTTATGTTGGATTTGTATCTTTGAAAGCGCTTTGGTTGAGCTTGTATACAATGTTTCACATTACCACTATTACAATCTCCTATCGGATTTAATTACTTGATTGCATATATCGTGTCCCTTATCTCATATATAAGTTAGATCATACGGTGTGTAGAAGATCACGAGTCCGTATGATTGGTCAAGCTTAATGAGATATAAAAGTTTCACACCGAGACAACTTGAGGACGAGTTGTCGGTATAAAGTGCGGTATAGATAAGAAGTGACTTGACTTGGTTGCTTGTCTATCTGATGCGTCTCGGGCGTATTGAAGGATCACGATGAGATGTGTTCTTCTATCGACCGTCGTGAAGAACCAAGATCTCGGTGACTTGCGATGATCTAAACCTCGATAAGGTATTAGGTGAGTATGAGTTCTTGACCATCACTTTGACTTGTTATGGGTTGGGTTATATGATCTAACCCAATATTCTCCGCATCTTGGGTGGTGGCGGTGCTTGTATGTCATGCTAGTTATCGTATCGAGTCACCGTATCCGTTTAGGATGATGGCGTCCTCTTAAGGAGCTCAAAGCTTTATTGTACTAAACCCCCGCAGTTGAGTTAGCTCAAGTACAATAATAAGGTTGAGTGGTACTACTTAAGGAATTAAAGATATTAATTATTTTAAGCAGTCAGAATGCTCTAAATAATTAATGGACGTTCGATATCTTAAATACGAGGATTCGTAATGTCTAAGTGCAAGCCCGACTCAACTTCGGTAATAAAGGGGTAAGTCAGCATTTATTCTCTAGTGGCATGAATAAATGTTTATAAATTAATTTATGTTGTGGGCTGAACATAAGATAATTAATTTATTTGAGGCCCATCTTTATTCCTTGCATTTGATCCCTGGGCTGGCCCATCTAGGCCCGTAGCTTGGAAGGAAAATAGGCGCCTACTTTCTCTACATGGCAAGGATTTGATTCTCTTTATCCTACAAGGATATAATTATATTTATGGTAATAATCCTTTCCATATAGGATTATGGTAATTTCCATATGGGATTATGGTAATTTCCATAAAGGATTATGGTAATTTCCATATAGGATTATGGTAATTTCCTTATGGGATTATGGTAATTTCCTAATGGGATTAAGGTAGTGCATTATAAATATGAGGTAAGAGATTAAATCCAGTGAGATGATTAATAATCAACCTCAATATTTTCGTCCATCACCAAGAGAAAGAGGGGTGAGGTTCTCGAAAATTGTGCCAAGAGAGAAAGAGGTGATTTTTCGAAGCATTCTCCATAGATCGTCCTCACTCGACGTTGGAGATTGGGCAACCGGATACAATCCAGAAGGTCAAAGCACGAGTCTCGATCCATTCCGCCTCGGCAGATTCAAAGGTAAACACGAAAACCCCAACGTGTTGCAATTAATTATATAGGTGCATACTAGGTATATAATCAATGTACGGTGAATTAAACATCCAAGATAGATCATCGGGAGAGGGCTAAACATAGTTTTTTCCTACAATTGGTATCAGAGCTTGGGATCAGTATCTTGGCTCTGTTGGATTAATTCACGTTTGATTATTACGTGCGCTTAATTAATTGTTGGATCTGTCGTTCATCGTGGCTCGTTTTTATTTTGTCGGATTTTGTTTTTCACCACGAGAAAATCCGTGGTTAGATTAGATTTATTTTTCTGTAAATCTTATCTGTAAAAGTAAAACGAAGACGCAGCGGCCGGATCGAGACGGCGAGAAAAATGGGTCGCACGGTGTGCGGGCGACGGCACGTAAGGCGTGCACGGTGCTCGCGGATGCGCCACGTGATGGGGCCGAGCCCAGATCCGTTTTTCCAGCCCGAATCCTGTTTTGACGAGTCCGGTCCATGCCCGTGCACGCGAGGCCCGTTTTCGGATCCGGTCCGTGCCCGTGCACGTGAGGCCCGTTTTTGAAGATTATAAAGATTTGTACTTTGCAATTCTATGTAATAGATTACGCAGAAAAGTGCAGATTCCACGAGTGGGCCACGATGAATGTTTTTATTTTATTTTTATCGTTCATTGCATGTCGTGGATGTTTAAATTATGCAGTAGCATGCTATGTATGTTTAAATTACGTTGACAAACCTTTAAGTGTTTCGTAATTGGAGTGCGCATAGTAAGCATGCTAGGTTTATCTGGTTTTCAAGCATATTTTTAGAATTACGCGAGCATGTTTTACATGTTGAGTTCTATAGAAAAGCATGCTAGGATTACGTGATCTCGCATGGACAAACCTTTTGAACAAAAGATTAAGCAAGCAAACCGACAAATTATTTTTTAAAATGTCAAGACCTCCACTTTTGATCTCTAAACAAAGTGATACGCCTGTGAGTGGCGTCACATGCGTGGCTTGCTTGCACTGCTTTATCATAAGTTTGTTAGATGTGATTTCTAAATAAAACATTTTAAATCTATTGAGAAGTGAGAGTTTCATGTGTAAACGATCCACACGTGTGGCTTGCATGTGCGATTTTCATAAGTTCTCTAGAGATAGATATAAAATAAGATAACAAAAGAATTTGAATTGGAGCGGTATGGTCTAGTGAGTATGCTAATTCTAAGAATTCGTTTCTGCTTTGTTAAAAATGTGGTCATTGCTTAGACATCACCTCAAGTACAACTTCCCACGAAGTCCTTCTTGTGATAGTGATGTGGTCTAGTAAGGTCCAATCGTTAATTTTATTTGTCATAAGGATAAGTTGACATGGTTGAAATTAAACGACTAAAAGGTATATTTTAGTGCAGTCGAGGGTTCATGTGTAATGTCCACACGCGTGGCTTGCATGTGGATTCCTTGGGCGATTGGAGGTTTCAATTAATATTGTTTTATCAAAAGATTACAATATTATTGTTACGAATTATGTGCAATCGTATGTTTATGTGTTTACATTATCGTTTCGAGATATGTCTCTTACACCGATTATCAATATGCTCGCACAAAATCCGTTATCCGGTCCAAATTTTATCGAGTGGAAGCGAAACATGGAATATGTTCTTATCATTTGAAGAACACATGTTTGTTCTCACTACTCCTAAACCCGATGCCCTTACTGACGCATCGACTAATGAGCAGCGAGAGTCAAGCAGACTTTGGAATAAGTCAAACAATATGGCTAAATGCTATATGATGACTACTATGTCCAAAGGCTTGCAGTGACGACATCGATCGATGGTAGACGAGCCGATATTTGGTCAAGTCTCGAGGTAAGTTTGGGCGGTCGGATCGGACGATCGCTTCCACACAATGAGAGAAATCTTGGCGTGTAAGATGGAAGAAGGAAGTTCGGTCCATGAACATGTCTCCCACATGACTCATCTCATGGATAGTCTTGATCAGTTGGGAGGAGGTATTGACGGCGAAGCCAAGGTCGATATCATCCTCAATACACTTGAAGTCTTTTGAGAACTTTCGGCGTGAATGCGATCATGAGCAAGACGAGTATACACTTAGTCGGTTGCTTAATGATCTCGTAGCGCGGTAGGAGTTATGGGCAAGGAGCACATGCTCTTGCTAGCACATCTAAGGCCCAAATTTTCCGTTGTAAAATGGAAAAGAAAAGGGGCACCAAAGGTGGTAGAGGCAAGGAAATAGTGGGAGTAATGGGAGCAAGAACATGGCTGCCACGGAGGCTTGAAGAAGCGAAGGAGAAGGCAAGTGCTTCAAGTGCGGTAAGGCGGGCATTGGAGGCTAAGTGCCCTATGCTCAAGGCTCAAGGTGCATGTTTGCTTTAGTAATGGAAACATGTTTAGCAACTTGTTCTACCCATTCTTGGGTAGTAGACACGGGTGCGACTGATCATGTTTGTTACACCTTGCAGGGGTTCCTGCAGACAAGGGAGCTGAGTAATGGCGAGATAACGATCTCCATGGGCAACGCGACGAAAGTCGAGGCCGTTGCAGTCGGAGATGTTACTTTATGTTTTGAGAGAACAGTTTTAGTTTTAAAAGACGTTTTATATGTGCCGGATTTTCGGTGGAACCTTGTTTCTGTTTGAAACTATTTGCTCATGGATACTTTATTTTTGATAGTGGTGTTTCTATCATAAGAAATGACGAAGTTATCTGTGTTGGCACTTTATATAATTAAGCTTTATACTATTTACATAATACCTATAACTATGTTGCATCTTCTTCAAACCCTAGAAAGAAAGTTTTCTTAGAAGATGACACCACATTTCTGGCATCTTAGATTAGGTCACATCAATCTAAATAGGATCCAAAGATAAGAATGGGCGTTGGGTAATCTCACGATTCTCCATTCTCGGTCTGCGAATCTGTATAGAAGGTAAGAAATGGACCCTTCAAAGCAAGGGTTATAGAGTCAAAGAAATGTTAGAGTTAGTCCATTCGACTGTGTGGACCGATGTCCACACAAGCTCGTGGAGAACGCAGTATTTTGTCACTTTCATTGTGATTACTCAAGGTACATATCGTATACCTTCACCGCAAGTCTGAATGCTTTGATAATTCAAAGAGTTTAAGGCGGAAGTAGAGGCGAAGCTTGGTAAGAGTATCAAGTCATCATGCGATGCGATCGCGGTGGCGAATACCTCGATAACATGGACTATCTAGTGGTATGGGATTACCTCCCACACCACAGAGAAAATGGTGTGTCGAGCGAAGAAATAGGACTCTTTTGGAAATGGTTAGATCAATGATGAGTTATGCAACATTGCCTATTTCGTTACTATGCCTTAAACGGCATACTTGCTAAATCTAGTACCATCAAGTCGATCGAAAAGACCGCTTTCGAGTTGTGATTTGGGCGTAAGCCAGTTTAAGCCACATAAGGATATGGGGCGATCCATGACACTTTGAACAAGAAGGCGACAAGTTGGAGGCTAGATCCGATGCAAGGTCACATTAGATATCCTAGAGGAGCGAAGGTGGTTTATTCTATAGTCCTAGGATCGAAGGTCATTATTAGCACTAATGCCCGATTCTTAGAAGAGGATTATATGAAGAATCATAAGTCTAAAATTGAAATCATTCTTCAAGAATTAGAAGATGATCGTATTCCACCGATTAGGCCAAAGGTGCGAGATGTCGAGTCTAGTGGGAGGATCGACACGGATACTTCAAGAAATTGAAGTGGGTCGAGTTCCACCGAGATACCGACCGTCTGAGTGGTACCTACCGAGCAAGTTGTGCAAGATGAGAACCACAAGTTTACGCACCCACCGTTGCCATAGTGCACAGAGAACCTCGTCGTAGTGGGAGGTTGTTCGTCAACCCGAGCGATTTATGTTCGTGGGAGAATCTTACGATTTAGTCTGAAAGCGAACATGCAATAATCAACCCATGGACATACAGGAGGCGATACAAGACATTGATGCAAGATCATGGCACACCGCTATGGACTTAGAAATGGAGTCCATAACAGCTATGGATGTATATGAAAAGACACCTCTACCAGATGGAAAGGAAGCCATAGGCGATGGTGGATATACAAAAGGAAGAGAGATTCCGATGGAGAGGTTTGACTTTTAAAGCCGGGCTTGTGGCGAAAGGGTACACTCAGTTGAGGGCATCGATTTCGATGAGACCTTTTACTTTGTAGCAATGCTCAAGTCCATCGAATTCTTGGCCATAGCAGCCCACTTGAACTAGAGGTTTGGCAAATTGATGTTAAAACCGCTTTTCTAAGCGGTTACCTTGAGGAAGGTAGAGACATCTATATGCAACAACCCGAAGGTTATGTGGTAAAGGGTGAAGAGCATCTAGTATGGAAGCTTAAGAAGTCCATTTATGGACTTAAGCGAACCTTCCGATCATGGAACTTACGCTTTGACGGTGGTAAAGTCCTATGGATTTACCCGGTTGCCTAGCGAGAGTTGTGTGTATCGGTTAGATGTCAGCAGTGATGTGGTATTTCTTGCACTTTATGTAGATGACATTCTTCTAGTTGGCAACAACGTGAAGTCATTATCGAGGCGTAAATAGTTGGCTATCCGATCGGTTTCAAATGAAAGACTTAGGAGATGCGATGTACATTCTTGGGATCAAGGTTTCAGAGATCGCAAGAAGAAAATGTTGAGCTTATCTCGGGCGTCTTACATTGATCTTTGTGATTACTCGTTTTAGTATGCGGACCGCCAAGAAAGGATTGCTACCTTTCGGACATGACGTTCCTTTATCTAAGCAGCGAATACCTATGATTGCGAAGAGATAGAGGAAATGAGACAAGTTCCTACACGCTTAGCCGTAGGAAGTCTCATGTGCGCAATGCTATGCACGAGGCCCGATATACGCTATGCGGTAGGCATAGTATCTAGATATCAATCTAACCTGGACAAGCTCATTGGACTGCAATAAAGCATATACTCAAGTACACGAAAGGACTCGAGATTATAGGCTAGTTTACCATGCGATAGTCTAATGCCTTTGGGTTATCTTGACTCGGATTTCCAAGTGACCGTGATGAGAAAAAGTCTACCTCGGGCTATGTGTTTACCTTGGGAGGTGGAGCCATATCTGACGGTGCAAAGCGATGATGCATTGCGGACTCTACCATGGAAGCCGAATATGTAGCGGCTTGAGGCTTCTAAGGAGGCAGATGGTTCAAGAACTACCTCATGGATCTAGGTGTGGTACAGGTTTGCCCAAGAGTATCATAGTTCTTGTGATAACTTTCGGTGCGATGGCAAACTCGAAGGAACCACGGACCCTAAGACGACCAAACACATAGAGAAAGTACCATGTCATACGAGAAATCGTTAGGCGGTGACGTCTTGATTGAAAAGATTGATCTGACGGATAACCTAGCGGATCCATTCACGAAAAGCCGCCGCAAAAAGTCTACGATGGACACGTTAGAGGACTTGGATTGCGCTTGATGGCACCCACTTAGAAAGGAAACTTTTGTATAAGTGGGAGAAGCAAAGTGATGGTTTTGTTTGTAATAGCTAGTAGAGACACATTGTATACTAAAGTTTGCTTTAGTATAAGTGGGAGATTGTTGGTTTGTATCTTGAAAGCGGTTTGGTTGAGCTTGTATGCAATGTTTTCTCGTTACCACTATTACAATCTCCTATCGATTTGATTACTTGATTGCATATATCTCAGTGTCCCTTATCTCATATATAAGTTAGATCATACGATGTGTGAAGATCACGTAAGTGCGTATGATTGGTCGAAGCAATGAGATATAAAAGTTTCACACCGAGACAACTTGAGGACGAGTTGTCGGTATAAGGCTCGGTATAGATAAAAAGTGACTTGACTTGGTTGCTTGTCTATCTTTGATGCGTCTCGACGTATTGAATGATCACGATGAGATGTGTTCTTCTATCTCGACCGTCGTGAAGAACCAAGATCTCGGTAACTACGATGATCTAAACCTCGATAAGGTATTAGGTGAGTATGAGTTCTCGACCATCACTTTGACTTGTTATGGGTGAGGGTTATATGTTCTAACCCAATATTCTCCGCGTCTTGGGTGGTGGCGGTGCTTGTATGTCATGCTAGTTATCTCAGACGAGTCACCATATCCGTTTAGGATGATGACGTCCCATAAGGAGCTCAAAGGTTTATTGTACTAAACCCTGCAGGTTGAGTTAGCTCAAGTACAATAATAAGGTTTAGTGGTACTACTTAGGAATTAAAGATATTAATTATTTTAAGCGGTGAATGCTCTAAATAATTAATGGACGTTCGATATCTTAAATACGGGATTCGTAATGTCTAAGTGCAAGCCCGACTCAACTTGGTAATAAAGGGTAAGTCAACATTTATTCTCTAGTGGCATGAATAAATGTTTATAAATTAATTTATGTTCGGGTGAACATAAGATAATTAATTTATTTGAGGCCCATCTTTATTCCTTGCATTTGATCCACAATTTTGCCCATCCAGGCCCGTAGCTTGGAAGGAATAGCCCTACTTTCTCTACATGGCAAGATTTGATTCTCTTTATCCTACAAGGATATAATTATATTTATGGGATATGCATAGATTCTTTCCATATAGGATTATGGTAATAATCCTTTCCATATAGGATTATGGTAATTTTCAACTTACCAATTTATGTTCTTTTAGCACACTTGTGCCAACTTTTTCTTCTTTTTTTTATTTTATTTTATTTTAGTTTGAACTTATATGGGTAAGCAACTATATTTTTTATTATCACTTTCTAATCATAAATTTTCTTTTCTTTCTTTTTCTCAACCCTCAATTCAAGAAACCAAATATCACACTAACTACATAACCCAACCCACGGCTATATGAAAGAATAAGGTAGGCTCAAACAGGCTCATCAAAGGATAAAAAAAATAACAGGCTAGTGTTTAGATAGTATATAGGCTAAGAAAAGAATGTCTAATATCATCTCCCAATTCTTAAGAACCTCAATGCAACCTCGACAAAGATCGAGATCATGTTCTAGAGAAACACATGCTATTTCAAACTATTCACATAGAAAGAAACAAGACTAAAAAGATATGACAGTCAAAAGCTCAAGGCTCACAGGCTTCAAAAGTGTGATCAAGTTCTCAAATGCTTAATGCTCATAATAATCAAAATATGCTTCGTCTCACAAAATCAGATGCAATCAAATTTTCTAATAAAAACAATTCTCATCATCGGCTGCTCGTCAATCAACTCAACCCAAAACAGACACAAAACCCAAACAACAAAAACTAAACAAAAACAAACAAAAAGAAAACAAAACAAAAAATGAAAAACAAAACAAAACAAAGAAAAACATTGGGTTACCTCCCAACAAGTGCTAAATTTAAATGTTTTTAGCTAGACCATTGCATACCTCGATCAATCTGGTTTTTTGGCAGTCGACTTCTTCCCAAACCTGTGCTTGCCTCTGTATTTATCATTCACCGTAGACCAACACTGAGTGTGGATGTGGCCTCTCCCAAACTTGAACAAATCACTCGGGGTTTCATACCGAGTCCATCTCTTCTTTGTAGCATCCTCATCGATTGATTGGTTGCCATCCAAGTGAGAAATCGGGCTAGCTGTGGCAGTGGTGATCGAATAACATTCCTCATGCTCTGAACTATCATGTCGCTTGATGGTATCATAGATTGAAATTTTCAACTCCTCATCGTTTACACGAAATGTGAGATCACCTTCCTGCACATCAATTAAAGCACGACCAGTGGCTAGAAAAGGCCGACCCAAAATTAGCGGTTGATTTTTAAATTCAGGTATGTCTAAAATAATAAATCCCGAATTCTTACCAACACATCTTTAACTACTCCCTTAGGATATGATACTGACCTGTCAGCCATTATCAATGAAATCGTAGTTGGCTTCATATTTCCAAGCTCCAGGTGGTTAAAGACAGATAAGGGCATCAGATTGATGCTCGTTCCCAAATCACACAACACGTTGGGAAATATGTGCTATGCAATCTCGCATTCCAACGTGAAGCTACCCGGGTCCTTCTGTTTCAGCCGCAACTTCCTTTGCAAAATAGCACTGCATTCTTCAGAAAGGTTAATTTT
The DNA here is from genome assembly GCA_036937905.1 of Salvia rosmarinus. Lineage (NCBI taxonomy): Eukaryota > Viridiplantae > Streptophyta > Magnoliopsida > Lamiales > Lamiaceae > Salvia > Salvia rosmarinus. Next base: position 1,355,554 of record CM072823.1, on the reverse strand, counting down.
TTCAAATTTCCCTAACTTCTTCTTGCTCGCCACTGCATCTTTGAGGAATTTTACATATCCGGGCATGTTTCGAAGCGCATCAAAGAGAGGTATGTTGATGTTTACTTTCTGGAACATCTCTTTGAATTGGGTGAACTCCTCATCATATTTCTTTTCTCGAGGCGTTGAGGAAACAGGGCTGTAACTACCGGAGGCGTCGGATGGCTCGCGTCTTTTCCTCGCGAGGTTGAGTCGTGAGACTACCTTGCGATTGTTCCTCGCGAGTCAAGGTCGTGAGGTGTGATTCTATTTCAGGCGCGTCTTTCATCACGGGATTTTCTCGCGACCCTTCCTCGCGAGGGAAGGTCGCGAGGCCTGGTTCTGTGTTCGGTCCGCTTTTCCTCTCTAGGCAACCTCCCGACGGGATGTCGCGAGAATTTCTTGTGAGGCGAGAATCCCTCAGAATGTCTTGCTCATCCTCCTCCACTCCTTCATGTTCCATGTGATTAGCATATGATGCTCCGCTCCTCAGATAGATTTCATTGCACTGATTCGGAGTAGTGTGATTCTTCGGATTTTGTTTAATGTTGCTTGGGAATTGCCCTTGCCTTTGCATCCGAGCTCTCTCATTGGCCATTTGCCCCACTTGGTTCTCTATCATCTTCAATTGCTTTCCAATGGCTATGACAGTATTATTGATGGCATTGACTGTGCTCTCCAGAGTGTTCAACCTATTCCCAATCTGCTGGATTTGAATGTTTTGCTGAGCCACGATTTGTTGGTGACTCGCTGCTATTTGCTGATTGCTCACCAACACTTGATGTATCATTTCTTCAAGGCTCGGCTTCTTAGGCTCCATAATCATCCCATTATTTACAGCCAAACCAGGTGGTGGTTGATGAGCATTCTACGCATTGGCATAGAAAAAATTGGGGTGATTCCTATTGTTGGGATGATATGGTGGATTCCCACTCTGATTCATCTAAAAATTGTTCATTTGGTTCACATATTAAACCTCCTCATTATTATGCGCCATGGCCACAGTCATCTGCTCTTTCCTCTCGGTTTCGTACTTCTTCTGCAGAGTTGTGAATTTCTCTAACAAATCATCATACTTATCATCCAACTCTGCAGCAGCCACTCTTCCGATCAGCTGACTCTCCATCGCCCATTGATAGCTATTGGATGTCATCTCCTCAATAATTCTCAATGCTTTATCTATTCCTCGATTAAGAATGCATCCTCCGGCTGAAGCATCTACAATGTTGCGGGTGTTAGCATTGAGTCCACTATAGAATTAGTTTACTTGTTGTTCAGGTGAAAACCCATGTTGTGGACACTTTCGGAGAAGATTTCTGAATCACTCACAGGCCTCAAATAACGACTCATCTCCCAATTGTGAAAAATGGGAGATCTGAGCAATGATCTTCTGAGCCTTGGTAGGTGGGAGGTATTTGGATAGAAATTTCTCGCACAACTGCTCCCATGTAATGATTCTTGATCTCTCCAAGCTCTTGAACCATTCTTTCGCCTGACTCCTCAGCGAAAATATGAACATCCGCATCCGGATGGCATGAGCTGACACTCCATTTTGTTTGATAGTATCACATATATCAAGGAATGCCTCCAAGTGTGTGTTGAGGTCTTCAGTAACCCCTCCCCCAAACTACTCCGCTTGTATCATGCTAATGAGGGCAGGCTTTAACTCGAAGTTATTTGCATTGACGTTTGGCCCATATCCTCATCCTTGGAACTGATCCTTCGGTGGCCTGTACATGTGGTTTAGTGGTACTTGTTGTGCTCGGCCTCCAACTTGGCCCATCTGGTTCTGCAAAGCAGTTGGCGTTGCATTGCAGCTAGCATCTCTTCCATCTCGGTCATTCGATCTTGGCCTTGGGGTGTCTGTTTGCCATAGTTTGTCTCCTTTCTCTGAGCTCTCTCTTATGTGATCTTTCAATCTCAAGATCCAATGGAATAATTTTTTTCCTTTAAGATCTTGTAATCATGCACTGCGCAATAAGATAAAACTCAGATCAGATCAAATCAAAAACACTGATTTTTTTTCTATTTATATATATATATATTTTTTTTTTTATAAGCATGAATTAATAACTATAATCCAGAAAATTATCACTATGAAATCTAAACAGTCCCCGGTAATGGTGCCAAAATTTGATCGCTTAATTTCCTACCAATTATATGATAGTAAAACAACAGGTATATATATCGTATCCACAGGGACTGCAACTCGAGAACACAGCAAATAATTTACAAAGAATCTTGATTACTATTCAAGAAGCAAAATATCAAGAGAGAAAATTATAAAACTAGACTCAAAATAAAAATGAATAAACTCAGATATGAAAGACTGGGATGTACTTAATCTGACCAGATTCACACAATTCAACCTATTAATCTGTTTACCAATTAAATTCGTATTCATATGAAGGATCACTAATGTAACTATAGTTTCCACCAGGACAACCTATAGTAGTAGGTTAGCCTAAACTCTATCTCCGTCGGATCTCAAGAGAAGTAAGCTAATTACCAAAAGCACACAAAGAATAACCTTCTACAGTTCACCTATCTCCGTCAGGTCTCAAGGTAAAATTTGTATTGTGTGATCAAGTTATAGACTATGCAATTAATTCCGCCAGGACATCAATCACATAACTATTATGCATCAATATTGGCCATATACCAACACATGAGAATTAAAGCCAATAATCATAAATCATGAATGGGACGGCAAAATAGTATCAACAGATAAATTATACGAATCTAGTCAGACATACAAACCATAGGATCAATAAGGAATTTAGCTACTCATAATTAAAATACTAAAGCAATAAATAAATAAAGATGACATAAACTGAAATAGATAAATAAAATCGTAGGAATCCACGACGAACAATGTACCAACTTGAATCCGTAAATATTCGAACTTGAATAAACTAAACTATTAAAACTGAATGCAAAGGAAACTGGAATACTAGAATCAAAAGGAATTGAAAAACCAAGCTAATAATCTATTCTGGAAAAACGTGCATAAATAAAGAAAGCAATGAAAAGTGTTATGTCTCGTGTAAAGTGTCTCCTCCACGTTCTGACTGCACCCACATCTATATGCAACACTAGGCTAGCGAGACTGGATCGCGAGAAACAATGGCAATGGAATGTCGCGAATCAACCCTTCTGGCCGCGTCCATGCTTCCTAGCGAGTGTGTCTCGCGACCAAAGGTCGCGAGCAAATGTCGCGAGGCTTTTCAGCCTTCTCGCATGCTATGATCGCCCGTCTGACACTCGGTCAGTATGCCCATACTGCACAAATAGCAGTAAGCAAAATTTGACACTCGGTCAGTATTCCCAAAGTGCATAGATAGGAGTAAGCAAAATCGTCTCCCAAAGGATTGTCGAGAATTTCTCCAATTTTCCACGTTCAATTTGATATCAAAGCTGAATTCGCGAGAGTAAGTCACGAAGCATCGTGAGCCAGAATTCCTCTTTATCGTGATCTACATTTTTTACACTAAAACTTGTGCTAGAATGACACGAAATACACATGACATAATATCTTTCAAGGTAAACATAAATATATCAAATTACAGATCAACGGATCACTTATCAATTATAAACTAAACAAATATGGCCCTATAAATCAGGTAAAAATGAGGTTTATCAGCGGCATATTCAAGTATGGTATCCGTATCAAAATCATTTGCATAATTATAACATGATCGGGATGAAAACAAATAGCTTTGAATTAAACCAGAATTTCTTAGCTCGTCAAATTTTACACTCATATGGATCATTCAATTTCAACGTGGGTGGATTGAGAAATTCGTAGCAGTTCCATATTCTATACATTCTTCTCTCTTCCCTCCTTCAACATACACATTGAGGAGGAAAACTAACAAAACATTTCTCTGAGAGCATATCATAGGTTCATCGGTTAAAGCAATTCTCAAGTAACCCTGCATCACAGTGACCAATGTTCACCAATGCACGACACCTGTAGGATCTCATCCCATAACTCTCACAATCCAATCCATTCCCACATCGTCAGAAGCTGTAGCACACGCACTCAGGCAGGCTGAATACGTGATTTGGTCGTAAAAGACGTCTTTTGATTCCATTTCAGCCAACAGTTCACGCAACTTTTCCCTATTTCCTAATCGACAAATCGTTTTCAATTACTCATCCACAGAGAAACCTATAAAATGTAAACAAACCTCAAGCAATTGAAACACCTACAATCTGGGAAAATTATGAGCACAATCTTCAAATGCTTCCAAATTCCCTAATAGGTACACAAATATAAATAAACCTCAAGCAATTGAAACACCTAAAAAAGCTAAGACCATGTCATTAAGAAAACCCCAGATGTCCCTTCACTAAGCATTAAATTGATATTTATTGTGATAATAAATTGGGGAATGATCATTAATGGGACTGGAGAGAAAACAATTTTTTTTTCCTGTGATTGAATGCGAGGGCACAAAAGAAAACCTCGAGAGCATGTATGAATCTCTTAAAACTCATCAACTCAGTGATAACTCGTTGAAGATCCTTTTTTTTTAAAGAGTTGCCTTGTCGGATCCACTTGTCGAGCGCGGGCACTACGAAAACATTGAGGTCGCCGAAATGTGCGATGCTACAGTATAGAGACTCAAAGACGGGGCTTTTCCTCGAGCAATGGGTTCGAGTCCAGATTTGGGTTACCTGCAAGGAAGAATAAACGCACCGGCTCAAAGAACAAGACATGCAGAAGAGATTCAATGCTGCTAGGAGTGTTGACGGCAAATTGAGATATGTTCATCTACATATTACAAGGAAACGTGGGTGGAGTGAGAAACTCTCTGCAAATCAGAAACAACGGCTATAGAAGAGGGTAATTTAGTCATGGATTTTATTAATCTGTAGTACTACTGAAGAAAGCCTACATTTAAGAGGGTATAAACAAGATGTGCAATCCAAATATAACCAATATTTTATGAACGGGCCTGGTTAAAATTCAGATCTAATAGCTTAATAATATAGGATACCTGATGGGAAAAACACAGCCACAAACGGTAAACAACAAATGCAGAATCAATCTTCGTTTGGCTAATTTTCCCGACTCGTATGAACCTTTGAGGATGCAAATAAATAGGGTATTCTGGATGCACCAATATACGTCGCTCAAAACAATAGACACACAATAATAAGGAGACACAAAATTTTAGCGTGGAAAACCTCTCAAAACGAAAGAGAGGAAAAAACCACGGGACTACTAGAGCCGCTTAAGTCCACTATCATCAACAATTGAGCAATACAAAATCTTCTCTATATTATACTAGAGGCATACAAAGCATCATACACTCGGAAAAGCACATCAAGATATATGGAATCAAAATCGAGCAAAGATCAAGAAAAATATCACCAGAATTTCTCCTCTGTTCAGACTGACGAAACCCAACCTTCGAACCTCAAAATCCGATCTCCACCATCCAAAACGTTAGCCCAGATACTGTGAAGCTGGTGTCCAAAAATCACGACGATCTAACTGTTCAATCTCTGGGAAACGAAGTTTCCCTGAAACTGCGCGCTGAAAACTATAGAGAAAAAGCTGCGATTTTTGTTTTTCTTTTTCTGTATTTTGCTGCTGCATTGTTTTGCCCTATTAAAATAGTAGATGGCCCTTTTCATGGGCTCATGTGTTAAAAAAAAGCCCAACAAATCTCCCCATTTTTGACTCATGAGGAAGAGTTCGCCATCCCGGCGATCGAGCAACATATATTCAACTTTTCCCTTACTAAAACCTTTGTTAACATATCGGCACCATTATCATCGGTATGAACTTTATCAAGTTCAAATAGCTTGTCTTCAAGTGCATCTCTAATCCAATGATACCTCACATCGATATGCTTTGTTCTTTTGTGAAACATATAACTCTTAGCAAGGTGAATTGCACTTTGATTGTCATAAAGAACCATGTAACGTTGTTGCATAAAGTCAAGCTCTTGCATAAATCTTTTCAACCATAATAGTTCTTTGCACGCTTCTGTTGTAGCCACATACTCAACCTCGGTGTAGATAAAGCCACACACTTTTGCAGTCTTGACTGCCATGACACAGCTCCTCCGGCAAAAATCATCAAATATCCAGAAGTTGATTTCATGTTGTCTTTATTTCCTGCCATATCAGAGTCAGTATAACCAACAAGTATCGGTTCCCCATTTCCAAATGTCATACCCAATTTGGAAGTACCACGTAGATATCTGAGAATCCACTTCACTGCTTCCCAGTGCTTTTTACTCGAATTTGATAGAAACCGACTGACAACACCTACTGCATGAGCAATATCAAGCTGTGTGCACACCATAGCATACAACAAGCTCCTTACAACTGAGGCATAAGGGACCCTATCCATCTTTTCAATCTTCTTCTTAGAAGAGGGCAATCTTTATCCGTCGACTGAAGTTGGTTGTAAGAGGTGAACTAACCTCTTTAGCTTTATCTATGTTGAATCACAAGCACCTTCTCGATGTATTGCTCCTGTGACATGTGTAGCTTCTTGGAAGCTCTATCTTGAGTGATCTGAATGCCAAGAATCTGTTTTGCTGGCCCCAAGTCTTTCATAGCAAAAGACTTTCTCAATTGTTTCTTCAGCTGAGCTATTCTTTCTGCATTCTTGCCAACAATTTAACATGTCATCAACATATAACAATAAAATGATGAAATCATTATCACCAAACCTCTGGAAGAAAACACAGTGATCAGAAATAGTTTTTGGTAGTTTTGCTCCCCCATAACTGACTCAAACTTCTTGTACCACTGTCTTGGTGCTTGCTTCAACCCATAAAGACTCTTTTGAAACTTACACACATAATCTTCTTTGCCATAATCTTCTTTGCCCTTAACATGAAAACCTTCAGGTTGTTCCATGTATATTTCCTTATCCAAGTCACCATGAAGGAAGGTTGTCTTGACGTTCATTTGCTCAACCTCAAGATCAAGGCTAGCTGCCAAACCAAGAACAACACGAATAGATCCCATCTTCACGACCGGAGAGAAAATCTCATCAAAGTCAATACCTGACGACCGCCGGTTTACCCGTCGTTAGAGGTCCCGAGACTGTCAAGATACATTTATAATCTCCTCCAACTTGAACATATAGTTCGCATACATGGCAAGTTAAGGGTCGAACCCAAGAGAGCTGGTTGTGTTGTTACTCGAGTAATCACATTGAGTAGGAGGTTGCCAGAGGCGGTGTCGATCGGTGACAGCCTCGTGAAAATGTACCGAGAGATAGATCTTGAGCGTAATGTAAACCGAAACTTAAACACAAGGTAAAGAGATTAAATAACAAGTAGTTGGGCGAGGTTCCATGACGCTGAGATATTGGTCAAGACGTCGGTCATAGGTTCAAGGTTTTCACCAGAGTGTATGTCGTGGTTAAAGGTACCAGGGTAGATGCCTTTTAGGTTGTCACGCACACTGTGCCCCCACCCCGCCTGCCCGTAGATTTTAGGACTAAGTCTGAGGCCCCCGCCTTGCCCCTTGCCAAGACGGTCTCCAAGATTGGTTCGTCCGCCCAACACTTTTACTCACTAGACAATGACTAGCCACACCGTCCAGGGAGGCTCGCAGCCCTTGCCCAAGGCCGACGGCTACAATCACCCACTCCAGCCGCACTTCCCGGGACAAAGAGACACTCGATGTCTTACTCCGGCTATTGCTTGTAGCTACCCCTCCCCCCAAGGCTACCGGCCGAGTTAACGCTCAAGGAAAGGAATAACATGTGTATAAAGGCCCAGAGCTTGAACACCCACCAAGGTTCTAAGGACATTTAGACCTCACGACTTGTATGACCTTGACTCAACGTGTTTTACCCCGAGCCCAACCAAACCTACTACTCACGCATAATCGACATAAACATAAAAGCAATTAATAAGAACATAATCGAAACCATACTTGAATATAAAATCAAACGTAAATCAAAAGCATTCTCTGCCAAGCAGTTGCTCAAGCAGAGGTCATAAATACATAATATAAATTGTTTGCCCGTAGGACTTGTTTCTTCCTCACCAATCGCTCATGAAATGCAAGAGAAATAAAAGAGAGAAGTTGAGAGAGAATTTAGGACTGATGCTCTCTCCCGAATGTGTTGTGCGAATTGTGTATCGGATATGGAGTGTAGTTGTTGTGGGAGCCTAAGTAAACTCCACTTTGGCTTGGTCAGCACGCGTATCCCGAGGCGGCAGGTGGTGAGGGCAGCAAGCTGGCTTCAGTCTCTGGACACCCGACAAGGCTCCTCCGCTTCGATCCCGGCGTGTTTGTCTCATTCAGTGCGCCGCAGTCGACTTTCCATTTACGGCAAAATCAAGCGGCAGAGAGGACCTTGCCTTAATCTTTCAATTCACGTGCAACCGCCAGAGATCTCGCCTGCGTCCCCACCGCATCCCGACCGCTCCTCCGCCCACCGCATCACTCGCCCTTTTACCTCTCTTCCGCCGCCTCGATTACCTTCTTGGCTTCACGTTAGCTCGTTGATCAGGCTCAGCTCCCATGCGGTACAGTGTCTTGGCAAGATGTCAGAATGTCTTGCCAAGATAGTCCTCGGGATTTTTACCTCTCTCATGGAAGGTGGCCTGATCTTGCCCAAAGTCCACCCCAACCTGCAATACCCCAAAGCGTGTCCTCCCAGACACAAACACACGCAAAGAACACACACAAAATGCACTCTTTCTAGGGCAAGGACTACCCCAAAAAGAGCACGAAAAACGGGCTCGTCAATACCCTTTTTCTGACAGAACCTTTTGACCACCAATCTAGCCTTGTGTCTAGGCTGTGAGGTGTGCTCTTCAGTCTTCACTTTGTAGACCTACTTGTTCTTCAAAGCTCTCTTTCCCTTAGGTAACTTCACCAACTTATAGGTATTGTTCTCATACAAGGAATTCATCTCATCTTGCATGGCTTCAAACCACTTCTTTTGTGCTCATCTTCCATGGCCTCTGATAACACTCGTGCTCTCCCCATCGTGAGTAAGACATACCATCGCCAGTAAACACGGGTGGAAGGATGACGATCTCTCGAGACCGCCTAAGTGGGACAAATGATGGCATGTCTGTATCGATAATTACGGATGAAAGTCTTCATCCACCTACGGTCGTTACGAGCATCAATCTCATCGATTACCATGTTGTCCATCATTCTCAACATCATCTTCAACCGTGGTTCAATATATTTGAGGAGGACTAGATCCAAATCAATAACATCATCATTATGTTGAGGAATTGTCTCTTTCTTCTTAACATCTTTCAAGGTCTGATCGTCCATGAAAATAATATCTTGGCTTCGAATAAGTTTCTTGTGGACTGGATCATATAATCTGTAGCCAAACTCATCTTGGTCATAGCCCAAGAAAACACATGGCTTGGACTCCACATCATGCTTTGATCTTTCATCTTTGGGAATGTGCACAAAAAATTTGCATCCAAAGACCCTTAAGTGACGGTAAAAAACATCTTTGTCGCTCCAAACCCTGTCAGGAACATCAAAGGACAAAGGAACATAAGGAGTTAGATTAATAACATGTACCGTCGTATTCAAAGCTTTTCCCCAGAAAGAACTTGGCAACCCTGCATGTGACAACAAGCATCTGACACGCTCCATCAAGGTTTTGTTCATCCGCTCTGCTAATCCATTCAATTGCGGTGTCTTGGGAGGACTATTTTGATGTCGAATGCCTTGCTCTCTACAATAAGCATCAAAGGGGCCAATGTATTCACCTCCATTATCTGTCTGAATACACTTGAGCTTCTTTCCAGTCTGTCTCTCAACCGAGGCATGAAACTGCTTAAACACTTCAAATAATTGATCTTTAGATTTCAAGGTATAAACTCATACCTTTCTGGAGTGATCATCGATGAATGTGAAAAAGTAGGAGCAACCACCAAGTGTCCTAGTCTTCATAGGACCACAAACATCGGAATGCACCAAATCAAGTATACTCTCCTTCCTAGAAGGAGGATGGCTCTTAAAGGAAACTCGCTCGCTTACACCGCCAAACAAAGAGACCACTTCTTCGTATGAATATCATTCACACTCGGTAATACATTTCTCTTCAAAGAGAGACATCCCTTTTCACCATGTGACCAAGTCTCTTATGCCACAAATCACCAAGTCAAGATTCACCACCGCGTTGACCACGCCTTTCAAGATCATCGGATGTGTCATGTATAACTTTGAGCATCTTTTACCTCTTGCCACGATCAAAGAGCCACGAGTGAGTTTCCATATTTCGTTACCAAAGTCATTGTTGTAACCATCATCGTCAAGCAAACCCACGGAGATCAAATTAAGTCGCATATCTGGAACATGTTTTACATTATGTAAAACCAACTTCATTCTAGTATCAAACTTCAAACAAACATCTCTGATGCCTGCAATATTTGATAACTCATTGTTATCCATCCTAACATTATCAAAGTTACCTGGCGTGTAAGATAAATAAAAATCCCTCTGTGATGTTACATGACACGTAGCACCACTATCAACAACCCAACTTGTATCATCGTGTGCAGTGTTGACCATATCAAGATCACAACAAATAAAGAACTCTTCGGTAGTAGTGTTGACTTCACCATCGTCATTACCACCATCATCTTTTTTATGGTTGTTCTTTTGATTGTTGTAATTGGGCTGCTTGTTCTCCTTTTTCAAATGTCTGCAATACCGTTTTGTGTGTCCTTTTCTACCACAATGATAGCACTCAAAATCAGCAAACTTTTCTTTGGATTTATTTCGATGTTTGCCTTTGTTACTCGGACCTCTACTCTGACTTCTCCACCTGCTTTCTGTGACTAAGACATCTGAATGTAAAGAGGAACCTTGTGACTTTCTTTTATCTCTTCATTTAAAATACTGTCTTTAGCCAATTCCATGGTGATGACACCATCTCGGTGCGTAGTTGGACAATAATGTCCTAAAAGTCTCCCACGAGTCCCAGAAGTGCCATGGAGCCATAAGCCTCAGATCTCATCTTCAAACTTGATACCCATTCCTGGTCGATTAATAATTCCAAAAGAATTCAAATGATCGATGAATGAAATTCCATCATGATACTTCAAGCTCATCATCTATTTAATTAAGAACAATTTATTGTTCCGGTCTTTCGAGCGTACAACTGTTCAAGCTTGTTCCACAAAGTGTGAGCATGAGTCTCTCCGCTGATATGATTCAAAACATTATCATCAACCCATTGCCGAATATACCCACAAACCTGCCTATGCAAAATATTCCACTCTGCATATGTTTTATTCTGTGGTTTATCAGTAGAAAACACAAACAAATAATAATCCTTCCCATAAAGAAGGTCTTCCATCTTGCCTTTCCAAATATGATAATTAGAACCATTCAAATTGATCATCCTACTTGTGTTAGCTTCCATCGTTCAAACAAGTCTACCCCAAGAAAACACTTAGCTCTGATACCAATCGATGGGAAAAACATAGCCACAAACGGTAAACAACAAATACGGAATCAATCTTTGTTTGGCTAATTTTCCCGACTCGTATGAACCTTTGAAGATGCAAATAAATAGGGTATTCTAGATGCATCAATATACGTCGCTCAAAACAATTGACACACAATAATAAGGAGACACAAAATTTTAGTGTGGAAAACCTCTCAAAACGAAAGAGAAAAAAACCACGGGACTACTAGAGCCGCTTAAATCCACTATCATCAATAATTGAGTAATACAAAATCTTCTTTAGATTATACTAGAGGCATACAAAGCATCATACACTCGAAAAGCACATCAAGATGTATGGAATCAAAATCGAGTAAAGATCAAGAAAAATATCACCAGAATTTCTTCTCTGTTCAGACCGACAAAACCCAACCTCCCAACCTCAAAATCTGATCTCCACCGTCCAAAACGTTGTCCTAGATGCTGTGAAGCGGCTGTCCAAAAATCACGGAGATCTAACGGTTCAATCTCCGAAAAGGAAGTTTCTCTGAAACTGCGGTTGAAAACTGGGAAAGAAAAAGCTGCGATTTTTGTTTTTCTTTTTCTGTATTTTGCTGTTGCATTTTTTGCCCTATTTAATGAACGGGCCTTGTTAAAATTCTGATCTAACGGCTTAATAATATAGGATACCAAATAAGTAGTTAAGAAGAGATATGTTTACTATCTAGGTCTTATCTTGATTATAAAATATGGCTTATTAGGTACGTCATAATCGTCTTGGCTACTATCTAATGGTTCATACCAGGGTTACTTGAATAGCTACCCAACGTCCAAACTATGTATGCGTACATACTTGAGGAATCTTTTGCATTTCCTTAATTTCAAATGTCACCTTTCGGACATTGAATTTGTCTCCTTTAGAAACAAGGGCATCACCTGGTCTATTCTCTTGCATGCCAAACCTTTTCACAACTTTATTGATATAACTTGTTTTTCATAATCCAAGTATTAATATCTCGAGATCGGTCTTCATGTATTTGAATTCCTAAAACAAAGCTTTCCCAAGATCTTTTATTTCAAACTGCTTTGATAGATCTCTTAGTTTTCATTAGCGGCAAGTAATATGTCATCGACATAAAAAATAAGGAATTTACCCACTCAACTTGTGATACACACATTCATTTTGGCGACTTCAATTTTTTCCGATAAAACTAAATATATCAATTTTAATAGATTCAAAAAAAATAAACAAGCAATATAAATTAATTCCCAATAATAACAAATAATTTTATTTAAATTAAAATTTTCAAATTATTTTTCTAATTATAACAAAAGTATAATAAATTATTATGTAAAATAAAATATATTAATTGTTTTGACCCAAATGAAATAGGTAAACAATGCAAATTGAAAGGAAGCATTGGCGATTCTCGTTTTCAACATACGCAATCATCGTCTCAATAAGAAGGGTAAATATCAGTTTATGTCTCAACGTTTAGTGATTTTTCATTTAATGTCTCAATGTAAGTATATTATTATTTTGATCCCCAACGTTCACGAAAATTTCACTTAATGTTTCGTCGATCAATTTCCGACGTATGAATGCTTACGTGATTGTCAGAATTCCATGTTGGACTCTACGTCATTATAAAAATGAAATCAAAACGTAAAAAAATTCATCCAAAACGACGTCGTTATATTTCTTTCCTTATATTGACGTGAAAAATGAATGGACAACATCGTTTTGGATGATTTTTTCATGTTTTTATTTAATTTTTTATATTAACGTAGAGTCCAGCAGTAAATTCCGGCAACCACGTGAACATTTGTACGCCATAAATTGATCGACGGTATATTAAGTGAAATTTTCTAAAATATTAGAGATCAAAATAACAATATACTTACGTTGACATATTAAATGAAAAATCGTAAAACGTTAGAACATAAACTGATATTTACCTGAATAAGAATGAGTGAATGACTATCATTCAATTCTATATCATTCCACCTAGGGGTGGGTCGGTACGGTATACCAAAAATTATTCGTCGTACCGTATACCGTACCGAAAATTACGGTATGAAAATTTTCATACCGATACCGTACCGAACCGTTCGGCATACCGAGAGTCGGTATACCGAAGATTACGGTATGATAAAATTTTATACTGTTACCATACCGACTTTTACGGTATACCATACCGAAATTACACCACCACCTCTACTAGTATTGTCTTCATCATCACACCCTAAGAGAATATTTTGTTTCTCACTAATCAATGTATCATTTACACCCTTGTACTCTGTCCACAAAGTTATCAAGTTATTTTTAACTCGATCAATGAACTCTCGACATTTTGAGTAGTATTTCCCAATTTCTTGACATTGACTTTGATCATCCAAGCTTGTTTCTGGATCCAAGACATTAGCAATAAAAATCAAATGATTCATTTTATTCCAATCCCCCCAATACTTGTCAAATTTTTCCTTCATTGCACTTGCAACCTTTTTAAGAGTTGGATTGGTATCATCACTACACTTTTTCTCAATCTCAATTTTTAGGGCAATCATTGATTGATAAATCAATTGACATCAAGGTTTAAATATACGTTTTAAGCACCGAGGCGTTTTCCAATAGCCTCACGAGGCGTAAGCCTCGAGGCGGTCCGAGGCGTAAAACCAAGGCGTAAATTATAAAAATATATAAAATTTATAACTAATATAATAAAAACATAGAAAAACATAACAAGTTATTAAAACACAAAATAAAAACATAATTTCATGATTAAGTATGTTTGTCTCTAAAATTTAAAACTCAAATCATAATCAAACGTCTAAAAAGCTTGAATCATCTCCATCTTCATCTTTATCTTCATCTTCACATTCGAAATCATCTTCTATTTCATCCTCATCAATCAATGCAAGGTTCGATTGAACCTGCCCTTTTCCTATATGCATGCAATTTAAATGTTAAAAATAAATATATAGTATACTTTGTAGAATATAATCAAACTTTATATGTAAGATATTAAACGTAACCTTTTGGTTGATTTCTTTTTCTCTTTCTAGGTACAAGAGAGCTTTCCCCCTCATCTATTGGCAAGATTGCTTCAACATCTTCACTAGTTGGGTCGGCTACCCACTCATCATCAGAAGGCACATCCTCAACAATCAAAGGATCATCTACATCGTTTCGTGATTGTTTCTTCAGATGTTTATACTTTAAGTTCCTATTGTACATGATGTACACCAATTTGTTCAACTTCAATGTGCTTAGACGATTTCTTCTCTTTGTGTGCACTTGATTGAATGTACTCCAATTACTTTCACATGCAGATGCAGAGCAAGTCAGACCAAGAATCATCATCGCAAATGATTTTAATTCTGGAACTTCATCCCCAAAAGTGTCCCACCATGCAACTAATATAAAAAGAAAAGAAAATTTGCATTCAATATTTTAATAAACTATTATGAAATAAAAATAAAACTAAATCAATATAATAAATACCTGGTGGACGTGTTAAATATGTTCCCAAAGATGACTTCAAGCCAAACAATCCTATCTTGTATTTATAAGAATCAAGTTGGGAGTCGATCTTGAAATATTTGTCTTGATTTGGAACGAGTCGTTCCATGCACCTGTATAAGCCACTTTTTATTTTCGGATGTTCAGAAACATTGGGACTCCACCTATATCGAGGATTCAGATAATATGCAGTTACATGCAAGTCCCTGTGCAACTGATTATCCCACTTATGATCGATGATATCCCAAATCTCCTTATAGGAAGACACTTGTCCGTCGAAGTTCATTGCTATCTTTTCTTTTGCCTCATCCATAGCACAATAGATAAACCCCATTGCCGGCGTCTTCTCACCATCAACAATCCTCAAAACATCAACAAGAGGCTTTGTGGTTTTAATAGAATAAACCACACTATGCCAAAATGAATTGTCATTCATGACGATATTTTTCACCTCTTTTCCATCAGCTTTCTTTGCCCATGCACAATCAGACCATTCTCTCGATACAAACATCGATTGTAACGATTGCTTCAGTTCTTGCATACTCTCTAAAGTCAAGAAGGCAGTGGCGAATCGTGTTGCAGCTGGTCGAATGAGATCTTTCTTTGCAGTTTTTCTAAAAAGACTCAACACCCACTGATGATTATATATGAAGTTGCTCACTCTCTTTTCCTTAAGCAAAGCATTCTTGTGTTGTGACAACTCACCAATTTTTTTAAGCATCAAATCAATACAATGTGTTGCGCACGGAGTCCAATACAATCGTGTTCTCTTCTCCATCAACAAACGTCCAGCTGCTTTGTATGCACTTTCATTGTCGGTTATCACTTGAACAACAATATCTTCTCCAATTCCTTCAATAACTTCATCAAGCAATTCAAACAATTTTTGAGCATCCTTCACACAATCAGATGCATCAACTGTTTTCAAAAAAACAGTCTCATGTTGATTGTTCACAAGAAAGTTAATAAGACTTCTATTTCTCATATCTGACCAACCATCCGACAGTAGTGAAACCCCAGTTTTTTCCCATGTTTCTTTAATCTCATCAACACACTACAAAAATACAGTCGATCAGCGACGGATTAGCGACGGATAAAATGCGGGTCGTGAATCGGCGACGGATTAGCGACGTTCATAATGCGGGTCGTGAATTAGCGACGGATCAGCGACGTATCATGGCGGGGAATTCTCGCGCGAAGTTTTAACGACGGTATTTTCGCCTCTATTCGTCGTTAAATTTAACGACGGATAGTGTCCGTCGTTAAAATTAATTTTTTTGTTATTTTTAATTGAATTAACCAATTCCGCCGCTAAACCGTCGTTAAAAATAGGATTATTTCTAATTTTTTAATTTATTTTAACGACGGATATAATCCGTCGTTAATTTTAATTACGATTTTATTTATTCCCAATAATATTAGGGATGTAATTTCCGTCGTAAAATAGTCTCTAATTTAACGACGAATTCATTCCGTCGTTAATGTAAAATCTTTTTATTTTTTATATTACAGACGTTAATTAACGACGGATGCGTGTCCGTCGTTAAATTATTCCGTCGTTAAATCCATTATTCCGTCGTTAATCCGTCGTTATAGTATTTTAAATATAACGACGGACTATTCCGTCGCTAATCCGCCGCTAAAAGTTTAATAACGAGCGAGATTTCTTCTCCAATTTCATATCGATCCTCGAAACCTCCCCCTCCCTCCCCAACCCAACCTGGCCATGGTGCAGACCCGACTGCATGCTCGATCTCCCGCCAGCAGGTGCCCGCCCTAGCCTCGCATGACACCCACCCCAACTAACCCCCACCCCGCCCAAAGCCCCACCCCACCTCAGCACGCCGCCGCCGCCATCGCTGCCGCCCATCCCCCCCCAGCCGTGCCCCCCCCCACCCCACCCCACCCTTTGCCCAAAGCCCCACCCCACCCCACCCTGCCAGCCTCGCTGCCCATTCACTGCCGCCGTCCCGCCCGCACCTCACCCAAATTTCCACCTCACCCCACCCCACCCCACCCCTAGCCGAGCCCCTGTCTGCTATCATCCGTTGATCCATGCCGTCCCCGCCCCGCCTCCGCCTCCCGCCTCCCGCCCCGCCTCACCGCCCCTCGCCCGCCGCCGCCCGCCTCCCCCCCGTCGTCAGTCCAGTTGGTTTGTTTGGGTTTTTATTTATATTTCATTTTTTTTTTATTTTGTTATATATTTGTTGATTTTATTGAAAATATCAGATATGATGCATTGAATTGATTAGTGAAAAATTATATGATGTATTGAATTGATAGTGAAAATATTATATATGATGCATTGAATTGATAGTGAAAATTGAATTGAGTTTACGAATTGATAGTGAAAATGATACATTGAATGTTAGTCTTGTGATTTGGGCTTGTGAAATTGATAAGCTTGGATGTGAATTGGGATGATAAATTCATCATTTCGTGAGATGTTTTGAGTTGTTAAGTGTATAATTAGGCATATGGTGATGATTTGGTGAAATTTGAATGAGTTTGATTGAATTGGGAATCAAATGGCGATTAATTTTATAAAACTTACTCTGCCGAAATTTTGTTAGGATTGTTATATGAATAAGATGTTTTATAATTTTCAAAATTGTATGAGTTTGCTTGTTGCTATAATTTGTAAAATCAAAATGCACCCACTTTTATTTATAACCCATGAAAAATGAGGAAAAATTGTATCACATGAAGTTCTCTTAGTGGAAGATTGGGTATAAGTAAAAAGGTTTTAGGTTAGAATTCCATAAATATTATAGATTAACAAAAAATTGTGTACATTTGGATATACGGCATTGATGTAATTAAGGTTCATTAATCATCAATTAGAATTTATAAGTCCTTTATTAGGTTCTATTAATAACAATTAGGATTTGATTAAAGCGGAAGTATCATACATTTAAATACGCAGGAGTATGTCTCGTATAAGTTTAAATCTATTACATTTAGTTTTTCATATATGGTTTAACCTTCTTGAATAATTTGCAAACTATTGCATAAGAGTATGAATTTACTCATTCGTACCAAATGTAACGGGTGTGAGTTCCCATTACACAAAAGAAAGTGCATCACAAAAAAAATCTAAATAATTCTTAAGCACCAAGTCAAATAAAGTTGAGGCACACTCCAGTGCATTCCAATTTTCAGACTTTAGATTATGTTTATTTATTACTTTATCTTATATATTTTCAAAAATAAATATTCATATTCAATCTAGCTTAGTTTAATATAATTAAATAATTAATCAACATATACAGACCTTATAATTACATCGCTACAACGTGACTATCAGCATGAAAAGATTCCCTTCTGGAATCATCCACATTACTTTCACGTAATTATACATTGAGTTTGGTTGAATTGGAAATCAAATGGCGATTAATTTTATAAAACTTACTCTGCCGAAATTTTGTTAGAATTGTTATATGAATAAGATGTTTTATAAGTGTCTTTTGCTCATTTCATGCTTAGTTAGTTTAAGGTCAAGTATATGAATAAGATGTTTTCAGTTGTATGGTGATGATTTGGTGAAGTTTGGTTGAATTGGGAATGAAACGGCGATTAATTTTATAAAACTTACTCTGTCGAAATTTTATTAGAATAAGATGTTTTATAAGTAAGATTTGCACACTTCATTTTTAGGTTAAGGTTAAGTATATGAAACTTGAATTAGGGTTTATGTTGCCTCGTAGATAACTAACCAATAATTATAAGTAAGATTTGTTCACTCCACTCAATAAACTTATAAGTGTATAATTAGTTTATATTGTACAACTTATGTTGAACATGTTTAATTAATTATTTATAATTAGGAGCTTGAAGAATGAATGACAATCGTGAGTGGATGTATAAGAGGTTTAGTTCGGTTAGTGGATTAAATATTGAATTTCTAGATGGACTTGAAAGTTTTATTGAATTCGCTAGTGCTCGCTTTTATTCAGCGGATGGAGAGAAAATCAAGTGTCCTTGTAAGTGTAAGAATATACCTTATCGGAAGAAAGATCCGTGCGATATCACTTATCAAAATTTGGATTTGTTCCAAATTATCACACATGGATATTTCGAGGAGAGACAACCACAAGTAGGGAAAATGTTGTGGATTCAGATGTTAACCGTCAACCAAATCGTATCATACGATGGTAGTGGATCTGCTGGTCCACAGCTCAACTTTGACGAGATCGAAGAGGAGCCAAATTGATGCAAAAATTTTACGATATGTTGAATCTGCCGATAAACCTTTGTGGCGGGTTGCTCGGATCACACACGGTTGTCATTTGTGGCTCGACTTACGAGTTGGAAAGCGAGAGAACAACATTCGAGAAGGGTTTTGATCAAATATCGAGGCGATGAAAGAGTCGCATCGGATGGAAATTGCGTGCTGATGACTTCTACAAAGACGAAGAGATTGTTGCGTGGCATGGGGTTGCCCGTACACAAAATTGATTGTTGTCCATTTAATTGCATGATTTATTGGCGCGAAGATTACGAATTGACGAGTGCAAATTTCGTAACCATCCTCGTTTCAAGAGCAATACTCGGTGGTGGAAGTCGACGAAAGCACAAGTAGCATATAAAAGATGTATTATTTTCTCTAACTCCTCGACTACGTAGATTGTATGCATCCATATGCTACGGAAAATATCGTTGGCATGCATCGTCGGTCGATGATGGGGTCATCGTCATCCGGCGACTCGATTGCATGGAAACATTTGAACACGAAGTTTCCCTTATTTGCATTAGAAATTAAGTAACGTGCGATTGGGACTCTCAACCGACGGTTTCACCATTCGGTCAATCGGAAAGCAATATTCATCATGGCCCGTTATCTTCGACCCCTTATAATCTTCCCCGTGGCTGTGTATGAAGGAGCAATACATGTTTCTTACGATCTTAGTGCGGACCGCGTAATCCGAAGGAGAAGATTGATGTGTTCTGCAACCATTGATAGCGAGTTAATAGATTTGTGGGATGACGGCGTTCTTACTTATGATGTATCGTTGAAGTGAAATTTTCAAATGCACGCATTACTTTGGACAATTAGTGACTTCCCTGCATACTCTATGTTGTGCGGATGGATACAATTTGGAAGATTAGCTTGTCCGATTTGCATAGAGTATCCGATGCTTTTACTTTAGCTAAAAGTTGTAAGCGATCATGGTTTGATAACCATCGTAAATTTCTAGCTCCTAATCACCCATTTGAAGGGATCGAAGAGGTTTCGAGAAGAACACGGTGATTACTAACGATCCACCGAAGCGCGATCGGAGATGAGCTTACATCACTAATTATGGGTATGGGACTAGTCTAAAGTAATGAGATTGGCGATGATGAAATAAATAGCGAAATATCAGCGGTTTGGGCTGGATGGAAGAAAAGTATTTTACGGGATCTACCTTCTTTGGAGTTCTCTTTTGATTCGGCATAATTTGGATGTCATGCACATAGAAAAGAATGTGTTCGATAATGTCTTCAACACGATCATGAATGTCGAGGAAGACAAAAGATACAAGCAAATCTAGAGAAGAACTTAATTTATCTTGCTTCTGAGACGAGTTGACGATGAATGAATCAACAGGAAAATATCTGAGGCTTCTTATACACTTGACAATCGTGAGAAAAAGTCTTATGTGAGTGGGTAAGAGGTTTAAGTTTTCCGGATGGGTGCGTTTCAACATGGGTAGATGTGTAGACATGACAAAACGAAGATGTTTGGGATGAAGAGTCATAGTATCACATTTCATCGGCAAATTCTACCGATTGCATTTCGCGAACTTCTCCCACCAAATGTTTGGAAAGCTATAACGAAATTATCTTTATTCTTGAAAGATTTAACTTCTCGAAACATAGGGCTTGATGATGCATGCGGGCTCGAAAATATTCCATGATTTTATGCAAGCTTGAGCGCATTTTTCCCTAGTTTCTTGACTCCATGGAACATCTTCCGGTTCATCTAGGCGATGAAGCCCGTATTGCGAGGCCTGTTCAATACCGATGGATGTATCCATTTGAAAGTCTTGCTAGTACATTATCACACACACATATATATATATATATATATATATATATATATATATATATATATATATATCAAGAACAACGTTCTAAATTTTGTGAATACTTACGTAAGTTGAAGAACAACGTCACGAAATAAAGCCGAGGTTGAGGTTCTATCCGCAATGCTTACTTAGTAGAAGAAGCATCGACATTTTGCTCGTATTATTTTGATGATCACGTAAGAACGAAGTTGATTTGCATCGTGGTCGGCGGAGATTAGGCACGAAGACTATCGGATATGCTTCAAATCTTCAAGCAAGATGGCGGACCTTTTGGAAATATGTCAACGAGATATTTGGATAGTAGAGAATATGATCTTTGCTTTCGTTTATACGTGTTGCTCAACGTGTTGAAGTTGCGAGACATTTACATGGCGTAAGTGTCGTGTTTTTCTTAGAATTCATTGTTAATTATTATTATTATTATTATTATTATTATTATTATTATTATTATTATTATTATTAACTAGGATCGTAAATATATGTTGATGTAGTTTATTCATGAAGATGTGAAAGATCAAATCCACTTATCTCAGCTCGGATATTGAAAGGTCGATTGAAAGAGGCTTCTGTTTTGGTTTGAGGCATATGTGAGTGTTCGATGATTATTAGTAGAAAATATTTAATATATACGTTTAGTCGGTCATTCTAATCGTTTTTTACAATTAATAGGTCGAAGATCATACTAACAACATTGTGAATCCGTTCGTATTGTCTCTTGCCAAAGGGCCTTGACTCTAATTAAGATGTACTCGAATTATTATATAAATGGTTACAAATTTCACACTTTAGAACATGGGTCACGAAGATCAACTATGAATAGTGGAGTGTGCATTAAAGGTGAAACTTATGGTGCAGAACACAAGAACTCGATTTTTATGGTCGATTATTGGAGGTTTGTGAGTTGGAATATCTGGGCTACCAACGAAGACCACAACATTGTTTAGATGCGAGTGGTTTGATCCTTCACGATTGGGGTTATCAATTCATTCCAGTACAAGTTGGTTTCGTAAATCATACGAGAAGATATAACAAGTTCGAACCATTTATCCTCGCCAATCAAGCCATTCAAGTATACTATTGTGCATATCCAACTCCTAAGCTCGTGCATTGTTGGAGCCTTTAATCCCCGTCCATAATTTCCAACAGATCGCAACATATTGGCGAATGATGCACTTTTTGCAACATTAAATGAGATCCCATTCTCATAAAAGAATCTCCCAATATCTAAACAAACTTGATTTCGGTGTTCTTTAGCAGTTGTCGGGGCTATTTTATCATCTTGAGCATCATCATTCACTACAAACCGATCTATGGGCCCTCTTACACCTCTAGAACCACTAGGATAAGACCCAGGAACATCAGTTGTAGCATTTGTGCCACAACCAACACTAGCATTGGTTGCACTAATACCAAAATATGACCCATTGTCCACCATCTCCTCAAAATTCACTTGTCTTTGATGTTTTGTGGTTTCAAATGCCTTCAAGTACTGCTTAATCTCATTTTTCACCTCTTCGGATACTTTTGAACATGGTTGCACATTGTTATGCGTGCATGCAAGATGTTCCTTTATTCTCTTTACACCTCCCTTAATGCTTTTGCTACAAAACTTGCACTCTAAGTATTTGTAGCCTGTTTTTCACACCCGTTGGCGGTACATCAATTTCAATTGCATATTTCCAAGCCGGATCTCTTCTATTGATAATTGTATATCTATAATATTAAATCAAAATATAATATTAAATAATATACACAAACTATAGCAAATATATAATAATATACATAAATTACAATAGATATAAAATAATATAAAATAATTATAAATTATACCTATGTTGGACTGAAACTCGTTTTTGAAGTTATAGCTACATATATTATATATAAACTTGATATTATAAATTTATAATGATGTTTACAATTATCAAAGCGTGATACATATTTGTTTAACCTTAGATGTCTGTCACTATCTATATGGTTCACCTATTTAAATTGTGCAACACGTCCCTCTGCCTACAAATTAAACAATATACATATCATACACTCACACATCCCTATGCCTACAAATTAAACAATATACATATCATACAGACATACATTCACACGTCCCCATGCCTACAAATTAAATAATATACATAATACATGTCATGTCACAATCACAAATATGCAGCTCATACACGTCCCTATGTGACACGTCCCTATGCAACTCTAAATTACAAACTTACAAATATTAAACAGTAATGCGATTAAATATTACAAATATAAAATTGTGGCAAATTTACAACCATACACGCGGCCTTCCCAAATACAAACAAACTTACAAAAAAATTTATCTGTGACAAACTTACAAAAAAAAAATTATCTGAACGCCTTTCTTGGCTATTTATTCTGTTTATACACTCTGTTTACTTTCATTTGCCGGACCGGTCTTTGTCGTCGGAGAATGAGGGAGATGGAAGGCTAGAGCACCGAGAAGGAAGGAGAGGAAGGCGTAGATGAGCGGAGATGGCTGTCTGTTGGGACGTTGAATTTCATCTCTGATGATACTTTTTTAGTTAGGGTCTGTTCTTGAGAGTATGTTTCAGGAGAGGTAAGAGTCTGCTGTTGTTCATGCATTAAATAGGATTAATTAGGTTTAAATTATTATTTTTGGGCTAATATTCGAATAGCACATTACTAATTGAAGTTAATTAAAGAAAGTTAAAACAGAAAATTTGACTTACCACACTTTGAATCTGCGCAAAGCGCCTCTGACCGCCTCCATCGCCTCGTCGCCTTGCACCGCCTCGGAGCTCCAGAGGCGTACTGCTCAGCCATCCCAGTTGAGGCGCCGCCTCGAAGGCGCTTTGCCGGCGCCTCACACCGAGGCGCGCCTCAACATCGCGTTTTTAAACCATGATTGAGATGTAGGAGTTTTTTGATGCACTTAGCTCTAAAGTTGCATCATGAAATTTTTTGAGAAAATATAAAAATGCTTTTGCATTATCCCAATTCTCAAAAATGGGAGGCCCCATTCTTTCTTTACCTTTGTCATCATTCTCACGAAAATATTTCACAAAAGGCGACAATTCTTGACCATTCTTTCAAACACCCTTCTATACTTGATGCAACTTCAAGCATTTTATAGATTGAATTCCACTTAGTTTTGACATCCATAGGTACCGTTGACGTACAAGGAAACTTAGCTAGACGAAAACTCCTAAATTTGCTCAATCTAGAGGGAAGAATGAAGAAACATAATCTGCATTTCGATAGACTTAATTGAAGAATTAAGTTCTTTGAAGCCATCATAACAATCAAGATAAGTATATGACATGCGTCTCAAATGAAAATATTTTCCATCGAACAACAAAGTATTTTCAATTCTCATTCTTTTTTCAAGTAATCAATTGCGTATCATTGGAAGATGCATTATCAACTACTATCGAAAATACTTTTCTATCCCCAATCTCTCAAACAAACCTCAATCATCTTACCAATTTCTTCACCGACATGACTAGTGATTTTGAGAAGTTAATTATTCTTTTGTGTAACTTCGATCACTATCCAAAAAGTGTTTGTGACAATCATGTAATTTATGTTTTGAATAGATGTCCATGTATGCGTGGTGATACTCACCTTTGCCCACTAATCACACTTTGTATTTTACTTTTCTCATCTAAATACAAAGCATAAACCATACCTGCAACTTTCTTTCGATCGGGAATTCGGAATTTCGGTTGCAATTCATGAAGAAACTAACAAATCCTTTTCCTTTGACGGCACGAAATGATGCTTCATCAATAATCACAAACTCTGTGAGCTTCAATTCACACTTTTTTTTATTAAAGGTGTGAGGAACCATGGACTTCCTTGCCCCGTAGTCTCATTAGTCAACACGGTTTGACCTTTGCAACTTCCGCTCACTTCATAGAGTGAACTTGACTTGCACCTCTTAACTAAGTGATTTTTCAACCCACTTGTGCTTCCATAAACAGCCGGTATTTCAGTTTTTCAATAATTGCATATTCCTATTTGTTGCTGGGTCCCATCACTCGTCTTCTTTGTTGTTTTTTCACAATGCTCCCAATATGGACTTTTCTTTTTAGGAGCTATAGGAGGCTTTTTTGTCAAAACTTCTCTTGCTCGTTTCTGGCTAGTACCATCATCATTTGTTGAAGTTTCTAGTTTGGCGTTTCAGAAATAGATGGGCTTGGAAGCGTATGAGAAGCTGATTCGGATTCCATTCTATTTATTTAAAATACATAATTAGAATATAAATATTAATAAATGACACAAAATTGCAGAGACATAATTAGAACAAAGTTTTCATTCAATAAATAAACAATATATTATTCACTTGTATATAATTGATGGTAAGTGAAAAATATATATTAATATTCAAGACTTCAGCAAAAGCTTAAGAAAACAATGAATCAAATTGTGATGAATTTACACAAGAAAAAGATAATTTCCCACCACAGAAGTACAATCACATCAATATAAAGAATCCATGTACGAAAGAAAATCTTCAAGTAAAAAAAATCCTCAAGAATCAAAATCAATATGTGAACCAGCAGGAATCACGCATCAAAAGGAAGTCTTCTTGATCTTATATCTATAGAACATTTTCTTCTTCTTCTTCCCAGATGAATTCTGAAAAATAATTAATCTTGCATACTTTAAAAGTAAAAAGAAATTTAGGCCCATTATTATCCCTAATATGAATTTGGCTATAAACCTCAATTTTGGATTGCCGGGGGGGCATTACACAAAGAATAAAAAAGTCAAAAATCACAGTAACGACGAGCGCAAGAGCGCGACTTGGCATCGTATAATTTCTTATATTTTCTAAGACAGTATAGAAATCCCAAGACGAGCGCAACAGCAACGAGCGCAACAATTCGTATTTACTTATATTTTCTCTAATAAAATAATTTCTCAACAGTTTTTTTGGAGAACAATATTTCTCAACAATTACAAACCAAAACAAGAAGACAAAACATAAATTCACACACACACAAAGAATCGAGAACCAACCAATTCCACAGAGTGCAACGCAGCGAGGCAACGCAGCAGAGTGGTGCAACGCAGCGATACTTACTATGTTTCGGCAGAGTGGTGCAACGCAGCTACATGGCGGGGCAGTGCGGCGGCGTAGCGAGGCGGCGCAACGATGTGGCGGACTGGGAGGAGCATTCTAGGGTTTGAGGAAGTTGAAGAGCATTCTAGGGTTTGAGGAAGTTGAAGTATAAGATTTATACTGCTACATCAATATCAGCATGATATCGGTCGTCATATGGAAGATACATAATTATTTTCATACGTTGTTTTCTATTAAATATGATATATAGTATAATATTTTATTAGCATGATTAAATCGACCTTTAAACACATTAAAAAGTGTATGTATGTATGGTGTATATACCAATTTATATTTTATTAATATTTGTAAAAGTATTAGTTTTATGTTGCAATAACATTTGATATAATATTAAATTACTAATTGTGCCCCGATACTTATTATGTTTTTCTTAATCTCTATGAACATCTAATACTTATAACTTTGAGTTTGAGATATAATATTGTAATATAGTTGAAAGAATAGATTGAAATCAAAGCGATACTGTTAATGTACTTCACAAGATATTGGAAACATGAAGTAATATATATGTAATTCTCAACACTTCAATATAACATTGGAAGCGTAAATTGATATTTATTAGTATAATTATTGTATGATTCTGTAATATCCCGTAATTTTAATACTGAATTACGATAATAAATTCCGTAATTAGTATTATTAATTCGATAATTAATATTTTAATTATCCAACTCTTGACTTTGACCAAGCATAATTGGACAATTTCTGTGTGAGATTCACTGATACTTAGTGAATTAAGGAATATAATTTTCGATATTCCTTGAGCGTAATTTTCTAAGCGTCGAATAGATTCGATAGTTCGTTTCTGATATTATTAAGCAGTTAAGTTTAATTTTGAAATTCTTATTATTATAGGAATGAATAAAGTTGTAACAAACTTTATTTTGAACGTTTTAAAGATAATTCGCCTATAAGAATCTTGAGACGTTTCAAACGTCGGTTTTTAGAGATGAATCGATAACTCAGTCAAATAACCTCGGAATTATAAAATTCAAATTCCTATGATTATTTTATCATATAAGAGCATTATTTATCATTAAATAATGCTAGAGAATTTAAAGAATAGAATGTACCCTATTTTGAAAATTTTGAAATTGTATAATTCGAAATTAGGGTTTGTGAGATTCAAATTATTTTAAATACTTTTAATGATTAAATTTATTATCTAAGACATATAATATGTCACATAATTATGTAATAGCTATTCTATACAAGGAAATAAAATGTTTGGGATCACCTTAGTAAATTTCGAAAATTAGGGTTTTCTAAGTACAATTTAATTTTTATTCTTATTCAATTAATGATATATGATAATTATTATATTATTATGATGTCATTAAGGATAAAATGAGGTGTATTACAACTTGCACAAGTGGGGGTGCACTTGTACTCAAAAGTGGCGAAAATCTTAGATTTTTAAGCATGATTTTATGTGATAAACATTATCCTATAATTAAGGATAAGGTATGAGTTGGATCTTATCCTATATTAGGTGTAAGTGGACATAGTTATCAAGTGGAACAAGTAATCCAAGATTCATTGAATGAGGGGGGGGGTGGCGAAACCTTAGTAAATAAGGTTAAAAATTTATTTAATTTCATATCTTATAATAGTGCCACATGTTATAGTTGAAATTTTTGACTTTTCTAAAGTAACTTTATACTATATAATAATAATATAGTATATGATATAATAAAAATATAAAATCCTAGTCTAAGGTATTAAGTTGGCGTGAATTACACTAAGATGGTGTAATGTGATAAATCCTTTTAATTCTTGATAATCATGATCTAATTTATTAATATAGATATAATGTGACATAATAAAGTATATAGTATAAGAGAAAAAAAAAATCAACCTTAGGCTATTCAAGATAGCGACCTTGCATACATGTATATTATAGTGTTACAATTTAATTAAATTAAAATAACTATGATACAATGAACCCAACTAAGAGATAAGGTAGCAGTGGATGCAAGTTGTAACATGATAAGATTTTAGATAAGATATGATAAGATTTTAGATAAGATTTGATGCAAGTTGTACATTAGATATTTTAATAGAACCACTTGCATATGCTATAAATACATGGTAGGAGCCCTTCATTTCTTCATCCCACACCAAAGTTTGAAAATATAAGGAGAGAAAGAGAGTGTTCACTTTGCAAGAGTCGAACTTAGATCATATAGGCGACAATCGATCAAATCCATACCGATTAAAGGTTAGATTTCTTACGAGTTTCATATATCGTTAGAATTCATGTTGTAAGCTTAGTATGTTCATGTGATTTTCGAAAATTACATAACACATGCTAATATGTTTAGATATTATGTTTATATGATGTTATCAGCATGTAGTATGATTATATCATAAAATTAAGCATCTATTAAATTTAAAATATGGACCTAAAATTTGAAAGTGTGATATATTGATTATTTTGATTTTTAATTGTTGATTTAAGCATGAAATCATAATCTAGGGTATTAAATAAGCTTATATGAATTTATATAGAATTTTTGGAGAACTTTAGTACCTAAGTTCAAGAATTTCGAAAATTATAATATATGATATTATTTTGAGATATGAACCATATTTAAGTATTATCATATCATATTGATGATGTAGATTCATAATATATGGTTGTGTGAATTTATTGGAATTTATAAAAATTAAATGGACCTAAGTCAAAATTTTGAAATATGACTTAGGTAAATTAAATTCAATAGTTCACAATAAATAAAAATTATGTTATAGTAAGGATGCTTATAGATGAGTATGTGTTATGTGATTTTATTGGAATTTTTGGAAATTGTTTGCTTAGTTTAATTAGGGTTTTCGAAAAATAAGAGTTATGTGTATTAATGTTATAAATTTATTTTATAAGATATAATTTCATAATATGATCCAAAATAATTTTTTTAGACATATTATGATTTTATAGGAATTTTCGGAACAAGAATTGTACGTCAAAATCGAAAATTACATAAGAAATTGAAAAAGTCAAAATGTTGACTTTGTGTTGACCAAAGTCAAAATTGTTGACTAATGGTTGACCAAGTCAAAATCATTGACCAAAAACGTTGACCAAGGTCAAAGGCACGAAATTCATATCTGAGATCTATGTGACGTAAGATTATGAAAGGCGAAGCAATATATATAGAAATTGGTTCGTATATGTGAATATATTAAATGCGTATAATTGTTTATGTGGAAGATCGAGAATATGAGGATATGATTGGGAATCGATAGAAAAGGGCATACATGTGTAAAATAGTAGTTGTACTTAAGAATCGTGAAATAGCGTTGAGAAAAGTTGATTTAAAGTATATGATATGAAGTATGTTGATCGATAGTTGAAATAGCGTTAGTGATAAAATTAATATTAATGACGATCGTTGGTTCAGTATCGATGATTCTTGTGAAGCATAATGATATGCTAAAACTCGTTTCTTCGTTGATAAGGTTTGACTCGAAGGAGAGCAACAGAGAGAATAGACTTTAGTGACTTAAGAAACGCTTAAGTCCTCGAGGTGGGCTTTCTTACCTAAACCGCTGTGGGCTTTCTTACCAAAACTTTTATGAGCTTTTGGAAAATGTTTCTTATTATTCTTGTTACATTTCTTGAAAACTTTTGAGATACGATATTGTCTGCGAAGAAATGTTTTATGTTTTGTATATGTCCATTCGGGTTGCACAGGGCAACGAGGAGTTCTGGTCGGATCTGAGTGGAGGTGTAAGTAGAAATTCTCGGCTAGGGTTGTGTACACATTAGGTGAATCGCGGTTGCGATCAATGGTGAATCGCCGGTTGCGATCAGTTTTACGAATCGCCGGTTGCGATCGATTGCGTCCGGGTGAAGGAGGCCTCATAGATGCGTTATCCATGCCGACTTGGAATATCGTTGTGGTTGTTGTGATATGAAAATGGCGGCGATCGACTTTTGAGAAAATGAAAATATTTTAGTAAGAACAAGGCCTTTTCAAATAAAACCCTTGTGTCTTCTTGTGATGAGGCGATCTGATGTTCGTAAAGTTAAAATGTTTTCGGCAATGTGTCCACCGAGTGCAAATTTTGTACTCGACCTGCATGTTGTTTTAAATGTGCGGGTTGAGCGGTGATGGAGCAGGAGGCGGAGTTGGCGGAGTTCTTGTGTCGACTTGAGTATGGAATATATTTTGGTTCGCCGAGAATGCGTCTTCATATGCATGTCTCACACGTTTATTCATTGCCAAACTCTTGAGACTCTATTATGTTTTATTTCTATGACAACGCTTTGTAAAGTCTGCATTATTGAAACCATGGAACCACCTTTTATATATATAAGCTATTTTGATTCATCATGATTCTCGTATCTGTTTGAAACATCTATATTTCTTCGTAGATGAAATGAGTTGGAAACCTTATTCGTTTCATATTCTCTTAACCCAAACCCGAGTCACAGTCCGGTAAGGTGGTAGCCGAATCGGGCTGTGACAACTTCACATTAATAACAATAACAAGTTTCAACAATACGTCAGACATATCGTCTCGTTCCCTTAGGACCAAATGAAACGAGACAAATAGACATATAAATTGATACTCTATAAATATAATGTAAATTTTTTTTTAAATATAAATGATATTTTTCATAAGAACTGATGCTTTTATCATTTCGTGTATATGAACAGATATACAATAGTTTTTTAAGTCTATTTATGAATTATAATTGTTATTATCTCATTGTAAATTAGTTATGTAAGTTAGATAGTTATATAAATTA
This sequence comes from Salvia rosmarinus, assembly GCA_036937905.1. Taxonomy (NCBI): domain Eukaryota; kingdom Viridiplantae; phylum Streptophyta; class Magnoliopsida; order Lamiales; family Lamiaceae; genus Salvia; species Salvia rosmarinus. The sequence goes on along the minus strand of CM072823.1, from coordinate 1,324,624 downwards.
GTTATATAAGTTTATAGTTTCATAAAATAACTTAGTTTCATTACTTTTCTTTTTCAAGTTAGTCAATCAATATCTCATTACATTAATTGTTTGTTTTTATATCGTAATATACATATTACGTATGTATGTCAAACGTAATATACATAAAAGTAAATAAATAAATCCATATGAAGTTATCAAAAGTTTAACATGCATGTCAAAATATAAGATTTTTCATTATGTAAAAAAGAAATAGGAAAAATAAAGGGAAGACATCTAGATATGTACAACTAGGGATGTCGGCGAGTGAACTTTACGGACGAGAACCAATAAATTAGTATTGGTTACGGTTGCAGAACCGCCCGATAAACATCGGATCGGACGGATCCGGACCATCAAGTTATGGTTCGGATCGGGTGTTACCCATTGCTAGCGGTTACCCGTTGGGCGCTACACTCAAATCCCCAAAATTTTCAATTTCATATTTCAAATTTAAACAAAGGAAAAATCTTTATTGGACTAAAATATAAAATATATTATAAATAAATATAAGCGTATTTTGAACATAGTCGTATTTTGATTTTTAAAAATTAACGTATTTTAGTCCTCGTATCGTATCGTATTTCATCCCGTCTTCTTAGCTTATGTGTGGATTGAGGTCTAGAATTTATACCATTAGAAGAAAAACTAGCATTATTGTTCGTGAATTTTTAAGTCGAGTTCCATTTACACTATGCCTTAGGAAAATTTACACATGCATCAATTATCGCAATTACGACCTAATACACCGCACAAAATTAATTTAAGGATCTAATGTTGCGGCATGGTATATATTCCGATGAGGCATGTCCATATATGTTGGGTGCCTCTTGTGCACATGAATCATGTCCATATATCTCATATATTAAGTATGAGTAGAATAGTCGAATATCTTGTCGACTTAATTTTGAAGAGAAATTGGATTATATGTTTTGGCCTAACAAAATTCAGTCGGCCAAAGCAAAAATTATGTATTTGCATTGAATAGCGAACCATTGATTTACAATTCAATCGTGCGAAGCTTTTAGGTCGGGCTAATTTTTGCTTTGCGTTAGGTTTGAGCGGTTTAGGGAATGCTAGGAAAGCTTCATCTTCTTCCGACCATTATATATATATATATATATATATATTTTAATCTTATATTTAACATTTTTTTACCATTTTTTGTAGCGAATTTTTTTTCAGTTGTAGCTATTACAAAATTATTTTCTACGTTCGGCCCTAACTCTAGCGAAGGGTTGGACAACTATGAATATGAGTTATGCAAATGAATTAGAGTCATCGTCTCTTGTCAAGTGTGAAGTTTTCAATCAATTTCAAATAAAAATGAAATAGGCCAAAGTTAATTTTTGTGTGTGAAAGCGAGTAAACTAGCGCTGATGTATATATACGTGAAAAAGGGATCATTTTCAGTGTCCACCGTCTTTTACCTAATAATAATTGAAACGTACACTAGAAAGAGACTTGAAGAAAAAAATTGTTTTGTTTCAATCGTCTTTTTATCAAAATATTTTAGTGGAAACATATTCCATTTATCAAAATTATACCTATATATATATTAATCTACAATTAGTTTTAAGCCACGAATCCGATGTTGTAAAGTCTTGAAATGAAAAAAAAAAAAAAAAAGCGATCGGATTGAATTGGGCAGTATAAAAGCAGTAGGGTCTTGGCGGTCCAGATCAGCAGTTCAGGCAGGAACGAATCGAACCGTTGTTTAAAATTTAATGAGCTTTGAGCAGTTCGGATCGGTCAGGGTAAAGGCCGTCCGTTAACGTCCCTATGTACAACCGTAAAATTCATTTACTTCAGATCTCTATCATACTTTTGACATCCCACTTCTTGTTCCACTCTCCATTATTTTTAGTTTTTATTTTTTTTTTTCAATTTCAATCTCTTGTGTTTTAATTAGTTTAATATTAAGATTATTAATTAGATTCACTAATCTAATTAGGGTTTATTATTATTCTATATTTAATGTTTTTCCTAGAGTTATGTTTTAAATATTTGATAAAGAGCGGACTCTTAGGGGCAGATTTGTCTTTATATTGGCACTATAGAAAGGGGGCCCTAAAACAACAGTCAGCTCCGGTGATACAGTGGGGAGACTCGAGAGCGAGCTGAATGGCTTCCGACACCATTTCAGCCACCGCCACACGCCTGAAGAGAGAAGATTTCCGCCGCACCAAACATGACTCTGCTTTCTCCCAATGGAAGGTCCTCTTTCCTCAACACACATTCACACACTAATCGCAATTCGACACAGCTTCATATGTCTTTTCAAATTTTGCCGGTTTAGCTGCACAACGTGTTTTATGCTTGTTTACAAACTGTGAAAAACCTGTGTTATCTTTGTCGTGGAGTAAAAGAATTAACACAATTGGCTTCTGTTAAGTTGCGTGATCTTGATGAATTAATTGATTTAGTTTATCTGATAGTAAAATGTTGAATTTTATCTGCATTGAATTATGTTGAGGGCTTAGATTTATTAAGGTGAAAACTCAAAATACTCATAGGCTGCAATTGATGATATCTCCTATTGATTTCCCAGGTATATTAGTTTGCCTGGGAATTGTGAAGTTTTCCTTGTCTATCTTGCTTTTTGATTGAATGGTTCATGATGTTGGGGAAGTAACTGAACTGAATTATAATTGACAATATTGTCAAAAGTAGATACTTATAGCCATTGCAAGAGATTACTATACAGTGTTTGTTCTGTTAGGTCCTATTAGGGGCTGTGTTTGTATCAGCATCAGCGAGATGTGAATGGAAAATAAAAGGATGCTTTGAATGAGATTGACAAATAAAGTTTCTAATTTTCTAAGTGATAGTTAATGAGTTTAGATTCAGCAAATTGCATCTTTCCTGTTTCAGCATTAGTTTGAGGCTGATGTATATAGCATTGTTACGATCAGATTCTCATAGGAGCCTCTGATTGGGAAGATCATTCGATGGGAAAAGAAGGAGTCGAAAGGTACAGAACGCAAAACCTCCCAAACTGGACTTCATGTCCAGGAATTTATGAGCTTGGAATTGCTACATCCCGCCCACGATATGAAAGAGAAACCAGAAAGCTGGAACCAAGCTCTGTCATTCCCGTTTATCTCGGACAGGCTGATAATCTTAGGAACAGACTGCAGCAGTATGGCCGTGATGGTTCCCATTTGGAAAATGGATGTACAAGTAGCAAGACTGTTAATTGCCAAAGTGTTTCTTCTCAAAAGGGATCTGGATTATTTACAGATATATTCTCAAGAGGGCTGCCAATCGTTTATAGATGTGCTCCTGTGAGTACTACATCCATGAAACTTTCAATTTATTGGGCGCTTCATTCAATTACATTCTGTATAGCCACTGTAATATGAATGAATGATAAATGACTGAAAATTGAAAATAAGACTGGATACAAATTCTCTATAAAAATAAAACCATAAAAAAAGTTATTTTTTATAACTTTCTATGCTCTATTTTCTTTTTTGGTCCAAACGACTGCAGCATCCCGTTTCTTCCCTCAGCAGAAAATCAAAAAACTTGCACCAACTGTATTATGATTATGCTCTTCATCTTAATGTTTCATAAGCTTTCTTATTCGGTACACAGATAAAGAAAATTGTGATCCATTCTTCACAATCGGTAGAATTTTTCTGCTAAGGAATATTTGGGTGTATCTCTTTACTGTAAAGAAAAGAAAAAAGGTATTTATTAACTAGATTAGTTGAAGTTATGTCTAAGTTTTATGGTACTTGAAACTCAGGATTGCAAACTGGCGATTCAAAATCTTAGTTGTACTTGAATTGTCAAAATGATACTTTCTGGCTTTCTGCAAATGTTTATCTGTACTGATATTTGATGCTTCTCCCGTAATGTCTGCTTTTAAAGGAATTCGATTGTGTGTAATTCAAAAGTGTTTGGTTAACACATCACTTGTGATGATGCTAACTTGTCTTTTTATAGGTTTTAGCCCATTTAACCAATTATCATCTTATGGCATTAAAGATATCATACGCCATCATGAAGGATTTAATTTTTCCATTTTAGTCTCATTTCTTGAATTCCTTTTACAGATAAAAAGTAAGAAGGATGCAGAGATAACTGAGAGACAGCTGCTTGACAAATTTGATTATGCATGGAACAAAGGTAGCAATGTTTCACGCCGCCAAGATGATATCCTTAAGAAACTTGCACGTCTTGAGAAAGCGTCCAAGTTTTCTCTTCTTGCAAAGAAGTTTCTTTTCTCCAACCAGAGGGAAGTGGGCATTAAAATTAGAAATGGCTCCATCGTAAGTGGGAAGAGCAATAGTACAATATTTTCGAGAATACTTGGAGTTAGGAGGTTGCAGGCAAGACCAGTACAATCTGGTTATGGCCATTGTGGTGATAATATTTGTGGAGTTGCAACCGGCCATGGATCTGTTTGCATGTCACCACCTGTTGCAGGAAGAAAACGATGTGCTGTGCACAAAGGGCTGAGAGTCAATGGCTATATTTCAGAGGTGGATGCAGAAGGAAAAGTCTCTCATATTGCTGCCAACCTGAAATCTGGTGTAGAAACAGATCATGAGTTTTCTGATTTTCAAGATAAGAAACAGAGCTATATCACTGAGAACCATCATCCTTGTGAGAAAGCCACCGGCAAAAAGTTTAACCTCACTTGTGGAATTATCTTGGAAGACGGTTCTCCTTGTAAGAGAAACCCTATTCAAGGAAATAAAAGGTGTTTGGAGCATAAAGGAAGGAGGATCCGAGTATCCAACCTAAGCTCGCAAGCTAAGAATTATGAGAACATTGCATTCGACTGAGCTAATCAACGCAAATTATTCAACTCCCAAGCTCCGGTAGATAGCTGAGTGTAAACAAGATTGGCTGTATTACATAAGAGGTTGATGCAGGTATGGAAAGGTTCGTATTAAGAATGAAGATATGAAGTAAAATGGTCTACCTTTAAGGTTACCTGTAGCAGAATTGCCATGTGTTTACTGAAGATGATCCCAGAAACTATATATGAATATGAGAGAGAGGCCATATTTTTGCAGAGTTAATAATTGATCAAAGCTGCAGAAATAGCAAATCTCACATTGATGAGGAAGAGGTTGTTGTCGTATATGATGAGCAAATTCCACAATATGTTGTATTTAATAGGAACAAATTTGTTGTATTTAAAAAAGAATCATCTCTCCTCTGAGGATTATCATCCTCAGGTGTACTCTCAAATTCAACAATTTGATTAAATTTTTCAATTTCATTTCGATTTACTATGCCCTACCCTCTCCTCCAATTGGTAGATTAAGAGGGTGTTTGGTTAAGTTTAAAAGCTCTTCAAAACAGTTTATAAACTGTTTATGAGCTCATAAACTCATGCAAAGTGTTTGGCAAAATAAATTTCTAAACAACTTATAAGTTGTGAAAATAAACTCCAACAGCTTATAAGTTCCCATAAAAATAAATATTTCAACCCCAACTTATTTTTTCATAAGTTCATAAGTAACAGTAAATTTACCAAAATAACCATATTATGGTTCGTTATTTTCTACATATACACTATCAACTTTATCCATCGTCAATTTTCTCTCTCTAACTCACGATTTTTTCTCTAGCTTATAAGCTCAATTATCTAAACACTTTGACAACTTATAAGCTCTTCAAACATTATGTCTTATAAATTCTTGAAACACTTATAAGCTCCAAGAGCTTATAAGCTCTTTAAAATAAGCTTAGCCAAACACCCTCTAAATATAAGCTTCAACAATAAACGAAATAAGAAAAAAATCACTAGGAATTAGCAAGTTAGATTGTGCATATCGATGTCCTTATGGACGTGTAGTGGTACCAAATAATACACGTTTGGAACCAATGTAAGTTTAAGTTGAATTTTTACTATACCTCAGTCATAAGATCCAAAGAAGTGAAGAAATGGACATGAAGTGCAGGAAGAAGCCTACTAAAGGAAGCAAGGAAGAAGGAAGCAATTTTTGGAAAAAGAAAGTGTATATCCCATATAGATATGAAAGTAGATGTAGTATGTGAGTAGTGTGTAGATAAAGGGAAGAACAAAATCAAACTCCATACTTATATAGATTGGGTCAGTTGATGACCTCTATTGCATTTAGGTTGATCCAAGTGGTCGAGTTCATTTAGGAGGGGGTGTCTGTCTAAGGTAGATCAAAGTGGTCGAGTTTAAGTCATAATCTATGGTAGATGGGGCTTGTGTTTGCACAGCCCCTACCCAATTCAATGTAAATATATAGGAATATGATTATCGTGGAAGTAAGGTTGTGGTTGGTACGTAGGAATAGAATAAGAATGAAATGATGATTCTTACGTTCATTATTATTCCTGAAGGAATGACCATTTACATGAACATGAGATTAGTCATTCCTCATCCCCCAATGGTATTGTCATTCCCATGAATATGGAATTTATCAAATCTATTTATTTTTCTAATAAAACTTTCTTAATATAATAATAATAATAATAATAATAATAATAATAATTATTATTATTATTATTATTATTATTATTATATTAACATAAATTATGAGAATAATGATTATTTCGTTTATTTCATTTTATTCCTATTCGTCCATTGCTTGTGTATGCCAATTATAGGAATCCGTATCTCTCTTGCGATCCATTGAACAAGCGAACAAATGAACGCAGTGAGAGAGTTATCGTAGATAATGAGCGAACTGGACTGGGTTGTGTTCTTCGACCACAACGAAAGGGGACAAGGAGCAAGAACGAAGTGAGGGGTGCCCTTCCATGGGAGAGAGTCCCATGAATCAGTTGGGTCAGGAAGCGATCGGGCAAGAGATCGCCAATCCAAATAATTAAGATTACTGGGTGATTTAGTTTCCCACCCGTTTTATCAGCCACATCCACAGATTAAGTTCATGGTCCGGACCTAATAAGTCGTTAAGTATACACACTCTTATTTCCACTAGGTGCCAGAGAGTGATGTCCAAGAATCTCATGTTTATTCTATTTCATTCCATTACAAAATCTATTTCATTCTCATCTAATTTTATTGTTGTGTAATAAATACCACCATCACCTAATTGTAAGAACACAACAATTAATGCGTTGATACCATCTAATAATTGTATTTGTTAAACGGTTCGGTTTCGGTTAACCGTTTAACCGAACCGAATTTCTCCGAAAAAATGGAACCGAAATCGAACCGTTTTAAATTTTCGATTAATCGAAAACGATTGGTTCCGATGGTTCAGTTTTTGGTTAACCAAAAAACCGAAATAAAATTAATTAAATAAAAATAAATAAAATAATAATTAAAAACTGAAACTTAGTAAAAATAAATTAAATATTTAAAAAATAATTAATAAAGTAAAAATTAAAAATTGATTTTTAGAATTTTTAATTAATTAATTAATTAATAATTAAAATAATAATTAAATAAAAAATAGTTTTCGGTTCCGAACCGTTCGGTTATCGGTTAACCAATAACTGAATTTTTTTTCAACTTTGGAACCGAAACCGAACCGATAACCAAATTTGTCGGTTCTCGGCTAACCGAATTTGTCGGTTTTGGTTCGGTTCTGATTCTAACCGAAAACCGTTTAGACACCCCTATTTGTATCTAATAGATCCTCTTTTAATAGTACTGTTAACGGTGTTAGAAACCTTTCTAAAAAAAGTACCTCTTGATTTGAACTATATGAACACAAGGATTTATTAAAACACAAAAAATAGTATCAAGACCTACTGAAATAAAAGTTAAATATATTAAAAGATGTATTTTTCCTATTTGAAAATACTTATAACGGTTTGTAAACTTGTACGTGTTAATAAAATTAAACTAAAACATTAGTTAGCAAAGCCAACATATTGGATTTCAGAAGTCAATCAAGATAAATCACTCATGCAACTAACGAGAGAGAAATGGAAGAAGTATAGAATTACAACGATACCAAGGTTTTTCTGAAGATCTAGAGTGTCTGTGTGATGTTAATAGTATCCTTCTTGCATGTATACTAGTTAGAGTTCAATTAAAACATAGATAAGAATTGATCGATGAGATTTAGAGGGTGTTTGGCTGAGCTTATAAGCTCCCAAAACAATTTATAAAGCTGTTTTTAAGCAGAAAAAAAGCGAACATAAATTTGTTTTGGGGCTTATAAAACAATAAACACCCTCTTAATTCAAGTGACAAAAATCGAGCCACCAAAAGTCCATCTTTAGTAAAAGATTTTTAGTTCGACTCACCCATATGTGGCTTGTATTTTCATTTTATTTGGAATTATCTATTTTGTACTAGTTTGTTTATTGTACGAATCATTATAATTCTTTATAGTATGCATCTTATATATATAAAAGTATATTGGAATTAAGTATAGGGTCCCAGTCAGAAAGATGAGCTTAATTAAAAATTGTGAAATGCCAAAATATTGAATGTAAGAAGTAAATAGTGAAAAATTCAGGCATTTTATTAGATTATATTATGAAGAAGGCAGGCTCGGCCCAGTTCATTCATAAGGCCCCGCAACTCAGCAGCAAACACTTCCCACATCGTAGAGAGACCAAACAATCCTACGGCAGCGTCAATAAAAAGGGAAACTTGCAAATAGTTAAAATACACAGCTGCGAGTTGAGCACATAGCGAACTATTCTTTCGCCTTTTACTAAAGAATACCGTGTGTTCGTCGCAATTCAAGCAGCATACCCCACTTTTTTGAAGGGCGTTTTCTTCACCGGAAACCCCAACAATTTGAGTTAAATTTTGTAATCTTCATGTTATTATCATTTAGAGCTCTTTGTCTAATTTTATTTTAGGCATATTATAAGTTTAGTATTTGTTAAGATGTTTTAAAAATTTATAAGTTTTAATGTCGTTTAAATTATCAAAGTGTTTGAATAATTGTATTTATAAGTTAAGAAAGAATTGCGAGATATGGATAGGGAGAGTTGTGAATCATGAAATAGGAAGGATATATAGGGTAAAAATAATAAAACATAGTAGATATTTTTAGTAAATTTATTGTTGCTTACACGATCATGAAAAAAATAAAATAGAGTTGATGAATTTGTTTTTTTTTTTTTTTCCGAAAGCATATAATCTATTTGAGTCTATTTTTAGTTTTTTATAAGTTATTTAAGAGTTTATTTTGTCAAATATTTTTCAAAAGCTTATAAACTCATAAATAATTTATTAAGTTGTTTTCTTTTTTTTGACTTACGCGCACACTCACACACTTTCTAGATGACTTGAACTTCCAACCTGCTTGTAACTTTTAATTTATTTTAATAAACTTATAAAATTCAGCCAAACACAGTCTTAGAGTGGACATATTTTAAAATACTAGTTGTTGGAAAAAATCCTAAGTATCGAGAATACTGGGAAATTCATGTGTATCGGGAATTAATCTACCTTAACTGTGTGTTTTGATTAGATCCAAAAACCTCTGATGATTGTCTTACTGAAGTAACTAATGCTACTGATTTGTTTTGGAGTTAGGTGTTTATATTACAGGTTTAAGCAGCGCAACTACCAGCTTGGACAGACCCAAGACTGAAAGAGTTCAAGCAGTACTGAGAGTCAGTCATATTGATAGGAGTATCAGTATTAGCGCAACTGATGATAGTTCAACTAAAGGATCTCGTACCGAAGACCGAAGACTGACGGAAGGCCAACTGATGTCTGAAGATGGAAGTACAAGCGATGCTTAAGATCATAACTACTAGAGTAAAGTCTAGATTGAAGACTAAAGTCGAAAGACTAAAGTCGAAAGAAGCCTGAAGATCGAAGAGTGAAAACTCGTCGCTGAAGGACGAGAAGGAGTCAGAATAAGGCTAAGTGAACTGTCTTTGCTTAGAATGTCAGTCTCGCAGTTAATGCTTTGATAGATAAAAGACGTAAAATGACATAAAGTCTTTATATTTTATCTTACCAAAATGCCATGTGAAGCTAAAACATTTATTTCTAAAATCCCTTGAATGTTTTCTATGACGTTATCTTTCTATAAATATGTTATTTTCCATTAATAAAAGTTTTTTTCTTTTTATGATAAAAATTAAATTTGCAATATTTTATTACAGATTTATGAAATATAACACTTATTTGGAAATAGGATTTATTTTGAAATATGCCACTTAATTGGAGGACATATTGTGTATCTTTTAACATAGACTTGCGAACCAGATATCTGTCACATAATGTGATAATTGTTGTCGCCTTATTTGTTATTTATTTATGTATTTATAATAATTTCACTTTATATACGTCATTCGTCCCAAAATTATACTCTCATATTTCCTCGTCTGGATGCCCAAATATTATAGTTCACCTTCTATATGAAATATGCACTAAATTTTGTTTTTCTCTATCTTATTTAGTAGTAATTATTTTTCGTTTGAATGAATAAATAAGGACATGATATGAGTTCAATAATTTTTCTTTTAAGATGTAATCTTTTTTTAATCTGAATTTATCTATTCATTTTAATTAAATCTAATTCTAATTCATTATTTTTCTATTAAAATTTATTATTTTTAACATAAAATCTAGAATTATAATTATAATTTAATTATGATGAATATGCTATGCATGAAAGTGACTACGAAATCAATAATTGTGCATGTGAAAATCCTTATAAATATAACGAAGAAAAAATAAGAACAATTCTTTGATTTTTTAGAATGTGAGCGATCATTTTCAATATCCAGTCCGACAACGGCTTTGCGACCAAACACCACACTATTTCCCGAAATTTCCAACGGCGAACCCTAACTACCGGCAATGCCTGCCGGAGAATTCTGCAACCCTTCGCCGCCGCCGATGCCTCCGGGTCCGGATGAAGAGGAGGAATGGCTGTGGGCCCATATTAAAGCCGAGGCTCGTCTAGACGCGGAAGCCGAGCCGGCTCTGGCCAGCTATCTCTACTCCACAATCCTCTCTCACTCTTCCTTGGAGCGCTCTCTCTCCTTCCACTTGGGCAACAAGCTCTGCTCCTCCACTCTGCTCTCCACGCTTCTCTATGATCTCTTCCTCGACATCTTCTCTACCGATGCCTCCCTCCGCTCTGCCACCGTCGCCGACCTTCGTGCCGCCTGCTTCCGTGACCCCGCCTGCATTTCCTTCTCCCACTGTCTTCTTAGTTACAAGGGATTCCTCGCTTGCCAGGTAGCGATATGTTCTATGAAAGCTCTTTAACTTGTTTGATTGTTGGCTGGCCCTAAATTGGTTGTGAATTGCAACTTCAAGCTGATAGCAATGGTCTTGTTTGATTGCTTTGATTGAAGATTTTGAGTTGCGAGATTTGAAACATTGGTTTTGGTTAGTTAAAGGATAATTTGTGTTGCTTTTGTGATGCAGTAATGTCTACTGTTTGCCGATTTTTTCAATTTATCTGAATCTTATCCTGTTAGCTAAGTTGATAGTAGCATATGGGGCCTTTGCCAAGGAGAAGATCCTGTGACATAAGGGCATAGTTTCGAGTCTCGATGAACGCGTGTGGGTATTGATTTTCTATATGTGATGTGTGTGGATTGAGTTTTTACTGTATTGACTTGTTGATTGCTATTATTGTTGGGATTTATACCTGAAAAACAAAATATAAAAGTCAATGTTAATCGGGGAGTTCTGTTTGAAAGTATTTTGGCTTTGCACTTGAGAATTATTCCGAATTACTATGGCATCCGAAATATCTGTTGACATCCCATAATCTTCATAAGCTTGTATTGTACTTCAGTGTTCTCCTTTGATCCTTTAAGACCTTGTTCAGTCGCCCTGTAGCGCTGCCACACTAGATATGATGGTTTCCATTAGTTCTGAATCTTCTGATGCATGTATCCTTAGAGCAATAGTTTTAGAATTTCATCCTTCAGTGTCAAGTGAAAAGTCACTCCACTTGCTATTACAGGTTAAGTCCTTACTCCTTGTATAGTATCTGAAATTGGAGAGAAATCTGCTTGACTGTACTCTGATTCCATGCTTGAGTAAGATTTGAATGGTTTGATCATCCAACTTTTCTTGTTCGATGCCATGCAAAATCTTTCAATTTATGCTTTTGCCCTTATAGTAATTGATTCTAATCTTTATTGTTTCCTTTGGCCCTCTTGGACAATTCAATTTGAAAGAGAAATGAACTTGGGTGTCGCATAGCTCAAAAGTTGGGTCCATATGCTGGAGGAAAACATGAATTGTTTGATCTTTTACTTTCTTATAGGTGTTACACTCATCTCTCAAGTTTATTTAGTTGGGCTTTCTAGTGATTGGTTCTGACCTTCTCTTGGACATTAAGAAAACACTAAATCTTTCCATAATTAGTTCCATATTATTATGCTGGAAGCAAATTGATTTGGTCCTTACTAGGGACAGGCACTGCAGTATCTAGGATTTTGTTGGGAAGGTTGTCAATGTCCACTCATATGTTTTTTAGGAGATGTACTGAACACAATCTTCAATTTCTCGTATCTTGGAATGCACTCTATGGGCATGATATCCAATTACTACTCCTTTGAATGTTTGCAATATTTATGCATGTATAATATGGACAAAACCTTGAAGTATCATGTAAACAGAGTAAGTATTTTTGCTTATGCTCCATGGATAGAGTTCTGTGTTGTCTTACTTGAGTTTGAAATGCTATTATATTATTTTACTGTTTTGTCGAAGAGGAGGTTGACTAGTTCAATGGACCTTACCTGAACAAAGGAATTCTCTTCATCAAAAATGTCTAATCCATATCATAGTAAGCAACCGATCGGGCCTTTCTACCCCATTATCGAGTCAACACAGAGTTTTCAAAATTTGAAGTCGGTAAAACTGTGGAAGAATTTAAATGAATAACTGGGGAAGGCAAACTTGAGCGACTAAACACTTTGGTGATACTTTTTCTATTAGATAATTTCATAAACATTAGATTCATGAGCTGTTATAAAGATATACTCAAATTTCTTATCTGAAGTGGTCATATTTGTGCCATTCAGGCTCACCGAGAGGTTCACAAGCTACACCAGTAGACATTGAAAAGCTGAAAAAGCAGACATTGCAAAGCTGAAAAAGCAAAGCGCGGTTTGAGTTTTCTCTCTAGGATTTTTCTCTCTCGAAATTCTCCTAGCACCGTGCCTTTTCCGGCGACTTACCACCGTCTCCGGCGAAGCTTTTTTAGCAATTGTCTCTCCGTCATCAATCTCGTTTCATCATTAGCTACAATTCTACCGATTGTGTTCGTGTTTTAGCCGGCGTTCTCGTGGAATTACCTCAACCAGTCTTAAACAACCATGGTCCGCCGCATATAATCGGACGTTTGCATCGTGAAACCACACGTGAACAACAGGCATTTCTTGATCTTATTTCATTTAATTTACTTGCGTTATTTTGGGTTCGTGGTGTTTGTTATTTTTCGATCGTGGTGAAATTGCTCACACGAATTCACAAAGCTAAGCAGTAGTGAACTCGCAAAGTTGCCATATTACGTAACCATTTCACCACCATTGCCGAGAAATCGTAATTACGCAATCTTAAATACAATGGAAATTGGGTAGGCGATCTCAGACCACCGTCGACCACCATCCGATCCGTGACAACCGGCCACCGGTAGGTCTTGTTGCTCCAAATCACTAGGTCGACCGCTGAGGAACTTTCCTTGTGTGTGTTTGCCTAACTTTCCGTCTTGTTATTTTGGTAACTTTCCATGCATGCTTGTATTTTATTTTGGTAATAATACCTTACTGAATAATCATTACATATTGCATGCGTTTGGATTTGGAAAGTATATAATTACCATACGTGCTTGTCGCCTACCTTATTTTGATATATCCGTTGGATTAGGGCCTTTAGGCCATGGGTTATTGGACTTTTTTTCTCACAAGAGGAACATATGTTGGCCCAACTGATGGACCTTTCATTCGCGGATTGGGTCGACTAACAACTACAGAGCCCATTGATGATGAGTTTGATCGGGCCGAGATCATGCGAGCCCGTGTCCTCGGACGTACACCACTTTCGATCACTTGAGGCGGTAGTCAGGGTGATGCCGAGCCACATCGTGCTCATGCCGAAGCGGATATTGCGAGAAATGGCCTTACGACTCTTGGGACCCGACGAGTGTGGTAGAGAATTCCACGCCTTGCCGACATCTGCCGAGCCACATCGGCTAAATGCCGAAGTCCAGAGCTTACATGCTGAACCTCGCGCTCATGCCAATGTCACACGCCCGCGAACCGAATCGTCTCGGCAGCTCGCGAAGGACGGCGTCCGTCCGCCGATGTGCGCCCCGATTGCGAAGTCACAGGGAACACGCGGCGTGGAGCAGCGCCTCGGTCGATGACCCGATGGCTATGCGATACAAAAAAATCACGGCGCCCACGGCCGATTGTCCTCGGCCACCCGATGAGGTCTTCGACAACACCATCGATCCATCGCTTGGTTGAAATGCGGGCCATTTACTAATTCGATCCCGTGAGAAAAGCGGACCTCGCGCAACCAAGTTTGAGGTAAGTATTGTCGATGAGGTTTTAACTCTTGAAACTCGATTACCCCTATTTGAAAGGATGGGGTTTCTTTGCTTGGTTTTTTGCGGGCGTTTTCGGCAAGAAGCCAACATAGAGTGAGCGTTGGGTTGGAAAATAACATCAAAATTTCTTATCGTCCCAATGGGTGGATTGCGTTGATTTGAAAGGAGGAGGATATGGAACATGTTGAAATTGAGGACCATATCGGTGTTCGGTATTCCTCTTATCCTTTGTCATATGCCCGTAGAATTTAGGTTCGATTACGCTCAGGACTTTAAATTTCTGTTTGGGCCTCGTTCTAATTTGCCTCTTGAACTACGGAATCCCAATCTTATAGGGAAAATTGCTTCAACATTAGGAGATCCCGTTGAGGTAGATTATAGAGCGATTGCTAAGAACAACTTAGGCGAACCTAGATTTCATGTTTTAGTAGATCTTGTCGTGAACCTAGGAATATGTTAACTTGCAATTGCACACGGGTAACACGTTTTTGCGATGTATTAAATTTGATTTTATCCCAAAATGTGCAAGGCGTGTCATAAATTGGGACATTTAGCATCGTCTTGTTCGAATATTGCTAGACCACGTGGGGTGCCGAACCGCCACGAGGTGTCTAACCATGCGAGGGAATGATGCTTGCAGCGGGCGGAGGAAGAGATCTAGACCTCGTCCCACATGCGTGGCCGAGCCTCAAAGCCTTTCCCCAGAGTTTGAATGGAGGAGAAGAAGTGTTTCCGCGCAAGAAAGATAAACAAATTCAAACTCGACCCATCACATGGGATTGAGATTAAAACCAATTCTGACCTTAAACACTCGTATTCATTTGAATCCTCGATAGTACCCAAAATTTTGAAGTTGGCCAACCATCGGCAGCATTAGAGACCGTCACCCATCCTACAAAGATTCTGCATTTACTTGCCCGTCGGCGACAAACTCGAACTACACCAATCCCAGCATGAGAATCAATCTCGCCACATGCCCTCTTGCTTGAGATATCTCGAACTCACTGCCGATAAATCTTGCACTCGGCCCCGCCCACTGCAGAGATTCCTCGGTAGAAACATCGGCCAACCTCGGCGACCGCTATCCACCTTATCGGTGACGTCTCGGCCCACCTCGCGCCTCGGTCGAGAATTCTCGAACCGTCCGTCCATCGTTCCTCGGCGATACTTCTCGCTGACCTCGCTCTTTGAAACATCATCACTGCCGAGACACTCTCGAGAGTTCTCGGCGGGATGCTTGAAAGCCACACAGCGAGATTTCTGCCCGTCCTGACCGTGAACCCTTGACACCGCCGAAAATCCTCGACAAGCCACCCATACAAAAACCCCAACTCGTTCAACCCGGCTTTCGACCACCAATTGCGAGGGACAACGAAAGCTCTTCATTGAATTAAGGGATCACATTCTTGCTTTGGAGCCTTTTGATTCATAACAACTTGTGGAATCTTGATACATTCTATATCCTCTGGTTCTTTTGATGATTATCTCGCAGCTAACCTTGCGGGTGAGTGGAAGAACAATGAAGATGTAGAAATTCCTCTTGCCCGCATCACTAGGAGCAAATCGAACACGAGTAGTCAGTTCTCCGATCGAAGACCGGAGTCGGTTAGAAAGCAGAACATGTCGTCGATGATTTTTCGACACGGAATGTAAGAGGCCTCAGAAGGCTCAAAAGCAGGCTCATGTGCCGACCACGTGTTCAAACATAAGCTTGATGCCATTGCGATTGAGGCGAAGCTCACAAAGTGAAGCTCGAGAATTTCTTAATAAAGCACCGTCGATGAGTATGTTCATAATTTCGATGAGGTTCTTTGGGGAAGGATTTTAATCATCTGGAACCTTAGGAGGATTAGAGTTGAGGTCATCGATCGAGAAAAAGCAAGTACTAACACCACTTTTGGATGCTCGATTATACATAGTTTTTGGCGGAGTTATTCATGAGGCGGGGCTGTGGGATTCTATGATCATCCATATCGAACCTTCTAAGCCTTCTATTGTCGCGGGAGACTTGATTGTGTCCTTGACCGGAGGAGGATTGGAGGCGAGTTAAAGCAGAGCGAGATCAAGGACTTCGTTGATACTTGTGCTCGTGGGACTCGAGATTCCCCGACGGGATGCCATTTCGTGGACCGATACAATGAAGTTTTCTAAGATTGATAGAGTCTTGATTAATAATGCTTGGTTGGATGCTAATCTTTTTGCAAGGCAAACTTTCTACTAGAGGCACTTTGTCGATCACTTTCATGACGCGATCACTCTCTTTGGAGATGTGACTCGGTACCACCGTTCGTTCAGTTCTTGACATGTGGATGAAGCACCCGGACTTCAAGCGCACCTTGAAGAAAATTGGAGTGAACAAGAGAATGGTCGACCACGGTGGATCTGGATTCAAGTTGAAGAGAATCGACACATTTCAAGGGTTTAATTTCGAGGAGTTGACCGTCTCACGGAGAGGCAGTATTTCTAGGCGCATTGCGATGTGCGGTGTACCCCTGATAGTGACCCGTGAATGGGAATACTTGGAGCAAGAACTTGGTCTTGAAGAAGACTAAGTTCTTGGAAGAAGGATGACGTAGTTTCTTGAACAAAGAGCGAAGAACATGCACATCAGCCTCTCAAGCGGATGCACTAAGTTCTTTCACTCTATGGTGAAAAGGAATCACACACGTAACACCATTTCTTTCTTGTGCGAGGATTGGAGGAACCGACCTATGACATGGAGGAAATCATCAAGTCTTTGAGACCTTCATCTGAGAGCTCTTGATGTAAAGGTTCCACAGTGGTTTGATCCTTGTGTTTGAGGAAGGTCCCGGCTTGATGAGCAAGGCAGGGAAGGATATGGTTATGGAGATATCGAGATGGAGATTAAGAATCTTTTGTTCGACATTGCAAGTGAGAAAGCACCGGGATAGGATAGCTACCCTTGACCCTTCTTCATAAAGCTGGGAAATCGTTGGTCGAGATGTGATTTTGGTACATGCGGAGTTGTTTGAGAAGGGGTCTGTTGCGGGAGTTCACCACTCGGTGGTCACTCTTATCCACAAGCATTACAATCACTGTAGGCGATTTAGGGCCAGATTCGTGCACCAATGTCGTCTACAAGACCATAACGAAGATTACGGTAGACGGGATGGCGTCTTTGATGGGCAAGATCATTGATCGGCTGTCTGGTTTCGTGAGAGGGCGGAACATCTCGAACAACATCTTCCAGCTCGGGAGGCTACTTAGAGACTATGAGAGAAGCGGATCACCCGACATGCATCTTGAAGATTGACCTACGGAAGACTTATTTCGATCTCTTGGGAGTTCCTCGAGACGGGCATTGGATGGGTTGGATTTTCACCATGTTTCACTTATTGGATCATGACATCGTCACCTTCGGCGACATATCTGGCGGCCATTAATGGATGGATACATGGGTTCGTCAGCTGGCGTGAGGGCTTGGCGGGGTGACCCGATGTCACCCGTTTGTTCATTCTTTGTATGGAGTATCTTTCCAGGGCTTGCGAAGAAGCGAACAAGGGAGTTGGATTTTCAATTTCATCCTAAGTGTAGTACTTCAATTATTACACATTGCTAAAAAGATAAGAACATAGAAGAAGAACATAAAATGAACGAAGCAAAACTTAACTTCATTACTGGGAGACGTGCTTTTATAAGCAAGAGTTACAAACAGAAATTAACTTACCTAACAACCTCTAATCAGTTGCTAACAATCTAACAGAAGATACAAACTAACAAAGAACGGTTATAACAAACTAACAAAAGAGAAACAGAAATTAACAATATGAGCCACGTCACTAAGCATGCAGACGTTAAGCTCTTTACACACTTTAATACAACCCCAACTGAAACTATACTATCCTTTTTCCATCGGGGCTAGCAGAGAAGATGAGCAAGCGAACCACGATGAAACCCGTAAAAATGTGCGAGTTGATCGTAGTAGATCATATGACATCGAGTTCATTCAACAACTTGATCCCGAACAAAATGTGTATCAATATCGATGTGTTTGGTACGAGCATGATGAACTGGATTAGAGGCAATAGCTGCTGCGCTTTTATTGTCGCACCAAATTTCTGGTCGATGAGAAACAGGCAGACCAATTTCAAGGAGTAAAGATTTGATCCACATAACCTCCACAGCAGAGTCAGCTAAGGCACGATACTCAGCTTCTGTTGAGCTTCGTGACACCACTTTTTGCTTCTTAGAGCTCCAAGATAACAAGTTAGAGCCGAGAAAGACACAAAAACCACCCGTAGACTTGCGGTCATCAAGAGACCCGGCCCAATCGACATCAGAAAAAGCTAAGATACGAGAGTGAGTAGAGGGTTGAAAAGAAAGCTGAAAATGGATAGTACCCTTGAGATACCGAAGTAACCGTCGACAGGCCTTCCATTGAAGATCAGTAGGTTTTTGCAAGAATTGGCTAAGCTTATTGACCATGAACGAGATGTCGGGACGTGTGAGGGTGAGGTACTGAAGAGCACCTATGGTGCTGCGAAAAAGAGTGGGATCGGGAAATAGTGGACTGTCGTTAGAGTGAAGTTTTGCTCCAAGGTCATAGGGAGAAGGCTGAGGCTTGCAGTCGAGAAGCTTATTTTTAATGAGGAGATCACGAATATACTTAGACTGATTTAGAAGATAGGAATTGGATTGAGTTTTTGTGACCTGAATGCCAAGAAAGAAACTAACAGTGCCTAAAGTTTTGAGAGCGAAGTTGGTGGAGAGATCTTGAATAAAGGAGGAGATGAGACATGAATCATCCCCG
The DNA here is from genome assembly GCA_036937905.1 of Salvia rosmarinus. Classification (NCBI taxonomy): domain Eukaryota; kingdom Viridiplantae; phylum Streptophyta; class Magnoliopsida; order Lamiales; family Lamiaceae; genus Salvia; species Salvia rosmarinus. Next base: position 1,305,364 of record CM072823.1, on the reverse strand, counting down.
GTGATGAGGATGTCATCAACATATACCAAGACAAGAATGAGCTTACCATCTTTCCTCATGTGAAAAAACGAGTGATCGGATGCAGAAAACTTGAACCCACAGTGAATGAGATGGTCTTTGAGCTTGTCATACCATGCTCTAGGTGTAGCGTGAACCATAGAGGCTTAGTAATCTGCAGACATGATTTGGTAATGTGGAATCCACAAAACCCTCTGGCTGCTCCATAAAAACAGGATGCTCAAGGTCACCATTTAAGAATGCATTATTAATATCAATGTCTTTGAACATCCCGTTGGAGCGTGGTGCGCGAAGAACATGAGCTGGCGGAGGCGGTTTAACAACAGATGAATGTATCAAAAATCAGCCTTGACTCTGTTGAAAACCTTTGGCAACAAGACGAGCCTTGAGGCGATCAAGAGAGCCATCAGCATGTGTTTTGACTCTAAACACCCATCGGCATTGAATAATGTTCATATCATCAGAATAAGGTACCAACTCCCAGGTGGATTTAGATATAATAGCATCGAACTCTTTTGCCATTGCTTGTTGCCAAGCTGGTTGTTCTAAAGCCTCGGAGGTGGAGGCAGGCTCCACAACAGTAAATGTAGTAAAACCAGACTTATCATTTTGCGCCAAGAATACCTTAGGTTTAAAGATACCATTTTTCAATCGAGTGAGCATAGAATGCTTGGAGCTAGGCTGCACAGACGGAGACACTATAGGCAAAATGGAAGAGGATGTTGCAGACGAGGGAGTTGTGTTTGACACGCAACGGGAGGACGTGGACACCCCAAAATTGGAGTTAGGGTTTGATGGGGACACTGGATCAGGATGATTAACAGGAGGAGATTGAGTGCAAGAAGTTGTGGGTTGTGATGAACTAGTGGGAGAATTTGAGGATCCTAAAAGAATGGATGGCAGTTTGTTAGCTGAGAGAGACGGTGGAGGTGAGATTAGAGGCGAGGTAACCTTGTAGAGGGCGAGCTTCTTGGACGGATGGATTGAACATGTATTGATAAGGAAATTCATGTTCATTGAAGAAGCAGTTCGAGCTATGTACACACGACACGAGGATCTGCAACACTTGTACCCTTATGAAATTACCATACCCAAAACATACTTATCGGATCGGAATTGCGGTTTAGCATTGTTATAAGGCGTAAATATGGAAGCAAGTGCAATCGAGCGTCGTAACATCAGTGGTCGGGAGAAACTTTATCTGAGCTCTTGAAGCGGTGAAAGGTTATTTAGAAGGAGGGTAACTTTGTTGATGAGATGGACGATGAAAAAGCATCCCACCAAAATCTATCTGGGCTGTGATGCGGCTAATAAGGTGAGGCCCGTTTGTGTGATGTGTTGATGTTTACGCTCGGCCCGCCGTTTGTTGATGAGTATGAGGATACGGATGTCTAAATATGATTCCTAACTTCGAAAAAGGTTGTGAGCAGCGATATTCACCACCCCAATCAGTTGGAGCGCGATTTTGACTTGAAGCGTGTTTCCACATAAGTTTTGAAATTTACAAAAATATCATAAACTTGACCTTAGTGTGTACGGGAAGAGCAGTAAAGCGTGAAAATCATCAACAAAGTGGATATAATACTTGAATCCATTCGAAGAGGTAATAGAGCTTGGACCCAGTAGGTCAGTGTGTACAATTTGAAAGGGGGCAGTAGTTTTAACAGACACGGAAGGAAAAGAAAAACTATGTATTTTGCCTGAGCACAGGCATCACAAAAAGTATGTTGTGTGTTCTTAAACTTGATAGGTAAAGCTTGTAGGGCAGTGGTAAGGACTTGATTACAAGGATGTCCTAGTCTATTATGCCATAACCGAAGGACTTGATCTTTATTATTTGAAGAAGAAGGAGACGCAACATCGGTATTGCTTATCTTGTAGCAAGCGGGACTGCAGATGGCTTCGTATTTTGAGAGGTTCAAGTGGTATAGACCTTCCTTAAGAGTGCCCTCCAAGAGGATTGTGTTGGTCAACTTGTCCTTGACATAGCAACACGAAGAATGAAATTCAATATACACGTTATTATCAGAGGTAAACTTCGAAATACTAAGCAGATTTTTCGCAATATGTGGTACGAGAAGAATATTGTGTAGAAGTAAAGGATGAGGTGAGGTGTTAGGTAGTTTAGCTGTGCCAACGTGAGTGATAAGAAGTTTAGATCCATTACCTACGGTGAGCATTTCTGAGCCATAGTAAGGGGAATGAGTTTGAAGCTTCGACATATCGGCAGTGACATGAGCGGAAGCTCCAGAGTCTAGATACCAGTCAGATTCATTTGTAGGAGCAGTGGTGGTCATATTAAAGGATGCAGGAGAAGGCTTGGCAGGTGTATGTGAGACACGAGGCTTTATGATAGACGTGCAGTTTTCAGAATTTGGAGAAGTATTCATGAAATTTGCCTGGGGGGAAGAAGAACTAGAATCTGCTCCTATGAAGTTGACATCAAACCTCTTGAAACACTTAAGAGCAATATGATTAGTCTTGCCACAGATTTGACATATAATTTTGCTACTATTCTTTGAAGGAATACACTGCGCCTCTTCCACGATTACCACGAAACCGACCTTGCATGCCCTCGAGTTGTGTAGTTACGATGAAATGCGGCATTAGCTTGTGGTGAGTAAAGGCATTCATACATTGCGGTGAAATAGCGGGAGTAGCATGATTTAACAATCGATTTCGTAAATGCGCAAAAGCGAAATTGAACTTCGTCAAGGTTGAATCCTCGATTTTGGTGAAGAAAAACACAAATATTCTCAAACTACGGATGAGACCACAGGAACAAGATTCACAGGTCGATTCGAGAATTTGTTGGCAATCTTGAAAAGTTGATCGGTGATCTTGCGAAACTTTAGAATGTATTCATCAGCCGATGAATCTCACTTTTCATGGTTTGAAGCGGCAGTGACTGATCGGCGCGGGCGAGATTGAAAGAGTTTCGAAGATGTTCCATAGGCGAGCGCGATGATGCGTCTACCAACATAGCCGATCATGGAAGTGGAAATTGAAGCGAGGATCCGGTGAAGGCAGATTGATCACGTTGGATCGGCGAGTACTCGAGGATTTTGAGTTAATTCGTCCACATCTGCTGTGGACTTGAACTTTGTGAAGAACATCATCGAAGTATAAGCTCTAGTAGTGGCTAGAACTTGAGTTTTCCAAAATATGTAATTTGATCTATCTAGCTTTGTGCTGATAGGATGAATGGAATGAAGATTTGAATTGAAGCTGGTAGCCATTTAAGAAGAAGGTACGAAGAAGGAGTTTACTAGTCTAGCTCTAATACCATGCTAGAAAGATAAGAACATAGAAGAAGAACATAAAATGAACGAAGCAAAACTTAACTTCATTACTGGGAGACGTGCTTTTATAAGCAAGAGTTACAAACAGAAATTAACTTACCTAACAACCTCTAATCAGTTGCTAACAATCTAACAGAAGATACAAACTAACAAAGAGCGGTTATAACAACTAACAAAAGAGAAACAGAAATTAACAATATGAGCCACGTCACTAAGCATGCAGACGTTAAACACTTTACACACTTTAATACACATCTTGCCTTCGCTGATGACTTGTTACTTTTTGGTAGGGGTGACATTGCATCGATGGAGGTCCTTTCAGATGCACTTGGAGACTTTGCTACTGCATCCGGATTGAAGATTAATAATCATTAGTCCTTGATATTTATGGCGGGAGTTCGACCATTTGAGAAGCAGGCAATCTTGGATTTGTTCGGCATCTGTAGGGAAATATGATTTTAACCCTCTCCCGATGATCTATCTTGGATGTTTAATTCACCATACATTGAATATATTCTAGCATGCACCTATATAATTAATTGCAACACGTAGGGTTTTCTCGTGTTTACATTTGAATCATCGGGGATGAGCGGATCGAGACTCGTGCTTTGGTCTTACGGGTGTATCCGGTTGTCCAATCTTGATATCGGTGAGGATAATCTATGGAGAATGCTACATAAAATAACTCTCCTTCCTCTAGTATTTTCAAAATAATCTCTCCCAAGCACTATGGGATTCTCGAAAATTGTGATGGGATAATTGAGGATTAGCCTTGATTTTATCTCTTACCTTATATTTATAATGCATTACCATAATCCGCGAAAAAGGATCCATGCATATCCCATAAATATAATAATATCCTATAGGATAAAGAGAATCAAATCCTTATCGAGAGAGAGATAGGGGCGTGATTTTCACTAAGCAGCGAGCTGGATGGGCGGTCTGAGGGATCGAATGGAAAAATAAAGATGAGCCTCAAATAAATTAATTATATTATGTTCGGTGAACATAAATTAATTTATAAACATTCATTCATGCCACTAGAGAATAAATCTTGACTTACGCTTTATTCAGAAGGTGAGTCGGACTTGCACTTAGACATTCTGAATCCTTGTATTTAAGATATCGCACGTCCGTTAATTATTTAGAGCATTCTAAGCTGTTTAAAATAATTAATATCTTTAATTCCTTAAGTTGTACCACTCGACCTTATTATTGTCTTGAGCTAACTTTCGACTGCGGGGTTTAGTACAATAAACCTTTTGAGCTCCTTAAGGGACGTCATCGTCCTAGCGGATCGGTGACTCGTCTGAGATAACTAGCATGACATCTGACACTTGCCACCCGAATCACGGAGAATATTGAGTTAGAACATATAACCCTCGCCCATAACAAGTCAGTGATGGTGACAACTTCATACTCGCTAATACCTTATCGAGGTTTAGATCGTCGTAAGTCACTGAGATCTGGGTTATTCACGACGGTCGAGATAGAAGAACTCGTCTCTTTGTGATCCGTCGATACGTCGAGAGCGTACCGGCATAGACAAGCAACCAAGTCGAGTCACTTCTTATCTATACATGACTATCTGAGACAAATGGTCCTCAAGTTGTCTCGGTAGTGATTCTTTTATATCTCATTAAACTTGACCAATCATACGGACTTACGTGATCTTACTACACTTGTATGATCTAACTTATATATGAGATAAGATGACACGGATATATGCGATCAAGTAATTAATTCGGATAGGAGATTATAATAGTGGTAACGAGGAAACATTGTATCTGCTCAACAAAAGCGCTTTCGTATACAAATCCAACAATCTCCCGTTTATACTAAAGCAAACTTTTAGTATACAATGTGTCTCTCTAGCTATTACAAACAAAACCATCACTTTGTTTATCCCGACATATAAAGTTTCTTTTCTAATTGGGTGCCATCAGCGCAATCGAGTCCTGAGCGTGCGCCGTAGACTTTTTGGCGGGCTCTTTGTGAATGGATCGCTAGGTTATCCATCGTATCAATCTTTTCAATCGGCCGTCCCTCGTCTCGCGATTTCTCGTATGACATGGTACTTTCTCTATGTGTTTGGTGCGCCTTGTGGGTCCGTGGTTCCTTCGAGTTTGCCACTTGCTGAGTTATCACGATGAAACTATGATACTCTTGGGCAAACCGGTACCACGCCTAGATCCGTGAGGTAGTTCTTGAACCATCTGACCTCATGCTTGACCTCAAGGCGGCTACATATTCGAACTTCCATGGTAGAGTCCACAATGCGTTGTTCTTTGCACTCACTTGAGGATCTGACTCCAGCTCCCAAGGTAAACACATAGCACGAGGTGAACTTTTTTCATCACGGTCGGCTTGAAAATCCAGTGCAGTATAACCCAAAGGCATTAGACTATCTGCATGGTAAACTAGTCATAATCTCGAGTCCTTTTCGGTGCTTGGTATATGCTTCTTGCGATCGATGAGCTTGTCGAGGTTAGGCGATATCTAGCTACTATGCTACCACATAGTAGATATCGGACCTCGTACATAGCATTGCGTACATGAGACTTCCTACGGCGGGCGTAAGGAACTTGTCTCATTTCCTCTATCTCGTTTGCGATCATGGGTGGCTGCTCGCCTGAATAAAGGCGCCATGTGCGAAGGTAGCAATCCTTTCTTGGCGGTGCGCATACTAAAACAGTAATCATAGTATCGATGTAAGGCGCTGAGATAAGCTCGACATTTTCCTCTTGCGATCTCGGTAAACCTTGATCCCAGAATGTCTGTTGTATGTCTCCTAAGTCTTTCATTTGGCGATCGGATAACCAACTCTTTCGTCGATAATAACTTCACATTGTTGCCCGACTAGAAGAATGTCATCTACATAAAGTGCGAAATACCACATCACGTCGACGTCTAAGCGATACACACAACTCTCGCTGGCAAGCTGGGTAAATCCATAGGATTTTACCAACTCGTCAGCGTAAGTTCCATGATCGGGAGGCTGCTTAAGTCCATAAATAGACTTAGCTTCCACACTAGATGCTCTTGGCGCCGCCACATAACCTTGGGTTCTTTGCGTATAGATGTCTCTACCTTCCTCCGAGGTAACTGTTTAGAAAAGAGGTTTTCACGTCCATTTGCCAAACCTCAAGGTTGAGTGAAATGCTATGGCGGAAGAATTACGATGGACTTGAGCATTGCTACTGACAAAAGGTCTCATCGAAATCGATGCCCTCGATTTGAGTGTACCCTTTCACCTGAGCACGGCTTTAAAATCGAAACCTCTCCATCGAATCTCTTTTCCTCTTGTATACCAACTTACTACCTATGACTTCCTTGCCATACGGTAGAGGTGTCTTTTAAGTATACATCCATAGGCATTATGGACTCGATTTCTAAGTCCGTAGCGGTGTGCCATGATCTTGCATCAATGTCTTGTATCGCCTCGATGTCGTCCATGGGTCGATTATTGCTGTTCATTTCACGGGACTAAATCAGAAGATTCACCCACGAATATAAATCGCTCGGGTTGACGAACAACCTCACTTCTGACGGTATTACTAACCTGATAGCGGCGGTGGGCTGCGGTAACTTGGTTCTCATCTTGCACAACTTCTTTGGATAGGAGCCAACATGCGATCGGTATCTCCGGTGGAACTCGACCCACTTCAATTTCTTGAAGTATCGGTGTCGATCTCTCGCTGAACCGACATCTCGTACCTTTGGCTTAATCGGTGGTGGAATCGATCGTGCTTCTAATTCACGAAGAATGATTTCAACTTTGGATTTATGGTTTGTCGTATAATCCTCTTCTAAGAATCGGGCATTAGTCTTAATAATGACCTTGATCCTTAGGACTATAGAATAAACCACATTTCGTCCCTCTGGATAGCGATAAATGACCTTGCGTCGGATCTAGCCTCCGACTTGTCGGTAGCTTCTTATTCGGCACATGTCTTTGGGCTGCCCAATATCCTTATGTGGATGGTACTAGATTTAGCAAGTATGTAAATCGTTTCTAAGGCGTACCCCGAGCGAAATAAGCGATGTTGCATAACTTCGTCATTGATCTAACCATTTCTAAAGAATCCTATTCTTGGCTCGACACGCCATTTTGTTGTGGTGTGCCGGTGTAGTGGTGGGAGGTAATCCCACGCTGCACCAAATAGTCCATAAACTTCGTTCTTGAGGTATTAGCCACCGCGATCGGACCATGATGACTTGATACTATCGAGCTTAATCTCCTTACGCCTTAAACTCTTTGAATTTCTCAAAGCATTCGGACTTCGCGGTGAAGCGGTATACGTATCCATACCTTGAGTAATCGTCGATGAAAGTGACAAAATACTCGTACCTCCACGAGCTTGTGTGGACATAGGTCCACGGTCGAATGGACTAGCTCCAACAACTTCTTTGCTCTATAACCGCCCGGCTTTGAAGGTGCAGTCGACATCTTTCCTTACATCACGAGTTCGCGGTAGGGAGCAGATGGCTGTGAGATCACTCATCGCTCCATTCTTAGCGGTCTTTGGATCTATTTAGATGATGTGACCTAATCTAAGATGCGGATAAATGTGGTGTCGTCTTGCAAAGAAAACTTTCTCTTTTAAGGTTTGAAGAAGATCTGACATAGTTATAGGTATTATGTTTGTCGAGAAATAGTATAAAGCGAATTATATAAAGTGCCATACGGATAACCGTCATTTCTTATAATAGAAACACCACTATCAAAAATAGCGAATATCCGTGAATAAAAGTTTGAAAGCAGAAATAAGGTTTATAGAAACTCAAGCACATATAAAACGTCCTTTAAAACTAAAGCTGTTCTATCAAAACATAAAGAAACATCTCCATTGCAATGACCTCGACTTTAGCCGCGTTGCCCATGGAATCGTTATTTACGCCATCATCGACTCCTTGTCGCGGGAACCCACGCAGGTGTAACAAACATGATCGATCGCACGTATCTACTACCCATGAATGAGTAGAACAAGTCGCTAAATATGTTTAGTTACTAAAAGCAAATGGCGTACCTTGAGCATGAGCATAGGGCACTTGGCCTTCTAATGCCCGATCTTGCAGCACTTGAAGCACTTGCCCTCTCGCTGGCTTCTTTAAGCCTCGTTGGCGAGCATGTTCTTCTTCCCATTCTCCACTATTTCCTTGCCTCTACCACCTTTGGTGTCCTTTTCTTTTCCGTTTTGCAGCGGAAAATTTGGGCCCTAGATGTGCTAGCGAGCATGTGCTCGTTTACCATGACTCGCCTGCGTACGAGATCATTAAACAGCTGACTAAGTGTATACTCGGTCTTGCTCATGATCGCGTTCAGAAATTCTCAAAAATCTTGGGCGATGTATTGAGGATGATATTGACCTTGGCCGTCGTCAATACCTCCTCCCAACCGATCAAGACTATCCATGAGATGAGTCGTGTGGGAGACATGTTCATGGACCGAACTTCCTTCTTCCATCTTACATGATTTCTCTTATTGTGTGGAAGCGGTTGTCGATCCGATTGCCCAAACTTACTCTCGAGACTTGATCATATTTGATCGCGTCTACCATCGGCGATCTGCGGCACTGCAAGCCTTTGGACATAGTAGTCATCATATAGCATTTGGTCGTATTGTTTGACTTATGCGAAGTGCCTTGACTCTCATTGCTTTCGTTAGTCGATCGTCGATAAAGGCATCGGGTTTGGAGTAGTGAGAAAAACATGTGTTCTTCGTGATAAGAACATATTCCATGTTTCGTTTCCACTCTATAAAATTCGGACGGATAAAGAGTTTTGTGCGAGCATATTGATAATCGGTGTAGCGACATATCGAAAAGATAATGTAAACACATAAGCATACGATCGCACATAATTAGTAACAATAATATTGTAACCTTTTGATAAAATAATATTAATTGAAACCTCCGTCGCCCGAGGAATTCCACATGCAAGCCAGCGTGTGGGCGTTTTCACATGAACCCGCCGACCGGACTAAAATATACCTTTTAGTCGTTTAATTTCAATCCATATCGACTTATCCTTATGAATGAAATTAATGATTGGACCTTACTAGACCACATGACTATCATAAGAAGGGACTTAGTGGGAAGTTGTACTTGAGGTGATTTCTAAGCAATGACCACAATTTTAACGATGAAAATGAATTCTTAGAATTGACATACTCACTAGGATCATACAGCTTCGATCCAATTCCTTTGTTATATCGTTTTAAATCTATCTCTAGAGAACTTATGAAAAAATCGCATATCTGAGCCGTGCGTGTGGATGTTTACATGAAACTCCCAATTCTCAATAGATTAAAATGTTTTATTTAGAAATCTCGTCTAACAAACTTATGACAAACAGTGCGAAGCAAGCCAGCGTGTGGGCGTTTACTCACGGTCGTATCACTTTGTTTAGAGATCAAAAAGTGGAGGTCTTGACATTTAATTTAAAAATTAATATGTCGGGTTACTTGCTTAGTCTTTTGTTGAAAGGTTTGTCCATGCGAATCACGTAATCTTAGCATGCTTTTTATAGAACTCGACATGTAAAACATGCTCATGAAATCTAAAATATGCTTGAAAACAGCGATAAACCTAGCATGCTTACTATCGCGTCAATCACGAAACATATAATATGTTTGTCTCGTAATTTAAACATACATAGCATGCTTACGCATAATTTAAACATCCGACATGCTATGAGCGATTAAAAATAAAATAAAGCGTTCATCGCGGCCGCTCGTGGATCACGCACTTTCTGCTAATCTATTACATAGAATTGCAATCTGATCTTCATAAACTTGAAAAATGGGCCCGCGTGCATGGGCGGGACCGGATCGTCAGCGGATTCGGACCGGAAAATCGGATTCGAGGAAAAGCAGATGCAGGCTGATTTGGCCCAAAATGGGGTGGGCAGCAGTAGAAACCACGACCAGCGCGCTGCGCCGATCGTCGCGCCGCCTCGTGTGCTGCCGTGGGGCTGCCTCGCGATCGTGAAAGCGGCCGCGACCCGCCGAGCTTCGCGTCGCGACCATACTCGCGTTCGCGCCCGTCGTCGCTACCGCGCGCTCGTTGTCTCGCCGTCAGCGTGGTCGCGAGGTACATTCGCGAGCTGCGGGGATCTCGCGCGACAACGCGCCCGTCGCTGCGGCGGGCGCGATCGCGCGCCATTTGCGAACCTGGCGCGCCGTGATCCGCTCCGGCGTGCGGCCGCCGCCGCTTCGGCGTCGGCGGTGCCGAGGCATCCAGCAGCCGCGCCTTGCGCTGCGCTGTCGGCCGTGCGCGCCCGCCGCCCCGTCTACGATGCCAACTGTCGCGAAAAACGCGCGCCTGTTGGCGGCGTGTCTGCGGCGCCGCGCCGCGCTAACGTCTTGGCGTGTTCTGGCGCCCAGCGCCGCGCAGCGTGCCGTCGCCCTGCGCCGCGTCGCCGTCGCCCGGTTTTCGGCGTGCTTCCGTCGTCTCGTTTTGAAGTACGGATAAGATTTACGGAAAAAAATCTAATCTAACCACGATTTTCTCGTGGTGAAAAACAAATCCGACAAAAATAAAGCGAGCCACGATGAGCAGCGGATCCACAATTAATTAATTGCGCGTTATAATCAAGCGTGAATTAATCCAGCGAGGCGAATCGATCCGGGCTCGATACCAGTGTAGAAATCGATTTTAACCTATCCAGGATCTATCTTGGATGTTTAATTCACCATACATTGATTATATTCTAGCATGCACTATATAATTAATTGCAACACGTAGAGATTTTCTCGTGTTTACCTTTGAATCTGCAGGGGGATGAGCGGATCGAGACTCGTGCTTTGATCTTACGGGTTTGTATCCGATTGCCCGATCTCGATATCGGTGAGGATAATCTATGGAGAATGCTACGGAAAATCACTCTCCTTCCTCTAGTATTTTCAAAATAATCTCTCCCGAGCACTATGGGATTCTCGAAAATTGTGATGGGATAATTGAGGATTAGCCTTGATTTTATCTCTTACATTATATTTATAATGCATTACCATAATCCATGAGGAAAGGATTCATGCATATCCGTAAATATAATAATATCATTATAGGATAAAGAGATCAAATCCTTATCCGGAGAGAGAGAGGCGCCGATTTTCACTAAACAGCGGGCTGGATGGGCCGGTAGGAGGATCAAACCTGAGGAATAAAGATGGGCCTCAAATAAATTAATTATCTTATGTTGACCCATAACATAAATTAATTTATAAACATTCATTCATGCCACTAGAGAATAAATCTTGACTTACCCCTTTATTCAGAAGGTGGTCGGACTTGCACTTAGACATTCTGAATCCTCGTATTTAAGATATCGCGCGTCCATTAATTATTTAGAGCATTACATTGCTTAAAATAATTAATATCTTTAATTCATTAAGTAGTACCACTCGACCTTATTATTGTCTTGAGCTAACTCGACTGCGGGGTTTAGTACAATAAACATTTGAAACTTCTTAAGGGGCGTCATCATCTAGCGGATCGGTGACTCGTCTGAGATAACTAGCATGACATCTGAAACCGCCACCACCCGAGATCGGAGAATATTGGGTTAGAACATCTCTTGCACTTGTAACAAGTCGAAGTGATGGTCGACAACTCATACTCACCTAATACCTTATCGAGGTTTAGATCGTCGTAAGTCGTGAGATCTAGGTTCTTCACGGCGGTCGGATAGAAGAACTCGTCTCATTTGTGATCCATCGATACGTCGAGGCGTGCCGGCATAAACAAGCAACCAAGTCAGTCAATTCTTATCTATCACATGGCTATCACCGACAACTCGTCCTCAAGTTGTCTCGGTAGTGATTCTTTTATATCTCGTTAAGCGACCAATCATACGGACACGTGATCTTACACACTTGTATGATCTAACATATATGAGATAAGGGGACACAAATATATCTGATCAAGTAATCAATTCGGATAGGAGATTGTAATAGTGGTAACGAAACATTGTATATAAACTCGACTAAAGCGCTTTCGTTATACAAATCCAACTGACTTGGGAAAACTCGACTAGATATCTTGGCATCCTACTGTCTTGAGGAAGCTAGGAATCACTCGATATAGTGGACTAGTGGAAGATAGCGTCTTGTATCCACCGTTGGTCTAATCTTAACTTATCTCTTGCGGGACGGTTGGAGTTGATTAGCTCGGTTACGCAGGTGGAGTCTTACAGTTGCGGTCGCTTACTGCCGTGCACCGTCGTTGATCGCATCAATACGATGACGGGAGGTTCTGTGGGGTTCGACACCTTGTCGATCGCTTGGAAAGCGTTTGTTTACCAAGGATGAAGGAGGTCTTGGTGCAGAGATCTTCGACTAGGAACAAAGCTCTACTAGCAAAGACATAGTGGAACATCCATACGAAGGACTACACGTGGATCGGTGGATCCATGCAGTATGACGACAACCACCATATGGGAGTATCTAATCACATTCGTTTATCTCACTTTTAAGAATATTCTCGTCCTTCGTGATCGTTTTTGCGAGTTTGAGGAGGTGATCATGATAAATGCGGATCTTCTTAAAAGTGTTTTGGATCGAAGGGACGAGTCTTGCATATCACTACCTCCAGGAGAAGGGTGAGGCGATCTTGGCCAAGGCGATTGGAAGGACTACGTCCGTCTAAGTTTTCCATCGCCATGTGGCTTGCCATGCGAGGAAGACTTAAGGCGGTGGATAGATGAGATACATGAATATCTCACGGTATGTACCGTTTGTAATGTCCGTTTGAAACTCGCGATCATTTGTTTTTAAGTGTAAGGACACGGAGGCGGTTTGGAAGCGAGATCGAAGAATGGCTCTGTCTCCCAGGAGTATGACTACTATTGCCGGTGCTATCGAGCACATTAAAGGGAGAAGAAGGCGGGGTCGACTATCGTCCTCCGAGCTAAGCGATTGGATTAGCGACTCGGTAAATCACCTTTGGTATCGCGTAACAAGATCGACTTGAGGACATCCCGCGATGTGAAGACCATTGTGAAGAGTATTAAAGAAGATGTTTATCTTCTTTATATTCTATATATTACGTGGATCTTGTTATTTAGCATTTTGAGTTGGCCTTGTAGTGGTGAGGATGTCTCGGTCTTGTTCTTGGGTCCACTTTTGGGATGCCATATCTTGTATTCCATATCTTTTAGTGTTTTTGGGTGTGTGTGTTGAGGGTGTTTAGGCCCACCAAGCGATGCACCTCGTGTGGATGCATGTGTTCACATTCCCAATCCCTATGCCTCGATCACATTGCACAAGGGCCTTTCTTTTCCCAGTGGTCATGGGGTTTTAATGAGGCCATAGCCTGCGTCCTGAGGGGTTTGTTGAGGTGGTTTGTTTCTTTATCGCTTTCATAGGTTGAGCGAGTTCTTTCTTTGGCTATGTGTTTTGGCCTTTAGGTCTTTATCCCTCCTTGCCTTGTTTATATGGAAATTTGGCTGTATCCCCCTCGGATATGCCTGAGTTCGGTTTGTAATATGTTCTCCCGTTTTATGTTATTTCGTACGTTTTGACCAAAAAAAAAAAAGAGAGGTTCACAAGCTATGGACTCAATCCCAAAAGCATCTAGCACTTGCACTTCAAGCTCGGATTTCAGATGTCTTTGCTGTTGAAATCCACCCGGGTGCAAAAGTTGGAAAAGGAATCCTATTTGATCACGCAACGGAAGTTGTAGTAGGCGAGACTGCTGTGATCGGAAACAACGTTTCCATCCTCGACCATGTAACATTAGGAGGAATTGGCAAGTCAAGCGGTGAGCGGCACCTAAGATTGGCGATGGAGTCCTGATTGGTGCTGGGGCGACTATACTCGGAAATGTGAAAATCGGGGAGGGGGCCAAGATTGGCGCAGGGTCTGTGGTGTTGATAGATGTGCCGCCAAGAACGACAGCGGTAGGTAATTCAGCCCGATTAGTGGGTGGCAAGGAACAGCCAACAAAGCATGAGGAGATCCCTGGGGAGTCGATGGATTACACATCCTTTATGTCTGAATGGTCAGACTATATAATATGATTCCGACTACTAGTAATATTTAGGATGATTAGCTTGGTAAGTGGCTGCGAGGACTGTTACAATACATATCTAGTGATAAGCCCTCATTGTCTGTTACTGCTATACTTGATTTGATTATGGTATTAGTTGGAATAAATGAGAGGGGTGGTGAAGCCTCATTGTTCATTTACTTTCACAATGAGCTGTTGATTGTACATACAGAATTACCGATCATGTTAGCCCGTACATTTATCAAGTTTTTAAAGGCTATTCGATGTTTGCATGTTTATTGAATTTGCAGTATTCTTAATTAGGTCTATCATATAAAGCATTTTTGATATATAAGCCTCTTTTGAATAATTAAGGGGTAGAAACCAAGAAAAAATTATTATTTATATAAGAAAACCGAAATAAAGTGAGAATGAAACTCAATTCGAAATTTGCTATGCATAAATCGAATGTTAGAACTAAACCGGACCAAACATGCATTAGATATTAAATTTCTATTTACATTGTGGTTGTGCCGAACGTTACGGACTTACGGTTTGAATGGAACCGATACTAATTCTAAAGGTTTAGAATATATTTGTTTTTTTTGTAAAAATCCAGTATTTGTGCATGGATTTGCTTTTCATCCATCAAAGAATAAGATAATTTTGGCACGAAAACTCTTGTACATCCGTCTGCACGGTGCGGACGAATAAAACTATCATTTTCTTAACAAAAATATCATTTACATTGAAGAAAAGTATCATTTGTTTTTATACTGTAATTCGAAAGTATCATTTATATTGAAGAAGAGTATCATTTGTAATGAACTAAAATATCATTGTCCGTATATACAGACGTCCGTACAGGAGACCACCTCTAATTTTGGTTGCTGACTCATGGAGATACCTTGGTATTATTTGGTTACGACACTCATCTATTAAGATATCCCAATATTCCTCATTCACAAAACTCTAGAGACGAGGACAAAAGGAATCCATGAAGCTCTATGGATGGGAACAAAAGGGTTCATTTTTTAGGAAGCTATAACATTGGAAAAATAAAAAAAAAAGATAATATACTTGATAGTGAATAAAATACAATATACTAATAAGTACATGTGGCCTAACCACATGTATCATATCGGGTACATGAGCGTCAAGTCAGTAAGACTATTACATTTAATTGGTCCACGAAGTTGGGTTTGAAAGCCTATATGTATAAGTCCAGGTCGAAGTCTCTGACAGTGAACGACATCGTGTATAGTTGAATATGGTCAACAAAAGGAGTTTTGTCTTTGAAAGGGATCTGGCTCTTCTTGATAGAGACCTAACACGAAAAACATAGCTCTGGTCTCGGAAGATCTACCTACATCCTATTCCTAAAAGAATTAGAATTGACTCTAAGACCATCCCTATATCTATAAATACCTCGATCATGAAGGTATCATGTGCGCAATCTTAAACATTCAATAAGCCTTAAGCGTAATACATTATTGACTTGCATCGTCAGAATGTCTACCTGGAGATTCCCTCCTACTCTGTTTTTCAGTTAGCCTGATCCGTACGACGTTCAGCTACCCAAGATGACATTCCGATTCTTCGCTCACGATCATCGCTTGATTATTACCACGAGATATATCTATTTCTATAATTATTTATTAGATTTATTAAATTGAATCTATAGTATTATTTTTCTTATCTATTATTAGTGATGAAAGACAATTATGAAGCATAAAAAATTTCTCCGGTCAGCTTATGAGCATTCAAGAATCGCCATCTAACAAAATATTCTAACTAACAAGATTTCAACCAGTAAAAATACTACTACTACTACTAATTACAACCACCTAATATAGATTATTCTAATCTACAAAAGCCTATTCTTGCAGAGAAAGATCATAGTATTCCATCATGAAAATTCTCTCACTTTTGCTTAAATTCCGTGGGAGGCATAAAGAAATCCGGTTTCAATCCATAAACATTGAAATCCACCTCTTCAAGCTTCCACGTCTCCTGCATCTCTCGTTTGTGGTTTGCAGACTCTTCTCCGTATCTAAAAACAGTGAAGAAGGTCTTTCCACTCTGTGCGATGTTGACGCCTTCGACGAGCTTGTAGTCTTCGATGACAGACTCAGTACTGGTTTCCCAGAAAACATCACTGTCTTCCTTGCAGGTTTTGACAGAGAGCAGCCTCGAATCCTCTAACTTAACCAGGAGGCCCGATCTCTGGCTGAAGTAGCCCCAGATGGTGTGGTGGATGATCTCGTGCTTCGGCCCGCTCTGCGCCTCCAGCGTCGACTGGTTCGTGTCAATCTTCAGTATGAAGCAATCCTCGTCGTTGATGATCTTCTCGCCGATGCACACCGCGTCTATAAATAAATTTGCCGCGGCTCGGGGATCCAGTCCCTGTAAGAATCGGCGTAATAGTCGAGGTGGGCCCTTGGAGATGGGCCTCTGCTGGTTGGAGGACTGCCTCCAGGAGATCTTGCCGTTGCTACCGGATATGACTTTGGATCCGGATATGAGCATCTCGAGGCACCACTTGTCCGGATTCTTCTGCCAGAGGACGAAGCCGCCAGCCTGCTCGTTGCTCTTCGTCTTGACGGACTCGTCGCCCTGGTGGAACTCCGACGCGCTAATCTTCACCTGCCCGACCACGCACATGCTGCTCAGGGCGTTGAGCGCCGTCTGCCCGCCCATTGCGGCTATGTATTGCTGCACGATGTACTTGGCCGTCGAGGCCTCCTGCATGCAGCGACAGACGTGAATAAAGACGAGAACAAAAACAAGAACAAGAACAAGAACAAGGAGGAGCAGTACTGACGATGGATGCGTGCTTGACGGCGCGCTCGATGGATCTGTCGACCTGGATCTGGAAGGGGAGGATGGGGCAGCCGACGATGCTGAGGATGAAGCTCATCTCGTTGTATCTGCCGACGATGAGAGGCGACGACCACTTGTCGGCGGTCTGGGCCTTCATCCACGCGGCCATGGCCTGCCAACGCTGCACCCCGTTGCTGCCGAGGGCCGCGAACATCTCCTCCGGGATCGGGACCTCCAGCACCGTCTCCAGCGTGTCTTCGCGCTCGAAATTCGGGCACATTTTCCGCATCACTAATTTCTGTTTGTTTTTCGTCGACGTCATTTTTGTTTCTGTTTTCAACAAGAAAGTGATCGTTCGACTATCTGTTGTGGAGGAAGATGAATCTGATCATCAGAAAAGAAAATTTATTGCAATCAATGAAGATGATGAACCAGTTTCTTTTTTTTTTAATAAAAAAATTTGTTTGTTTGAAAGGATTTTAGGTGGGCTGGCGTGGTCGTAGGAGTCGTGTGGGCACGATGTAATTTTTTTTTTTCATTTGGATTTGTAATTTGTGAGATGTTTTTCGAAATAAATTTGTGTTTGGAAGAACGGAAGATCTGAGTGTGAGTGTGATCCTATTTTGGCTGTTCATTATGGCCACGTGCCTATAGTTTTATAAATAAGAAAACGTAAAAAAGATTATGACTTTTAAATAAAAGAATATAATATTTTTTCGTGATTCTGTTCAAATCCTCATTTTTCTCTTTATAGCAAAAATAGTTTATTTGACAGTTTTGCTTTACAACCTTAATTGTCGCTCAACTTTACAAATTAACTCTTTTAACCGGAAATAAGTTAGGGTTTAACCATCTAATGACCATAAAAAGCTTGCTGGATTAACCTAGTTTCCAACAAAATAAACTAGAACTAAAAAATACTTCATCCGTCCCATCCAATACGATCATTTCTTTTCGATACCGTTATTTAGGAGAAGTGTACACTTAAAAGTGAATAAAATGATTAAAAATAGGTAGGTCTCATAACTTTTGAAGAGATAATTATTTTCTTAAAAGGAAACAGGCCATCTTGAATCGGACATCCCAAAAAAGAATACAGATCATTTTGGGTGGGACGGAGGGAGTAATATTTTTAAGTAAATTTTTAATCATTCTAAATATACCATGATATCACTTCTGATTGAGTTACTTTCATTCAACTATACCAGTTAGACTGCTTTTATTTGGAATTGAGTTATGCTTTTAAGTCAATACAGTTGGAAAACCACATGAAAACAAAGAATAGAGTTCAAAATTAAAGGTTCTAGATAATAGTTGTGATTTTTTCACTAAAACATAAATTCATTTTTAGGGTATTGATTAATATAATTAGACCTACATTTGTCAAAAGCGTGAGCTCACAAAAGCTGCTATTCTTCAACGGCTAAATATTAGTTAATATCCCA
Organism: Salvia rosmarinus; assembly: GCA_036937905.1. Taxonomy (NCBI): domain Eukaryota; kingdom Viridiplantae; phylum Streptophyta; class Magnoliopsida; order Lamiales; family Lamiaceae; genus Salvia; species Salvia rosmarinus. The sequence continues at coordinate 1,286,788 of CM072823.1, read as the reverse complement.
ACGTTTCATGATTTTTCACTTAATGTTTCAACGTAAGCATATTGTTATTTTGGTCCTTAACGTTTCATAAAATTTCATTTAATATCCCGTCGATCAATTTTTAATGTACAAAAGCTTATGTCACTGCCAAAATTCTATGCTGGATTCCAATCCTTATAAAAATGAAATAAAAGCATGAAAAAGCTACATCCAAAGCGACGTCGTTCTATTTCTTCTGCTTATATTAGCGTGGAAAAGAAATGGAATTAAACCACATAAGTATTTGTAAGCGAAAATTTTCTAAAATATTATAGACCAAAATAATAATATGCTTATATTAGATATTAATTAAAAAATCGCTAAAGATTGAGATATTAACTAATATTTACCCAACTTCAATTGTTAAACCTATGAATGCTGGAAAATCCCCAAAATTGGTAGAATTCGACCGATGGCTTTGCTTCTCGGAATTGGAAGGCCATTCTCCTCTGCAGTTCAACGATTCCACCTCCGATGCTTCTCCACGTCACTCCCCTGTATTGCTTACACATCTCTTTTCCTCTTGCATTTACACATACATATACATATAAATAGACATGCTTAGTAAGTATATTTGCGCACAGACAAACACACGCATATACATATCAATGGAGTATTTTTGACTGGAAGCTATTCGTTAACAGGTGTTAAGGAGGAGAAAGTGAGTTATATGGAAACACGGGGTAAGTGCAGTTCTATTCATCCATCTGCCGTTGTTCATCCAGATACTATATTAGGTCAGGTATTCCCATTTTTTCCCTGTAATGAATTAGATTGTGGTCAAGATTTTAACTTGTGGAATTGTGTGACTAATGTGAATAATTTGTACATTTTTCGGCTGAAATACCTCTATGCTGCAAATTGAGTCAAGAAATGAAATGGGATCACTTTATTACTTGTGCACAAGATGAAGCTGCAAATGTTTGTAAGAAGCTGAGTTTTCGAAGAATCAATCAGTTTTTACAACAGCCCTTGTCTGAGGAATTGGAAATAAAATCGTACAATCTTTTCTGCGCAAGGGGACTTATTGGCAAACATTTCCTCAGTAAAGCCATTCATAGACTAATCTTCTTTGTGCCAATGAGTTTGAAATAGAGAATCACCATAGCATCTGATATATATGTACTAACTTTGGGGATATTTCTAGCAATTAGATAAGCATGTTAATGGATTTCAGTCAAAATGGCTTGGTTGCCAGCCATAAGTTTTTATCTATCAAAAGGAGAAAATAAAGATGATAAGGGTCATGATATTGCTATTCTTGAAGCTGGCATGTAGTAATTGAATTGGCCAGACTTGTTTTAACTATTAAATTCATATTAAGGTCTCTTAAACTGTTTTAGTGATTGGGTCTCAAACCATTGACAGTTGCAACTGAGGTGGATAAATATCAGGAAATATATTTTCAAATATAGTGTCTGGTGTGATTACTGTTGACTGCATTTGGTTAGTTGTAGTTTTATGTTTTGATGTTTTCTTAAGATAATGGTTAGCTATTAAGCATCTATGACTCAGTACGTCATTAAACTGCTTAGCATTTCCACTGGACATGCTTCAAGTTATAGAAGGTAAATGATGAAGAGGAAGTGCTGTTTCTTAAGTAAAATTTGTGTCATGCTCACATGGCTGGCCACTACAAATATGGATTTCTAATAGCATAATCTAAGGATCCATTCTGTTCCTCTGAGGCCCCCTATTGAATTTATTGCGCTATTAAAAAAGATTAATTTTTGAAAAAAATTGTGTCAAGTAACTGGTATATAACAACTGAGTATACTGAACCAATATGGATTTGGTTTACCACTCTATTTAATATAATTCATAGATAATAGTTATGGTTCTATTCTGTGCTGCTATCTTTTGAATTCTAAGATATTGTAGATTGATTAAGTCTTATCCAAATGCAGGGTGTTTCCATTGGTCCTCTTTGCACAGTTGGACCTTCTGCAAAGTTAGGGAATGGTTCAGTTATATCTGGGTAGCCATGTCTTTGGACATACAAAGATAGGGGATTACTGCACTTTGATGATGTGAAATAGTTGTTTCTCATGACTATGACTGGTTTAAAGTTGTCAGTATTCCTTCATTCAAAGCTGAATCTGCCTACTGTGTCTATAAGGGCACTGTAGTTGGTGATGATCTTCTTGGTAGTACTGTTATTGGAATTTGGAAACAACAATTTTATTGGGCATCATGTTGTGGTAGGCATCAAATGTCAAGATCTGAATTACAAGGTACGTTGCAAAATCAAGACATTCTCTTTGCAATCAAGCATTGTTGTAAGAAAAAAGAATAAAACTGAATTAGTGTCAAAACTCTGACTCTCACACTTTGATAAGTGTATATTGTTAAGGGTTATTGGCACATAAATACAACAACTTTAGGTCAAGTTTGGTTTTTTCCACGAACTTTAAAAATTGTTATAAAATACACAAACTTAATAACTTTAGTTATTTTACCATGATTTCAAATTTAATCTAAATTATATATGACTTGACATCTCGAAATTTACCACAGACAAAACGGTAAGTGATATAAAAGACATCGTAGAGAGAGGATATCGATTGTTTTTATCCCAACTAGAACCAGACAATGAAACAAACGAGAATACTTAATTTTTATAATGATGGTTGACGCGGTGAATCCTAAAAATAAAAACTCTGATTTATTTTGATGGAACGAAGATGTGTTATGTCCTCTCTCTACGATGTCGTTTATATCACTAACTGTTTAGTCTATAGTAAATTTCCGATATGCCAAGTCAGATCTACTTTGACTTGAATTTGAAATTATGGTAACATCACTAAAGTGATTAAGTTAGTGAATTTTGTGACAATTTTTAAAGTTTGTGTAAAAACCAAAATGAACTCCAGATTGATGTATTTATGCGCCAATAGCTCTATTAGTAACATAGATTTTGGAACATGAAAGAAATGTGGCATGTTTTATGGCTTAGTAGCAATTCAGCATGCTAGGTATTTATATGATACCCGAGTAACTTGTTGATTTGATATTAAATAATTTACTTAAAAAATGGTGAAACAGAAATGGGAGTAAAATTGCTGAAAATTAAGTAGATAGTTATATATCCTCTCACTGTAGAATATAGTGAGCGATATTGATTTTTCTTGATCTTTTGATCAAATATGTATAGTCAAATTCCCTGAACTAGTGGACATGGCTAGTGATTTGCATTATACCGTTACTTTACTTCCATATTACTGTATATGGTATAATTCATGAGACACATATGTTGATGTAGTTGTGATTGCCACGAAACGGAGTTTTTGAAGTGGTTTAATTAATTTTAGCCAGGGAATGAATGTTTCCTTGAGATTGGGGACAACAATGAGATTAGAGAATATGTATCTATCCATAGATCTTCACGCCCAGATGAAAGAACAGTAAGTAACATGACTTTTTGCTCATTATATTAATTGCTTTGGCATCATCATTATATTAATTGCTTTGGCATCTGAAGTGTATCATTAGTCAAATATTCTATACCTCACAATGCTTTCATCAACAGATCATTGGCGCTAACAATCTTATAATGAGATCTTGTCACATTGCACATGACTGCAAAATGCGTAACCATAACATTTTTGCAAATAACACTCTATTGGCAGGCCATGTAAATGTGGAGGTAGAGCTCTAGTTGTTTTCCTCTTAACTTTTAGCTTTCACTGTAGATTCTTAGATGCTATTATTTCATTGATGTAATGACAAAGTTGTTAAATTTGTTAAATTGCAGAATTATACTCACACAGCAGCGGCCACTGTTATACATCAGTTTTGTCATATTGGTTCTTTTTCTTTCATTGGTGGCGGGTCAGTGGTAAGGACTTATGCTTGGAATATCCTCGATTGTAGTGATAAATCTTATTTTGCTGAGCACTCAAGCATGCTATAAAAGGATCTTCCTTGTTGATGTACAGTTCTCTTATTTTCTCATTGGCACTTGACTAAATCCCTGTGGAGTATCATATATTTGGCTTTCGATTCAGTTTTAATTTTTAAATGTGGCTGCATGCCTGATGCTGATCTTCCTTGTTGATGTACAGTGCTCTTATCTTCTTGTTGGATCTTGAATAAATCCCCATGGAATACCATATATTTGGCTTTGGATTCAGTTTGGATACGGCTGCATGCCTGATGCTAAACTTGATAACTTGATGCCTATCTGCACCACCTCACTGATATTTGCTCCCTGCAAAATAATTGAACACCCTCTCAACCACTCCCACAGAAATCTTTCCACATGTTATTTATACATTGGTTGCATCCTTTGTGCTTATGACATGTTAATTTCTCTATAATTTTATATCAGTAACTTTGGAGAGCTGAAACTTTGATAATGATGAAACTTCATGATTATCTGATTGACTTCTGTTCAATACATGCCATGGCAGAACTGATGGTGTGATGACAATATGATCCTTTGCTAACAGCTCATTTTATTATCTCTCTGATGTACCTCAAAAGGTTTCTCAAGATGTACCCAAATACACAATGGTCTCTGGTGAACGAGCTGGGCTACGTGGATTAAATCTTGAAGGTCTAAGACGCCTTGGGTTTTCAGTTGGGGAGGTTGGTTTTTGGTCAGTTCATAATGCACTTATTGTATATGATAGTTTAGTTATTCCTCAAATGTGATCTCCATTACTGAATTAGATTTTATAGATCTTCTTCCTTTGTAACAACTTTTGGTCCCTGAGATTGTCGGATCCAGAATACGTTTTTATCTGATCTTTAAGACTCTATGAGAATACTAATAGTCAATTGAGTTTTTGTACACTCGATACAGATTTTTTAGGGCTGACAATTTTCGACATGATACGAACTCGCTTGAAATTAACGGATTAGTGTTCAGCCTTATAGTGTTCGTATCCTTATCGTGTCGACACGATAAGGACATTATAATTTCATGTCGTGTTCGTGTAACACGATAATTTTCGTGTTGCATTCGTGTTTGTGTCGGATCGTGTCGTTTTCATGTAATTGATAATATTTATATATATTTAATATTAATTTAATTATATTTTATATATTTTTATTTCTTTTATTAATTTAGTTTTTAATTTTGATTTGAATTTGTCATTTCGTTTCGTATCGTGTCGTGTCAACACGAAAAAAATCGTGTCGCATTCGTGTGCTCGTGTCATGCTCATATGTCAGTACATTTAATGTCGTGTTCATGTTTGTGGCTGACAGATCCTTAACGGGTCGTGTTCGTGTTGGGTCTTATCGTGTCGTGTCGTTATCGTGTCGACACGATTACCACCCGACACGTACGAATTGTCAGCCTAAAATTCCTGGTTGGCATTATTGAAAATCAAGTCTCCCAACTACAGATAAAAGAAGAAAAAGAAAACAGAAGGATGTTCTTATATACTCTGAAATGTAACAGTATGCATTCCGACCATGACTTTACATGATATATCTCAGATAAAGAGCCTTAGAGCAGCTTATCGAAAAATATTCATGCTAGTGATGGAAGTTCTCATAGCATCGAAGACCCGGTGGCGAATTGGTAGTTTTCTATTCGTTTATCTGCTGGGATTACTCGAATCTTGATTTTCCTCCTAAATGTTTTCCCACTTCTCGGGAAGGATGAGGAATTGGGTCAGCGGCATCCGTCGGTTTGATGGTAGAATCCATTCAGGATTCTTTTGCGGAGGATCGTGAGGTATTTGCAAGTTTAGGTCACGGATTGGATCTTAATATTGAATGGCATTGCCAGGTAATTTCTTTTCATCTCGTTTAAGGGCAAATACTTTTAAAACCATCTGCATTCTCATTATCACAGATATCAAGTTTTGGTTCCTTGGTTTTTGCCTTTTTGGTGCAGATTTCATCAATGGAGCCATAATGTTGATCTAGGAAACACACGAGGCTTTTCTTGTAAAAGCGACATTGCGGTTTGTATCCATCGGATAATTTGTTGAACAACGTGATAGCGGCGGGGAGCCGTGGCGGCGTCGAGAAAGGGCGAGGAGGGCCGAGGGCCTTTGTTAATTTATAGAAGGCAGGGGCGGGCTTGAGCCCTTTGTTAGTGGGCTTTTAATTCTAGTTTATTTCGTTATGTTTCTAAATTTAGTGTTTAGGGTTTCTATTTTTGGTAAGAGTAGATAGGTATTTAAAACCTAATTAGAAATTTGCAGCTTTCATTATCGTTTAATAAAGATTAAGTCCGGAGACTTTTGGGCGGCGCAAGTTGCGAAATTTCTTTTCGCCTGGTTTTATCAATTGGTCCGACCGGATCCGTTCCTTGGAATAGCGAGATCAAAATCGAATGGATAAAGCTGAGGCCGATCGGTAGAGATAATGGCCGGACGAGCAGTACAAGAATCGGCCGAGATCGCTGAGTCCTTAGCAGCGTCGAAGGTGATCTTGCGATCGTCGACGGAGGAGCATTCGCCGAGGGATCGGCGCAGGGAGACACGGAGACTCCGTCCGCGGACGACCCGGCCAAGAGGCGTAGCACCATGCCGACCTTTGAAGGAGAAGACTCGATTGGATGGATAGCGGTGGCGGCGATTCGAGATACATGGTACTCATCGAAAGGAAGATCGCGGCCGTGTGGTTCTATGGGCGAACTGCCTTGTATTGGTTGGCGTGGTTGAGCGAAAGTCGAAGAATGTCGTGGGATGAGTTCACTGACGATGGTAGCACGGTTTGACACCCGCTTTAAAGGCGGCGGTTCGAGCAGTGTCAAAATTGACAACGAGAACAGTGGAGGATTACATATCGTTGTTTGTCGATTCGCGAGTCGAGGTTCGGTACATCGGATGCACATTATTTGGGTAATTTTATGAGCGGGTTGAAGGTCCGATTCGGGGCTCATTACGGTTGCTTACAGCCGAATGATTAGGAAGGCGACAATGGAGTTAGCGAGGATATCGAGGACAATCATCGCTTTCGAATGGAGGGCGAGTCTGGCCTTGATGGTTCGAGGATGCGTTCGAAATTTTTCGCGGCGCTAGAAGCGATACCACGGCGGCGGGAGGCGGCACTATCACGAAGTCGGCGGCGGTTTTCTAAGACGGCAGGCGATCCTCGATGACAAATTCGGGGCTGTCCGGGCGATCCTTGCCGTTCTCGGCTCACTCGGCTTCCGCCAAAGTGTTAGAGGACCTCGGGCGAAAGGGCGTGTTTTAGGTGTAATAAACCCTTTACACCGGACATGATCGCCTTTTCAAGCAATTGAGGTGATGGTAGGCGGGAGGGCGAGGTTGGATCTCCAACGGTATGAGTGTTGCGGTGGCGGAGACGAAGAGAGTCGGGAGGATCGGGGGGTGCGGAAGAAGCCGGTGAAGATTTTCCGGTTTATTCTATGGTCGGAATTTTTAGCCCTCGTCTTATGAGACTTGGGCGTGGTGGAAGGGTGCAAAGTGACAATCTTGATCGATAGTGGCTAGCCACAACTATTCTTCGTCCTTGGTTTCCATACTACGGTGAAACCGGATAAGGCAGGCGATTCGGGGTACATTTGGGGGCGGACACCGTCGAGAATCGGAAGGGGTGTGTAGGTAACTACCTATCTCGTTCTTAGGGGTGCTATTAAGGCGGATTGTTATGTGTTTGCCACAGGTGGCGTTGATATAATCACAGGAGTTGCGTGGTGGCCACATTGGGGAGATTCGCACAATTGGGAGACTTTGACTATGAATTTTGAGTGGAATGGGGTCGAGTGGAGTTAAGGGGACGGCGATGTCGGAACTTAGTGAGCCTTGGCGCTGATCGAGACCGCGGAGGTCGAATTTTGGCGATTGTTCTTGATCGCGAACCCACGAAACTATCTAAGGCCATAGTGGGAAGTTAGATGATGTCTGAAAGCGGCATGTTGGGATTTTGAGGAGCATGAGTGCGCCCCTCGTCGGACAACGGACCACCGGATAGAGTTGGCCCGGGCAAAGCTTTGTCGGTCCGACCTTCACAGTGCGGACACTGCGAAAAGATGAAATTGAGCGATTGGTGAAGGCATGCTGCTAGCGAGCATTATCTGCCAAGTTCGAGTCCTTTCTCGAGTCGGTACTATTAGTTAAAAGAAGATAACGATTGGTGATTTTGTGTGGATTAACGAGCTCGATAAGTCCGGTGGCGGACAAATATCCGATTCGGTGATTCGAGAGATCTTTGGATGAATTGGCGGCGATTGTGTTCTCAAAATAGATTTACGCTCGGTTACCATCAAATCGGTGGTTGGTCCCGACGTCCATAAGGCGGCATTCGGGACACATAGCGGGCATTATGAATTCTGGTAATGCCTTTCGGATTAATGAATGCCCGTACATTTCGATTTGCCATGAATGACTTATTTCGCCATACTTGCGGAAGTTCGTATTAGTATTTTTTGATGATATCTTGGTTTATAGCCGATCTTGGGCGGACCACCGGGAGCAGTTGAGTTTGGTTTTTCGTATTTTAGAAGATAATCAGTTTCGAGCTAATAGGAAGAAGTGTGCATTCGGGTGCCTCAAGGTTGAATATTTGGGACATATTATTTTGCGGGCCGGGGTAGCGATGGACCCGGCAAAAGTCGATCTTGTCGTGGGTGGCATGACCTCTTTCGGTCCGCGAGGTCAGAGGATTTTAGGGTTGACAGTTATTATAGGAGGTTTGTGAAGGGGTATGGCCTTATTGCTCGTACTCACGGCCTTTGAAGAAAAGCGCCGATTCGGTTTGAATGGCCTTTAGAGGCCGAGAGGCATTGAACGCATTAAGAAGGCGTTAGCGGAGGCGCCGTGTTAGCTATGCCTCGGTTTGATCGCCCGATTTGTGGTGGAGTGTGATGCATCGGGAGCAGACAGGGCGGTGCTAAATGCGAGGCGGCACGAGACATAGCATATTCGGCAAGTCCTTGGTGACCGCACCTCTCCAAGTCGACTATGGCGTGAAATGATGGGGTTGGCCTTAGCGATGCAAAGATTGGCGGCCATATCGATTAGGCGGCGGTTTGTGGTCTTGCGATCGATCACCGACCTCAAACATCTCCTCACTCAACGCATAGCGACGCCATCGCAGCAAGTTTGGGTGGCAAAGTTCTTGGGAGTGCGATTTTGTGATTGAATATAAAACAGGCATCTCAAATTGCGGCGGATGCCGCTTTCGAAGGGGAGGCCTCGTTGGTTGCGGTTAGTGGCTTGAGTGGTTGGGATTGGGCGATGTGGGAAGAGCGACAGCGGGATGAGTTTATGCGGGCATTGTTCGAGGCGTTGGACACGAAACCCACTAGTAAACCGGGTTTTGAGTTGAGGGAGGCGATTGTTCTTTAAGGGACGCTTGGTGTTGGTGAGGTATGTTCATGAGTTCGAGTTATGTGTGATGCTTAGTTGCGAAGGCCAACTATGAAACGATGTCTCTGTAGGGGTCTACTACTGACCACTTGCCCGTTCGGATCGATTTGGGAGGACATTTCGATGGATTTCATCACTTGCTTGCCCAAGTCGAAGGGATACACGCCGATTTTGGTGGTGGTGGACCGCTTGTCCAAATATGGGCACTTTTGCTTTCAAGCCGCCGTTACGGCGGCGTTGATGTGAAGTGTTTGCGAGGAAGTGGTGCATCTGCATGGGATTCCGCGATCGATTGTAGTGATCGTGACTCGCTTGTTTGTCGGTGCGTTTTGGAGCGAGTTATTTGCGTTATCCAGGAACACGGTTGAAGTTCGATTCGCTTATCATCCGGAAGCGGATGGTCAAACAAGTCTTGAATCGGGTGGTAGAAACATATTTGCGTTGTTTTACTTGTGAACAACGAGCGATGGTTACGGTGGCTTCCATGGGCGAATATTGGTATAATACGCGTTTGACGATTGCCGGGTTACCCATTCGAGGTTGTGTACGGGCGGCCTCTCCCACCATCAAGCGATTTTACCTAGTGAAAGTAGGGTGGGCTGCTGTGGTGACGTTCTAGGCGGTAGGGATGCCATGATGGTGCTCTGAAGAGTAATTTGGAGAAAGCGCAGAGCATGGTTAGCGAGCTAACAAGCATCGCCGGAGGTGATCTTCCATGTTGGGGATAAGGTGTTTCAAGGTTGGCCTCGTCGTCGATCTCACGGTTTTTTGCCACCTCGCATAGCTATCACCCAAGTTTCTACGGGCCGTTTTGGTGGGCGTATGGGTGCTACAGACGTCTGTTGTCCTTGCCGCCACAAGCCGCATACACCGGTGTTTCATGTGTAGCGAGATGTGACGCGTAGTGGCGACCATCCCGGAGGTGAGTTGCGGCGAGTTCGGAATTACCGTGGGGCGGTGTTTGAGCCCGGAGGTGCTAGCTTGGAGGAATGGGCGTGAAAAGGGAGGATGAGAGCATTTGTTGGTTAAGTGGGTCGGGCGATCGGTTGATGAGACTACTTGGATTAGCAAAATCGGTTTTGAGCGGTTCCGACTTCAACCTTGAGGACAAGGTTATTTCGAAGGAGGATGGAGTTGATAGCGGCGGGGAGCCGTGGCGGGCGTCGAGAAAGGGCCGAGGATGAGCCGAGGCCTTTGTTGGTTTACCAAGGCGGGACGGGCTTGAGCAAATCGTTCGTGGGCTTTTAATTCTAGTTTATTTCGTTATGTTTCTAAATTCGGTGTTTAGGGTTTCTATTTTTGGTAAGAGTAGATAGGTATTTAAAACCTAATTAGGTTTGCGGTTTTCATTATCGTTTAATAAAGATTAAGTCCGGAGACTTTTGAGGCAACGCAAGTTGAAATTTCTTTCGCCTGGTTTTATCACACCGACAAGACATTCAATTTTAGCTTGGAAAAACTATTTTGAGCATGTAAACCAATTTGAATATATCTCACTCCCTCCCCACCCACAATGTGTAAGCTTGAAATTTCATGAAATAGGTGATGTGTTACAAGATCAACGATTTATATTAAAGGATGGTGGTTAGCACATAAATTTCAATGTGACCATTTTTGGATTGTGTTAAGTGTTCCCCAACAAAAAACGTGTTTGTTTTGCTATTTGATTGGGTGATGGCTAATATCTTTGCAGTGAGATCTCGCGCGTTTCAAAACTTGTTTATTTATATATTCATTTAGAGGTATTTGATTTGTTTGATTATACATGATTGATAAAATAATTATATTCCATCAATATATTTGGTTTGCATAATTAAGCTTGTGAACAAGGGTGTGTACGGATTGAATCGAATCGAATTGAAAAAATCGACAAAATCTATAGGTCTCGATCGGTTTGATTTTTATTAGGTTCGATTTTAAAATTTTAGAAGCAAGTTCGATCGATGGCGAACCGATTAAAATTATTGATATAAATATATATTATATATTATATTATTTAACTCTTTGTTTATTTGTGGTTTTATTGGATATTTGTAATATGCTTTGAAAATATATTAACTTTGTGATGTTTTATTAGATTTTTGTGATATTATGAATTTTGTGATGCTTGTGTGTAAAATTAGAATAAAACAAATATTTAATATATATATATATATATATATATATATATATATATATATATATATAGGTTGGATCCAAGAGAACTCATCTTTTTGAGAACTTGAGAACCATGCATAAGGCGTTGAAGATAATGCACAAAACAAGTATAAAGTTGTGCATAACGAAAACTTTCTAAAATTGTTGCACAACAAAATAATTTTAGAAAGTTTTGGTTATCATGCTTTATACTCGCTTTGTGCATCATCTTCAACGTCTTATCGTGATTCGCGAGTTCGCAAAAAGATAATGGTTCTCGTTGATCCACTCCATATATATATATGAGAACCACGTCTTTTGCGAACTACGTGAACTATGCATAAGATCGGCAAAGATGATGCACAAAAGCGGTATAAAGTTGTGCATAACGAAAACTTTCTAAAATTATTTTTTTGTGTAACAGTTTTAGAATGTTTTCGTTGTGCACAATTTTATTGGTTTTATTCATCAATTTTGTGCATAGTTCTCAAGTTCTCAAAAAAGATGAGTTCTCATTGGATCCAACCCCTATATATAATCTGTCGATTGTCAGAATCGATCCAAATTGATCGACTTCTCGATTCGATTTTCGATCGGTCCTAAGATTTAAGTCAGTCAGTTCGATATTAAAAATACTATTTTGATTCGGTTTTTGGTTCGTATAATTTTGGTCGGTCGGTGGTCGGTCAAACCAACCGACACCCTTCCCGTGATGGATAACTTGATATGTGCTCCAATCACCCATTTGAATGATAATTTATTATCCCAAATTTGAGTTGATTATTTAACTTTCATTCACTTTATATAATGCAAAATTTCAAAACCCACCTCATTAAAATTATTTTTTGATAGGTCCCGCTAGTACATACTGGTGTATGAGGGTAGGGGTGCTTATTGGATCGGTTTCGATTAACCGAAACCGATATCCATCAAATCCAATAACCGATACCGAAATCGATCGGTTAATCGGTTAACCGATTTAACCGATCGGTTAGTCGGTTCGGTTATTGGATACCCAAATTTATCCAATTCAGAAAAAAAAAACACATCATATTAAGTTCTTAACTATTAACTTCTGTATTTAATTTAATAATAATAAAATAATAAATTAATAATTATTTAATTTAATAATAATAATTAATAATTATTTAATTTCGGTATTTGGGTATACTCATTCGGTTATCGGTATACCCGATAACCAAAATTAACGTCAATTCATTATCTAATATCGAACCAAATATCCAATTAATCGGTTATTGGATACCGATAACCGATGGATATATGTTCGGTTCGGTAATACCCGTTATCCACTTACCCAATAAGCAGCCCTATATGAGGGGAGGGGAAAGGGGGATATACTCGTTAGACAAATTTAAAACTTTTTCTGGAGACAAGTCTGACTGGTTGATGACAGCAACTGATCGGGTAACTAGCAGTCCAGTACTGTTAGTCAGTTCAGATAGAAAATATCGTGTATTTAGTAATATCAGTTAGTAAACCTACTAACTGTTAAGAAAACAAGTCAGTTGGACTGATAACTGATGTACGTACGGAATGTGGTGGTTAATAGATTTGCATTATTGAAAACAGAGACTCAGGTTTAAACACTTAGTCAACTATTGATTAGTCAGTTTTCAGTTTATATCTCTTCGGTATAGAACAAATACTAATAGAGGGTTTCCAAATAATGTTGTACTATTGTGTATTGTTGATGGCAGTTCAATAACATATAATTTTAAAGTAGAACTGAAAGTAAATGACACGTTGAGTTTTACGTGGTTCGAAGAGATTAACCTCCTACGTCCACGGAATGATTGCTCTGTCAATCCATTAACTTCAGATCTATCTTGTTTATTATGGGTACAAAAGTAAACCTAGATACTGAGGTCACCTTACAGTATCCCACCTAACTTGGCGTTCCTCCTATGCTTGCTGGTGCTAGGAACCACTGACTGCTTTCATGACACAGTCGACTTAACCTCTAGCTTATGGGTGCTAGAAACCAAGCTTTCAACAACTAATAATTCGTTGTTTACTTTCCCAAACTACTACTCAACTATGAGGGTTTTGTATAGCGGTTTTCCAATTGGGGATCTAAGTTATCACAGTTGATAAACGTAGGATTTCTAGGATTAAGATATACAAGGTGAATATCCTAGACGTAAGGAAGTGTATGTTGAAGTCTCGCTGATAAGTATATTTGTGCTCTTGAGTCTTATTGATACGATGAATACTTCCTTATTCGAAATCATTGTTTGATTGGCTTTGACCTTTGAGCTTGAATACTTGAGATTTCAATTGTAAAACATTTCCTTAACCATCAAATGTTGGATTCTGCACAATATATATAGAGAGGAATAAGAATAGTGCCGTTTGAGAAACAACCAGTCAAATCCTTCTATTTGTCTTCTGAATTCTTCCGTTGAGAATCCTCGTAAGTCTTCTGAGAAAGGTCGCATCATCATACATTATAGCTCCGTAACTCTGAAAAGGTGGTATGACATGTCAGCATCTTCTGTAGATACGCTACTACACGTGGTGAGTCAAACACTCAAGGCTTAAATTCTTTCGTATTTTTTCAGTCGAGTTGACTCCGTGTTTTGTCAGCATTGACTTAAGGTTGCATCTCCTTATCATCAACAATGTGGACTCTGTCTTTTGTCAGCTTAGAACTCCCAAGTCAGTATGAAGCACTCAGTCAGATGTAGATACTGATAGTCAACTTGACTATCGATAGGCAGCTTTGACTCCTGGATATCATCTTTGACTCATGGTACTGCTAGTACCTAGCTTTGACTTCAGCAAAGACAGTCTGCTGCCTGATATGACACTTAGTTATATCATGACTCCTTCTCATCCTTCAGCACTAAGTCTTCAGTCGTCGATCTTCAGGATTCATTCTTCCGACGTCAGTCTTTAGTTTTCGATTTTACTCCAGTAACTTTGGTCTTCAACATCGCTTGTACTTCAGTATTCAGACATCAATTGGCCTTCATTAATCTTGATAAGTGATCCTTGATTAAAACATCATCATCGTTCTTGACGATCGATACTCTATCGGTATGACTAACTCTCGATCTTGCTTGAACTCCATCACTCTTGAGTCTGTCCAAGTTTGTAGTTCCACTGCAGAAACCTGTAACATAAACACCTAACTCGAAAAGAAGTCAGTAGCATTAGTTACTTCAGCAAGACAATCATCAGAGATTTTGAGATCTAACCAAAACACACAATTAAGATAGATTAATTCCTGATACATAGGAATTTCCCAGTATTCCCGATACTTAGGAATTTTCCCAACAATTTCCCTATTTTTGGTGATGACAATACCTTAAACATTTTACGAAAACAAACCAGAAAGATAGATAAACAGTTTTAACAGACAGACTTCATTCCCCCTTACTGTGATCATCCCCTTAGGTGGTGTTTACTTTGCATGATTAGGTTGGATAGATAAAATTAATCCAATCTAATCAAGTGTTTACTTTTAAAGATTAATATTTGAGGATATCCCAAAGCCCAGTGATTATTTTAATCATTTGAATTGTTCTTCATTAATTTTAATCCAACCAATATAGGTAGGATTGAAATAATCCTCCAAATAAAGGGAAAATTATTTATTCCAATTTTAATCCTTCACTAATCCTTTGTAGTAAACAAATGATTGATAGATAAAAATTATCTTATCATACATTTAATCCATCAAATAGTAAATCCTTCAAAATGCTAATCATGAAAAGTAAACACTCCCTTACTGTGATCATCATTCTCTAAAAACAGGGTTACTTCTGTATAATAAGCCATTTTTACCTTAGCAAGCTCACCCCCCTCTCTCAATCTCTCGGCCCTCCCTCTTATTTGTCTTATCCCTTATTTCCTCATTCTCCAAGCTTCAAGGTGTATATGGGTGTATAGGGGTTGTATTGGAGTAGGTGAGCGATGGAAGAAGAAGAAATTGGTGTGAAATATGGGTAGTAGTCGAAAAATGGGAAGAGAGAATGTAGAACTTCTCTCTCTAAAATTTTGAGTGCTCTTGAATACGAATGAGAGAATGAAGTGTTTAGAAAATAAAATGAGTTCATAAACCTACTCTTAGAGGGTGAAGTGACTAGAAATTTGGGGGAGATGGAAGACATGGGAGTGATAATTTTTGTCTTATTCTTGAATGAAATGTGTCCAATGCATGAGCTAGCTTTTCTTACACCACCTTACACCCTTCCCATCTTATTTTTCTCTTCCCAAAATAGTCAAATCAATTTTGAATTCAAATCTTTTATTTAAAACTCTTTAAAAATATGATTTCTAGTATCATGTAATAATATATCACACATGAATATGTTAAGTGGACTATTTCTAGTCCACTTAGACACACATACACACTAGGCTCACACACACTCACGCACACGACACACACACACTAAATAAAATACATACCTTGACATATAATATCATATCATATATTTATCATGTAGTAATTTATTATAATTATATGTATATGCTCCATAAAAAATAAAAATCGACGTATACTTCAAATGATTTGAGTTAATCTCTCTGAAAGATAACTTGGTGTGCGTAGAATGTCATCCTCGCATTTAATGTCATTGTCCGGAAAAATCTGATTAGAAAGGAATAAAGTTCTTTTACATTTTATTTTATCGAGATACGTGTAGAAGGCGAGATATTTTTACCTAAAAAGACACACGCATGGTTAAAATATCTTATGAGTCTATTTATAAACTCTCCATAAATGATCATTTGTTTCGCAAAGATCAAATCTCTCAAGCTTTCAACTAATATTTCTCAAATCTCGCATTCACATACACACATGGCACCTAGGAAAAAGACCATCCACCAGCCACAAATATACAAAGACGAGTAGATCGTGGAGGTTTACTTCACATTGCGTCTCGACGATGCACTCAACATGCTGGTTGCCGACGTCACGATGGAGGTTTGTGGTGAGCCAACTACTACGTAAAGCTCGACCCTCAGGTCGTGGAGGCGAAGCAAAGGTGAAGAATGTTGATATGCTTAATGGAGTGTTGGGTTGTGCTCAACAGTAGAACCGTTATTGAGATCTAAAACTTTCTCAGAGAGAAAAAGGTGAGAAAGTTGATATGCAAACAAAGCATACGCCACACTAGTCCAACTTACAAATAAAAGGAAGAAAATGCGGTTCTTGGCGCTTACGTTGAAAAGACCTGAGCGGATGGATCGCTCTCACCGCATTGAACAAACTCGTGATCTCGATCTTCCTCTAGACTGCTATTGATGATGTTAAAAATGGGGAAGAGATGAAGAAGGTTGTTGTTGATGAAGCATGCTTGTGCTTCTGAAGAAGCAAAAGCAGCGGAAGTGGCAGCTGCAGAACTGATTTAGCAAATGAACGACGAAGATGCTAAGAAGAGAGTTGCTAAAGAGCGGCTAAGGAAGAAGGTTGCCAAAGCTAAGAGAAAGGAGAAAGAAAAACAAGCTGCCCCATCAGTCCAGCCAGCTGTTGAGCTATCAGATGACATCTTCCTTGCTGACATCCATGCAGGCGCCCCATTCGATGTTGAGAGACCCAACCCAACTGGCGGCATGCTGGGGCAAGAAGCAGCATGCTGGAGCATAAAAGAAGAAATTGATATGAGACACCCAGAGAGCTTCGGCTGGTGCAGAGAAGTGAAAGAAGACAATCAGCAATAGAAGCGCTCCAAGTAGCTTCCAAAGAAAAGGGTTGTTGAAGGCCGAAGTTGCAAGAGTCAGCTCCATGACAGATAAATGGGTCCCGATCGAGGTCAATGATATATGGGAGCAGCTAAAGACTGAGTTTATCATGTGATATTACTACCTGATGGACTTTTCTGAAACGCCCAATGTTGCAACTGACGGATTCGGGAATTTCTTATTGAAATACGATAAGAAGGAACTTGTTGACAAGATAGTGAACTGTGCAGCTAAGTAGTGTGTCAACATATCTTCCCCTCCGAAGGTAGCTATGTGACCGCCTATGAGAGAAAATCTTATCAATCGTTCCCAGATAGAGCATGAATCCCTGATAGCTGCCGAGTTGATGAAGATAGACCAGGTCGACAACAAAAGGAATTCTAGAAGCTAGTCACAAGAGTTTTTTCTATGTATGGACAACTCATTGATGAGGATAGGATGAGGCAGAGAAAAAAATGAGCTGGTGAGATAAGTTGTAATAGTCGTGTATAGGTTTGTTGTTGATTTTGATCAAACTAATGTATCCTTATAATCTCAGCAACTTATGATATATAAAACTAACCTAGTTCACCTTGACGATAATGACTCTTTGTCAAGACTCTATACTTTCTTTAAACCCTATTATGCTGAACTAACTATGTTTTGCATAGAAGGATGATCATAGCAAGGGTAAATCAAGTCCATCTGCTAAAACTGGCTATCTATCTTCCTGGTTTGTTTTCAGTATAAACGCATAAGATTTTGGCATCATCAAAAGGGAAAATTATTGGGAAAATTCCTAAGTTGTTGGGAATTAGTCTATCATAAATGTGTTTTGATTAGATCCGAAAAACTCGATAATTGCCTTGCTGTTGTAACTAATGTTGCTTGACTTTTTTTTTGGAGTTAGGCGTTTTTGTTCTGAGTTTCGTGATAGAACTACCGGCTTGGACGGACTCGAGGCGGCGATCTTGAAGCCAGCTATATTGATAGGAGTATCAGTACTAGCGAAACTGATAGAAGCTCAGTTGAAGGATCACGTACAGAAGAATGAAGGAAGGCCAATTAATGTCTGAAGAATGAAGTGTAGCGAATCTGATGAACAAAGCTACCGGAGTAATGTTGAAGATCGAATACTGACATCGGAAGACTGAAGCATGAAGATCAAAGACTGAAGACTCAACGCTGAAGAGATGAAAGAGTCAGGATATGACCAAATGTCATACCGGTAGCGCCATGCTGAGGAGTCAAAGTTAGCCACCAAGAGTCTAAGTTGGCGTGTAGAAGTCAAAGCTATTGAGCTATTGTAGGAAAATTTGATTTTAACCCTCTCCCGAGGATCTATCTTGGATGTTTAATTCATCATACATTGATTATATACTAAGCATGCACATATATAATTAATAACAATATGTTGGTGTTTTTCTCGTGTTTACCTGCGAATTTGTTGGACAAAAAGAGGATCAAGACTCGTGCTTTGATCTTCTGGACTATATCCCGTTTGCCAAAACTCCAATGCTGAGAGAGAGCAATCTATGGAGAATACTGCAAATTTCGCCTTCTTCCACACTATGAAATTTTCGAGAATCTCAACAATAGGAATAGTGTTCTTCTGATTTTCTCTCACCTTGTATTTATAATGCAACCCTAGAAACCTATTATGATAAGATCTCTACATATCTAATAAATACAATCATATCTTCTCAGATAATAGAGAATCAGAACAGAGTCCCAGTGGGACTCTATCATGTGGTGGATGAAAATTCCTCTGACTCAGGGCCTTGATGGGCGACTGAGGATCAAATGCAAGGAATAAAGATGGGCCTCAAATGAATTAATTATCTTATGTTCATTGAAACATAAATTAATTCAAAACATTTATTCATGTCACTAGAGAATAAATGTTGACTTACCCTTTATTTCGAAGTTGAGTCGGGCTTGTACTTAGATTTCTGAATCCCGCGTTTAAGATATCACCGTCCATTAATTATTTATAGCGTTACATTGCTTAAAATAATTAATCACTTTAATTCTTAAGTAGTACTATTGACCTTATTATTATACTTGAGATAACTCGACTGCGGGGTTTAGTACAATAAACCTTTGAGCTCCTTAAGGGGCGTAATCATCCTAGCAGACACGATGACTCGTCATGTAACTAGCATGACATACAAGCACTGCCACCACCCAAGATGCGGAGACTCACCCATAATAAGTCAAAGTGATGGTCAGCAAGTCATACTCACCTAAAACATTATCGAGGTTTAGATCAACGTAAAGTCACCGAGATCTAGGTTCTTCACGACGGTCAGATAGAAGAACTCATCTCACTGTGATCCATCAATACGTCAAATACGTACCAGTATAGACAAGCAACTAAGTCAAGTCACTTCTTATCTATACCGCGGCCTATATTGACAACTCGTCCTCAAGTTGTCTCAGTTGTGATCCTTTTTATATCTCATTAAGCTTGACCAATCATACAGACTTCTGTGATCTACTACACACTGTATGATCTAACTTATATATGAGATAAATGGACATACATATGCAATCAAGTAAACAATTCAGATATGAGATTGTAATAGTGGTAACAGGAAAAATTGTATACAAGCTCAAACAAACTACTTCCAGTATACAAGTCCAACAATCTCTCACTTATACTAAAACAAACTTTTAGGATACATTGTGTCTCTCTACTAGCTATTACAAACAACACCATTACTTTGCTTCTCCCACTTCTACAAAAGTTTCCTTTCTAAGTGGGGGCCATCTTGAGCAATCCAAGTCCTCGAACATGCTCGTCATAGATGTTGGATTGAAAAGATCACTAATAAAGTCCCTCGCAATCTAACGAGGTCGTCCTAGCGAGCAAGCTAATCCGAGTCGTCTCTCAAGGAAAACTTAACAGGGCTTTACTAAGTTACCACATGAAAGCAATTAAATCCCTAAACATTCGAATCACAAAGAGTTGTTTGATCGTCACCTTAAAACATAGATTACTTAGGTGAGGAATTATTAAAGAAAGAAAGGCGAATTAACTAGGCGGAAATTGACAAGCAAATAAATAATCTAGACAAGAATTGAACCCTAAATTGAAGAACACGGAACCAACATGATGAACCCTAAACATAATTCGAAGAGATTAAAGGAATGACAAGAATAATTAAATAAATACCAACATTAATCAACACCAAAGCGTAGAAATCACCATCAAAGAAATACGAGAAGACGGTAGAAAGCGATAAAGAAATCTTACGAACAAGAACGAACGATGTAATTGAAATTAAATTGTTCCGGAGTAGAAATCCAACAATGATAATCCTTACAATTGCAATAGTTGTTGACGATTCTCTTCATTCAATATTCTTGAATCACAAAGAGCAAAGAAACTACTTGGAAAACTTGAAGGAAGAATTCTCGTGGAGGAGGCGCACGAAACTAAAGTATGAAACTGAATAATAAAATTAGAACTAGGGTTTTCAGCATTTTAAATCATATATATAGCGCCCGAAAATTCACGCGAGCCTTGGACGGGCCTAAAAACAAATGACAACGCTAGCCCAGACGTCGGACGCAAGTGTCACACCCCGACCTATCTAAACTTGTATTAATTGACTAATCGAAGTATGACGGGCGGAAGAAAATGAAATGACTAACTATTTCAAGAGACTCGCAAATATAAACAGTTGTCATTTTAAAGAAAGACGAGTCATTAGACATGTGATTAACCAAATGACCAAAGTTGGATATAAATCAATTCAGCAACTGATGCAATGATCTTTAACGTGAATTCAAACATGTCTATCAAATGTCTAACCCATCAGAACTCTGTATCATAATACATCAAAATCATAACAAGAGTTGGCAGCAAAAGAGTAGCTGAGTTTATGTGTGAAGACATAAACCCGGGGCAAACATAAAAACATGACAAAAAGGTCTTCGCCAAGATTCAATCTCCGTTGTCATCTTCCGCACTACCTGCACATTTAGAAATACATGCAGGGCATGAGTACTTGATGCACTCAGTGGGCAATTGCCGAAAACAATTAAAACATGCTCTTAGAGCTATATAATCGACTTGCCACTTTCTTAGATTCACAGGGGTTTTAAGAAATATCCTATGAATCATGCTTTAAGAAATCTCTTACTTCATGATCAATGCACGTGCTAACAATTCTCATCATAATATGTCTGCAGACAAATCTTAAATAAACACCATATCTACGCACTCTTGTGTTGAGAAGTAGGCCTCCTTCTCAAACACCGTGATCGGCCATTTAGCTCACGATCACTCTGTGTACACAAACCTCATCGGCAGCTCGTCCGAAGATAGGGCGATATCGCCCATCTCGTAGATAGCAATATGCAATATGCTCAAAAACAGGCAAGTCAATTAACTTTATAAAATTCACATGCTCATT
This sequence comes from Salvia rosmarinus, assembly GCA_036937905.1. Taxonomy (NCBI): domain Eukaryota; kingdom Viridiplantae; phylum Streptophyta; class Magnoliopsida; order Lamiales; family Lamiaceae; genus Salvia; species Salvia rosmarinus. The sequence continues at coordinate 1,265,223 of CM072823.1, read as the reverse complement.
TTCATAAACTTGCATAAACATATTTTAGTTTAGAAAGCCCACCTGGAATCTGGCTTACTCGAGACTTTTTGCCTTTCCTTTCTTGATCTCAATCTCGCTTCCACTTGCTTCTTCTCCTTAACAAAGAGATAAGAAGAATAAATATGGGAAAGAGGAACTAAGAGTTTCAAACTCTTGAGCCTCTACTAAAACTCTCTCGATACTCTATGATTAAGCTAAGCTACTAGGTCAATGCATCCAAAACTAAACTATTCAACTTATTAAGAATGTAGTTTATGAGAACTTAAATCTTTTTAACTCCATATATATTTATATATATATGATACCATAACGATATATAAGAAAATCTTTAGCTTTCAAATCTTTCCATTTGGAAACTTCGATCAAGTAAGTCTTGATCAAGCTATATACTCATAAAAATCTATATTTTGAAATCAAACTTCAATTATCAAGCTAATATCCCAACGTCCTTTGAAATTTCGCAAACTAACAAAATCGAACTTTTACAAACTAGCATAGAAAATTCTCAATAATTCAAAATAGGCTAATTTTATATACTATATTATTCTTTTGCAATCAAACTAATCAAATAAAATCAAAATAATAAGTTCTCGATTTTCCATAAACATACTAAATTAGGGCTTTTCAACGGGTAGGATTTAACTCCGATTTCTTTTCACAAACTCAAGCATACATATATAATCACACATCTACTAACTTATTTTAAATAAATCAAAGCTAAATCATCTTAAAATCATGGCCTTCATTTTCGGTCATCATAGGAAATTTAGGGGTTTCGATTTTTATTTCCGTAATCAACTCTAATCATGCTCAAACGTCTTTAATTACATAGATCTAAGCTTGATTCAAGAATTATACAACAAATCCTTAAGATAAAAATTAGGGTTCTTTACCTAAGTTTAGGTTTTTCTTGAAAATAACTAATCAAAGCATAGATCGAACATAAATCACTTCAAAAAGGATAGATCTAAGCATATATGAACTAAAGATCGAAGAACAAAAATTATTGAAACTAGGCCCAAAGTGGCCGAAACATGTAGGGGTTCATGGGGTGGGTTTTTCTTGATTTTCTCTTCAAAACTTGAAATAGTTTAGTGGTTTACCTCTTTAAGACGTTGATCCACCGATTTGAAAAGGATTGGAGGTCCGGATCTTAAGCTTGAAGAGGAAATTTTTGTGTGTGTGTGGCTCTCGAAAATGAGAGCAAAATGGAAGGAAATGGTGAAAATGTAGTCTTGGTGGCCAAGTTTGCATATATATAGGAGTCTTCTTTGATAAGCTAAAAAAAATGGCTTCATGAAGAAGCTACTAAGTTCTAGAGAATTCTAAGCTTCTTTGATCAACATTTGGGCTCATTTCTTATACTTTAATGCTAGGCCCGATTTGTTTAAAGATGTTAAGTCTTCAACCGAACACACATATATATATGTATTCGAAAAATATATGCTCAACAAATAAGAATATAATATTCATCTCTCTTGAAATTAATAATTCAAATAGAAACGTAGAAATTTCTAATGAGTTGAAATCTCATAATTCCCTATTTTCCAAAATAAATATGGAAATAAAACAATAAATAAAGATTTATTGTTAACTCAATCGACTGAAAAATTCTAATTTAAATCTTTGAGTTAAAACTCTGAAAATCTTATCCGGAAATACATTATCTTCTAACACGAGAAATCTTATCGAAATCTTATAAAATTTAACTGAGGATGCATTGTCCTTAGTCACTCACGTAATTAATTTCTAATTAATTACATACTTAGCGCTTAAGCAGAGCTATAAGAATCTGGGGTATTACATTCTCACCCCCTTAAAGAAATTTCGTCCTCGAAATTTAGTACCTCTGAAAATAGCTCAGGGTACTTCTCTTTCATCTTTTCTTCTAATTCTTAAGTCGCTTCTTCTAGGCCATGATGCCTCTATAGAATCTTAACTAAAGGAATCGACTTATTCCTAGTTGTTGATTCTTTCGATCTAATGATACATTCTGGCTTCTCTTCATAGCTTAGATATTGTTCATGAACAATATTCTCTTGATATCTGATGTGTTTTGGATTAAACACATATCTTCGTAACTGCGACACATGAAACACATATGGATATTGCCGAAACTTGAAGGCAAAGCTAATCTGTAGGCAACTGACCCAAATCTTCTCTAGAATCGTACGGTTTAATGAATCTTGGTACGAGCTTCCTTTTAATTCCAAAGCGATGTATTTCTTTGGAATGAGATATTTTCAAGAATACAATGTCTTCATTCTTGAAGCTTAGCTCCGTACGTCTTTTATCTGCGTTGGACTTTTGATGATTTTGAGCTTCTTGGATTCTTTTCTTTATTTGTCGTACGATTACGACCATTTCTTCAATCGTTTGTTGTCCAAGCACTTGTCTTTCTTCAAATTTGTCCTAATAAGGCGGAGGTCTACGCTTTCTGTCGTAAAAGGCTTCATAAAGCGTCATATAAATCGTTGATTGGTAGTTGTTGTAGTATGCAAAAATCAATCAATGGTAGGACTCGCTACCGTTGATTTCCTTGATTTTATATCAAGATTCTGATCATGTCTTCTAGCGTCTATATGGTCCTTTCGGATGACCATCTGTTTGCAGATGAAACACTATACTGTAATTCACTCTTGTACTCATCTCTTATTGAGATTTCACCCAAAACGAGATGTAAACTTGGAGTCTCTATCTGAGGTGATTGAGACGGGTACCCAATGCAAGGTACTATCTTTCGAACGTATGCCTGAGTTAACTTGTTAACTCATTTCCACTGAGGAAATCTCCAGTGGTTGTAATCTACCACACGCTGCTGGTGCAAAGCTTTAATTTGTTGACACGTTAACATTGATCAACAAACGAGGCTATCTCTCGCTTTAATCCTACCCACACAAACCTTTGCTTTAGATCTTGATACTTTTTGCTGCTCTCGGGTGTGCGGTGTAGGGCATGTTATGAGTTTAACTCATAATCTCGTTCTTTAAATCATTCTCATTGGGTACGCACATCATGTTTCTAAATATGATTGTGTTATCCCCACTTCATGGTATTCTTCCGGTCTTCTGCTTTTAAATCTTAACTCATAGCTTCTCTATCTGCTGATCTTATCTTTGATCCTTCACGATTCTTGCTCTCATATCGGGTAACGACAAGAGCGACTATAATCTCTTTTGCAAATCCGTGGTAGCATCATTTGCAAACTCATCTCTTCAAACTCTTTGATCAATTCCTCTCTCTCGAGTAAGGACGAATCCTAACTGGATTTGGCTTTTTATACTGAAAGCATTAGCGACAACATTCACTTTTCTAGGGAGATACTTGATCTCGCGATCATGATCTCTTACTAGCTCTAGCCATCTTCTTTGACGCATGCTCAATTATCTCTGCTCGAAGAAATACTTCAGGCTCTTGTGATTAGGAAAGATCTCACACTTGGATCCATGCAAAATATGTCTCAAATTCTTCGTAGCATGAACAATAGTGTCAATTCTAGATCGTATATAAGATATACGGGCTCTTAAGGTCTTGACAATCGTGAAGCATAAGCTATCACTCTTCTTTCTTGCATAGGGACCATTCTTAGTCCACTCTCTGATGCATTGATATACAAAGTATACCCTTTTCTCGATTCGTATTGCCAAATTCGGCGTGGTAGTCAATTTGTTCTTTAACTCTCGACTACTTTCTTCATATTCTTGAGTTCATTGGGACATAATTCCTTTTGAAGGTATTGAGTCATAGTTCTCGCAATCTTGGAGAATCCTTCTATGAACCTTCTGTAATGTCCCGCTAAACCCAAGAAACTTCGAGTCTCTATCTCGTGTCGTCGGCAATTTCCAATCGCATCCCGCTTGAACTCTAGCTGGTCGACTCGATTCCATCTGTTGTAATGATATGTCCAAGGAAATTCACTTCCTCGCCAAAGCTCACATTTGCTATACTTAGCAAACAATCGCTCTATTCTCAACGCCTATAGAACGGTTCTAACTATTTTCATGATTCTTACTCATTCTTCGAGTGCACGAGAATATCATCGATAAATACCAAAAAATTTATCGAGATAATTGTGGAATACACAATTAATCAATTCCTTAACACAACAGGTGCATTCGCTCGTCAAATGGAATTACTACGGACTCGTAGTGGCCATACCGCTTGAAAAGCGAGTCTGCTATGTTCTTCGACAAATCTTTGATTGATGATATCCTGACTTCAGGTCAATCTCTGAGAAAACACTTGCACCTTTCAGCTGATTGAACAAGTCATAGATCCCGGTAAGGATACCTATTCTTCAAGGTTAACTTGTTCAACTCTCTATAATCCATACATATCCTTAGAGTTTCATCCTTCCATTTGTCAAATAGAACGGCACTCCCAAGGAGATACACTAGGTCGGGAAAACCTAGGTCCAAAAGCTCTTGCAATTGGATCTTTAACTCCGGTAATTCTTTTGGGGCTGTTCTATGAGGTGCTTTTGAAACATGTATTGATTCTGGTTCAAATTCAATGGAGAAACTCTAATTGTCTGTCCGTAGGTAGCCCTGGTAATGTTTTAGGAAGAACATTCCGAAACTCTCTAACCATGGGTACATCTTTTACCTTCTTCTGACTTGACATCAACATTCGATATACAAGGTAAGCACAATCTTCCTCGCTCTTCGAGATTATAGGAACGGCTTCTTCTCTTCAACCATATAATGCGTAGCTCTTCCGTGGTCAAACATTATCTCGCTCTAAGCTTAAGGGATCCTAGTTCGAAATCTAGGTTAGAATATACTGGCATGATAATGATAGCTCCATCCAACGGGTAAGCACGTTCGTTGTTGAACTTAAGAACATCTGCCAAGTTACTTGGCATTCTTCTCAGGTTGTTTTTAAGAGAGGGCGTATGCTCTTTGATATACAGGTTGGTGCGGTCGAGGCGTCGGTGATTGCGATTACGGCGACGAGAATGATTGCGATGATGGCGACGGTTGCGGTAGATGTAGCGGCATCTCGATCTGACAAAACGGCGACTTTCGATATCCACTTACGGCTTTCATGGTTGTGTCTGTCTCGAATGGTTCTGTTTTCCTCCGTCACTAGTTGTTTTCTGACGGTTCGGGAGTTATTTTCATAGTGGCCCACTCGTCCACATGCATAACAATCACATTTCGTCTTGCAAACCCGTAATGTACTGCTACATTTGGGACTCGCTTGCATTCTCGATCGACTTGGGAAAGATTGTCTTTACGTGAACCGATTCGACTTCTACCATCGCTTCTTATTTGGGAGGTCTTATTCTCCCAAATTCTTTACTTCGATCCGTAAGAAGCAATCTTGATAGCTTGAATCCATAAAGGTACTAGATTTGATCTAGCATCACTTTGTCCAAGAGCATTTCCATCTTCATGTCCAATGCATGATCTAACGCTTCGATAAGACATTGAGGTCGGCTTGCCAAAATGATTCTCGATCTCTTGCGTAATCTAGCACAAAACAATTCTCGCCATTTTCTCATCTGCCTCGACTCTAAAAGAGCATAATGGGCTAGACTGCAATTCACTATCATATTCTCGCCTCGCCTTCCCGCCTTGAGTGTTCAAATTTTAAATCTCTTTCGTTGTCGTAACTTTGAGGTATATAAATGCTTTTCATACAATTCTCTTGAATTGTTTCCACATAAAATTCTCCAATTGCTCAGAGAAAGAACTTTCGACGTGATTCCCGCCGTGAATCTGCAGACACTTTCTAACCGGAAGGATATGCATAGGAGTCACTCTCGATCGAGCACTCGAAACTTGAAAATTCGCCATGTATTAACCCATTCTTCAAGATCACCGAACTATCAACTTCATTGAGAGGTGGAGGATTCTCGATGCGAAAAGCTCTACAATTCTACGATCCGCTTGAGGAGGAGAAGGCACAGCGAATCTTGAGGAGAATTTGCACTCTTTGTTCTTCCTCTTCGTGATATTTACAAAAGCCGGGAAAACTTTTAATTTGAAGATTCTCAGCATATAGATGCTTGGTATCTCGAGCAAAACGCATCCTGTAAGGCTTCTCAAGCACACTACCGCATCATAAGATATTTATAGCACCACTAGTCCAGATATACACATATATACATATATGTACATCCATACTATCTACAAACCCGCCACTTCCACTCTTGCTACTACTAGCTTCATTCTACTCACAAGGTCGTCATTGTCGACATCATTTCCTTCTTCCATCTCTACTACTCCATTCTCACCGCCTTTAACGGCTTCATTGAGTCCGTATCTCTACATCTTTCTCAATCTCGTGAGATGGCGGATCAATAGCACACTCGAAAAATGAGTACAAGGAATTACTCCGTATAAAGGATATCAAGATCAATCACAAAAGACATTTGACCGATATCTAGGGGTCAGAGTTGTGATGTACAACAACCTGTAAGAACTTAGGTTCATACATGAAAAATCTTGAGACACCTAAAGGTCTCGATAAACTAGCTTAAGTATCTTCTGGGACCTTTAAGGAAGAAGTCTCAGGAACATGAGAAAAAGAAATAGACTCAATCAATGTAGGGATCTCAGGAGATGCGAAAGACCCACCATACCAATCTAGGTAAATAGGAAACATTTCGCATCGAGCTAAGAGAATCGAATCGTATAAGAACTACATCGACTAGGTATAAACAATCGAGTATCCGGTAGAGATGACTTATCTCTAGAGTATAGACAGAACGCCATACTCGTGAATAGAAGAATCAACATTAATGGATTCAAGATCCTCATCATCATCATCTTTAAAAGGAAAAGAAGAACACCACCAACCGAATCGATGAACAATGAGATAAAATCAAGAACAGGAAATTTGAACCAAGAGGAAAACTCAAGTATACATAATGTCGAGAACCGATGGTAGCTAGAGTCCGGGAAGATTAGCTTTCTCAAGCTATAAAACCAGTGCTCAATGTAATTAATGGCAACAAGAAGGCAAATCTCGCCACTTCAGCAATAAATAAATCAATCGGAGTATTCCATCTAATCCCGATATGCCATGATCAAATGCCTCATTTCTCCACATCTCGTTATACCTTACTATCACACAGATCTACTACTAATGACTACTCGCTGATCAAGCTCTTCACCCTCGTGATGTTCATCTCTATCGCAGCTTCACCGATTGTCGCTTCTTCTTCAAAGAATCGCCGATCTCATCTTCCCAATGGGTCATTGTGTCCGGGTAATGCAACCACAAAGGCTCCATCTCTTCTTCATTGTAGTCCGCACTAGTGGTTTAGGAGCATTGGGGTTGTTGTCATGCGAAATTACTTTAAACTCGGGATGTAGAATGTATGGGTTAATAACGAAAGACATTTCATTGACTGGGAGGTACTCAAGCTTGTACTTACTAACGAACTCAATATGTTCAGGTTCATACTGATAAGATCTGGAAAGACCTGATGGTCCAGAAGAATTGGTCCCCTCATCTACAGGACGAGGTGACTCTTGAAATATATGAATCTCTTATAAACAACTAGAAATATCAACTGAAATCGATCGAGACTCGAGAGTTATAACGAGAGTGTCGGAGAATCATGAATTGAATAAGAGCCAGAACTACTTGTAAATGTAATTACTAGGCCAATCTGAGAAGACATTGATTATCAAAATAAATCGAATACGGAATACGAGCCAAAACTAACGGCTTTTCTAATAGATTCGCATCAATTTCCGGTATCACTAGACCCGATAGAAAAAGAAATATTTTCAATGAATGCATATAAACAAACCACAAATCTAATGCAGGTAAATATCAATCATCGACCTCGATGGATATCTGAGTCCATCAATAGAGGAGAATCAACTATCTCATCAATGTCGGGAACTAAGAAGTACGATCAATTAACATAGGCTCATCAAATTTTGGAGCAGGAATTTCAAGAGGTAGTACATCAATGGCAGACTAGGGAGAAGGATCATCCTACCTCACATAATGCTCTACAAAGAGCTGACGAATATGAGAATGAAAATGATCGTGAGAAGGATAGTCACCTGGGGATGGACCTTGTTGATCCCGATTCTATGCTCGAACGAGAGCATGGAATCCAAAGAAATCCCCCGACTCTTCTGGATTTCTAGGAAAATCAATATAATCAAGAGTACTGGAAGAAGCTCATCCTTGCCAGTGTGCTGGCAAGACTTGAATCAGTCAAAATATCGCATCGAAATCGTTAACCCCATGCTGCCTAACCGTAAACCGGCCCAATGGAACCGCCGATAAATTTCGAGAAGTTCGCCATCGCTCCGCCAAGCTCATAGAATCTGCTCAGACGTCCAATCAACAACAATCTAACTCTAGTGCTATTAAGCGCGAATCCGCATCCTCGGCATCCTAACTAAACGCAACCTAGATATCGTGAAATCACATCGATATGTCCCATTTTCCATCTTTAGATACTAATCAATCGCATGCATATTCAACTCATACAAAGATACAATACTAAACATATAAAGATTACACAAAGCCATAACCAATACGAAAAGAATTTCAACTCATTATAAAGAATCAACTACTTGTACTGGTCAGGCTTTGAGATGACGGACTTGATATGCTGAGCTTGAATGATTTAAGACAACTGGGTTAGACTCAAGGAAGACTTACAGGACCAGAGCGAACAACCGCTCGATACTATTCGTCACACCCGACCTATCTAAACTTGTATTAACCGACTAATCAAGTACGACGGCTGAAGGAAATGAAATGACTAACTATTTCAAGAGACTCGCAAATATAAACAGTTGTCATTTTAAAGAAAGACGAGTCATTCGACATGTGATTAACCAAATGACCAAAGTTGGATATAAATCAATTCAAAGAATCGATGCCATGATCTTTAACGTGAATTCAAACATGTCTATCAAATGTCTAACCCATCGTAACTCAGATCATAATACATCAAAATCATAACAAGAGTTGGCAAGAAAGAGTAGCCGAGTTTATGTGAAGACATAAACCCGGCAAACATAAAACATGACAAAAGGTCTTCGCCAAAGATTCAATCTCCGTTGTCATCTTCCGCACTACCCGCACATTTAGAAATACATGCAGGCATGAGTACTTGATGCACTCAAAAGGGCAATTGCCGAAAACAATTAAAACATGCTCTTAGAGCTATATAATCGACTTGCCACTTTCTTAGATTCATGGGGTTTTAAGAAATATCCTATGAATCATGCTTTAAGAAATCTCTTACTTCATGATCAATGCATATGCTAACAATTCTCATCATAATATGTCCGCAGACAAATCTTAAATAAACACCATATCTACGACTCTCGTGTTGAGAAGTAGGCTCTTCTCAAACACCGTGATCGCCATTTAGCTCACGATCACTCGGTACACAAACCTCATCGCAGCTCGTCCAAAGATAGGCCGATATCGTCCATCTCTCGTAGATAGGCAATATGCAATATGCTCAAAAATAGTAAGTCAATTAACTTTATAAAATTCACATGCTCATTTTCATAAACTTGCATAAACATATTTTAGTTTAGAAAGCCCACCGAATCGGCCACTCGAGACTTTTCGCCTTTCCTTTCTTGATCTCAATCTCGCCCACTTGTTCTTCTCCTTAAAAAGAGATAAGAAGAATAAATATGAGAAAGAAGAACTAAGAGTTTCAAACTCTCGAGCCTCTACTAAAACTCTCTCGATACTCTATGATTAAGCTAAGCTACTAGGTCAATGCATCCAAAACTAAACTATTCAACTTATTAAGAATGTAGTTTATGAGAACTTAAATCTTTTAACTCCATATATATTATATATATATATGATACCATAAAGATATATAAGAAAATCTTTAGCTTTCAAATCTTTCCATTTGGAAACTTCGATCAAGTAAGTCTCGATCAAGCTATATACTCATAAAATCTATATTTTGAAATCAAACTTCAATTATCAAGTCAATATCCCAACGTCCTTTGAAATTTCGCAAACTAACGAAATCGAACTTTTTCAAACTAGCATAGAAAATTCTCAATAATTAAAAATAGGCTAATTTTATATACTATATTATTCTTTTGCAATCAAACTAATCAAATAAAATCAAAATAATAAGTTTTCGATTTTCCATAAACATACTAAATTGGGGCTTTTCAACTAGTAGGATTTAACTCCGATTTCTTTTGCCAAACTCAAGCATACATATATAATCACACATATACTAACTTATTTTAAATAAATCAAAGCTAAATCATCTTAAAATCATGGCCTTCATTTTCGGTCATCATAGGAAATTTAGGGGTTTCGATTTTTATTTCCGTAATCAACTCTAATCATGCTCAAACTTCTTTAATTACATAGATCTAAGCTTGATTCAAGAATTATACAACAAATCCTTAAGATAAAAATTAGGGTTCTTTACTAAAGTTTAGGTTTTTCTTGAAAATAACTAATCAAAGCATAGATCGAACATAAATCACTTCAAAAAGGATAGATCTAAGCATATATGAACTAAAGATCGAAGAACAAAAATTATCAAACTAGCCCAAAGTGGTCAAACATGTAGGGTTCATGGGGTGGGTTTTCTCGATTTTCTTCAAAACTTGAAATAGTTTAGTGGTTTACCCTTTAAGACGCTGATCCACCGATTTGAAAAGGATTGGAGGTCCGGATCTTAAGCTTGAAGAGGAAATTTTATGTGTGTGTGTGTGTGTGCGTGGCTCTAAAATGAGAGCAAAATGGAAGGAAATGGTGAAATGTAGTCTTGTGGCCAAGTTTGCATATATATAGAGTCTTCGATAAGCTAAAAAATGGCTTCATGAAGAAGCTACTAAGTTCTAGAGAATTCTAAGCTTCTTTAAGATCAACATTTGGGCTCATTTCTTATACTTTAATGCTAGGCCCGATTTGTTTAAAGATGTTAAGTCTTCAACCGAACACACATATATATATGTATTCAAAAATATATGCTCAACAAATAAGAATATAATATTCATCTCTCTGAAATTAATAATTCAAATAGAAACGAGAAATTTCTAATGAGTTGAAATCTCATAATTCCTCTTTTCCAAAATAAATATGGAAATAAAACAATAAATAAAGATTTATTGTTAACTCAATCGATCGAAAAATTTAATTTAAATCTTTGAGTTAAAACTCAAAATCTTATCCGGAAATACATTATTGAGATCTAACCCGAGAAATCTTATCGAAATCTTATAAAATTTAACTGAGGATGCATTGTCCTTAGTCACCACGTAATTAATTTCTAATTAATTACGCATTTTAGCGCCAAGCGAGCTATAAGAATCGGGTATTACAAACAAGCGCACTGCACTGCCACCTCGAACGGAAGCTAGCGCCGGACGCACTAGAGGATCTTTACATCTAGTGCAGCGTCGGACGCGACGAGTCTCTAGCGGATCTTAGCATCTTGCGTAGCGCCGGACGTAATGCAGCGCCGGACGCGACGAGTCTCCTCGGACACCACTTCGGGCACCCCACGGACGCGGGCTCTCTCGGGATACGGAACCCAGCGCCGGATGCCTTGTAGCATCGGACCCGGGTCTTCTCGATGCTTCCTGGCGGCGCGATGCGCACCCAGCGCCGGCTACGTCGAGTCCGGTGCTTGGGTGCGCTTTTTGTGCACAAAATGGTTTAACGCGATCATTCCCTACATAAAATAGAAGCGAACATGATTCCAACAAAAGATATTCAAAAATAAACAAAAGGAACCAAATCGTCAAAAACAACTAAAGAAAAACATAACAAAAACATGCAAAACAACTCCCCCACACTTAACTCTTTGCTTGTCCTCGAGCAAATTCTAGTTTCTTGAAAAGAATGGTACACATCGAATTAATACTTCAAATAGAATCAATCACATATTCCCATCCTTTTAATGCATCATAATAATATGATTCTCAATACATTGACCCTCATTCATCAATCCAAACATGGGACTTATCATAGAATAGCTATGCCTCGACTCAAATATGTTTTCAGAAATCAATATACAACTCATATGGTTCCCTTTAATGTAAGACATCCCAATGATAAAAATTATTAAAACATGTGGAACTTAAAACCGATTATAGGACAATAATCGTTAGGTGAAACCTTCAAGTTATACACTTGAGTATCCTAACGTAGTTACATATACCCATCGCATAGAGTCTCCATTCGAGAGACAACACAAGCAAGAGGGGTAAAACCCCTTATTCGAATTTTAAGCCACTTATTTCACAACACCACATCAATTATTTTCAGATTTTTTTTTCAATGGAAAAATCAACAAGAAAAGGGTCTCATCTATGAAGTATATGACAACCGATCACACACATTGTCTAATCACGCCTTTCTAATCATGTCCCACAGTTCAAGTTGACACCTAAGTTTCATCACACTAAAAACCATATATACCAAGACGAAATGAAATTCAGATCAAAACATAATTAATTTAACTTAAAGCACAATTCTTCACGCACCATTTATTTCAAGAACATAAAATCTCTCTTATCCAAAAAAAAGTTAAGGACAAAACAAAACGAAATGTAAAATGACAAAACACAAACAAAATGTAAAATGAACCCCCACACTTAAAACAGTAAAGGTCCTCATTGCGTATAAATATAAGAGTAGAGCAGACGACTTCTCGGATGCGAAGAAACGGAACTGCTCCAACTAAAAGTATACTCTTAATCGACTCACAATCGAATGAGGTGTTGTAATAGGGAAAGCTAACCCTAGTCGCCTCTCAAGGAAAACTTAATGTATGCTACTAAGTCGCACACAAAAACAATTAAATTCCTAAACACTCTAATCTCAAAAGGTTGATAGATTACCTAGGCAAGAAATTATTAAAGAATGAAAACTAATTAACTAGGTGAAAATCGACAAAGCGTATAAATCGACTAAGCAAGAATTAAACCCTAAATCAAGAACATGTAATCGAAATTATAAACCCTGACATGAATGGAAAAGATAAATCGAAGATAAAATTACTTAGACGAATATCAATACTAATCATAACCAACATAGGAATTAAAACAATCAAACCGAAAAGATAGATCAAAGCGATAGAAGAAACTTACGAACAAAACGAACGATGAAATTGATAAGCAAACTTACGCACGAATCCAATATCCGTATAATATTCTCGAATCGATCAAAAGAAAGCGAGAAGGAAAACAATGGAAATAAATAATCAAGAAGATATCTTCGCCTCGCCAAAAACAAAAGACGGAAAAATAATGAAAAGGTAGGTTTTCAAACGCTCAAAAATGTATATATATCGCCCAATAATAACGCTGCAGTCACGGACGCGAGCCCGGCACGACGCGCGCGCTTGCTAACAAGGAACCCAAACGACTCGTGAGAGGCCGGACGCCGAAGCTCTGATCAATCTTGTGCATGCAACCCAACACGGACGCAGCGAGCGCCGACGCGGGTCTTCGGGCCAGCCTCACCGGGACGCAGCGAAGCGCCGGACACGGCGCTTCGGACGACGCAAAAGGACGCCCAACGCCGGACGGAGTCGAGGCGCCGGACGAGCACTCTCGGAGTGCCCAGCGCCGGACGCAAACGAAGCGCCGGACGCAGATCTTTCTTTCGGGCAAGCGTCACAAGACCTGCAGCGCCACGCCGAGTCCGGCGCTTGCGCGCTCTTCGTGCAACAAAAGCTCAACGCAATCCAATCCTACACAAAACACAAACGAACATGATTCCAATAAAAGATATTCAAATATAACCAACAATCGAATCAAGACGTCGAAAACAAACAAGGAAAATGTAACAAAACATGCAAAACAACACCCCACACTTAACTCTTTGTCCTCGAGCAAATTTTAATTTCTTGAAAGGAATGTTACATAGAATCAATACTTCAAATAGAATCAATCACATATTCACATCTCTTCAATGCATCTCAATAATATAGTTCTCAATACAATGATCCTCATTTATCAATCCAAACATGTGACTTATCATAGAATAGATGTGTTTCGACTCAACATGATTTCGTAAATCAATATACAACTTATATGGTTCCCTTTATGTAAGATATCTCAAATGACAACAACAAATAAGAACTTGTGGAACTTAAAACCGATTATAGACAAGAATCGTTAGGTGGAACCTTCAAGTTGTACACTCGAGTATCCTAACGTAGATATCTATACCATAGCAAAGAGTCTCCATTCGAGAGACAACACAAGCAGAGGGTAGAGCCCTTATTCAATTTTAAGCCCACTTATTTCACAATAACGACATATTTTCTTTCTTTTCTTTCTTTTTCTTTTTTTTTTTTTTTTTTTTTTTTTTATTGTCCACTTTTCTCGAAAGATCATACAAGAGACGGGTTCCATTTACAAGCATATGACATCCGATCACACACATTGTCTAAACACGTTTCTAATTATGTCCCACAGCTCAAATCGACACCTAAGATTCATTAAACTAAAACCATATACCAAGATGCAAAGAAATTCAGATCAAAACGCAATTAATTCAACTTAAGGCATAATTCTTCATACACCATTGATTTCAAGAATATAAAATCGCTCTAATCCAAACAAAAGTTAACAAACGACAAAACACAACAAAGACAAACGCAGAAACAAACAAAACAAACCAAACAGATGTAACCCTCCCCCAACACTTAAAAAAGGCAAGGACCTCATTGCGTATAAACGAACGGAACGACGTAAGCAACAAAAGACAAGACCTACAAAACAAAAATAGAGAAGCAAAACAACGAAACAAGGAAACGAACGAAACATAAACAAAAGGGAACATAAACACTCCAATAGTGAAGAATCACTATTGGTCGGCGCGTGGTGGAGGAGAGGGCCATGAAAGGTAGTCCATGCGCTCCACTGGCTTGCGGCGGCCATCGCCGATTCTCGCCAATCATCTCGCTGGTTATACGTGTTCAAATACCGGTTCTCGCTGTACTCACAATTGATTCTGCCTGCATCAAGACGTTGATTTTGGCCGATCAAACCGAGAAGTTATGTCTCGACGGAACTCGTCCAAAGGGCCGCTAATTCACTCCTAAACCGACCAAACTCCTCACGAAGAACTATACCCGCCCGATGCGTATTGCCGGAAGGGAACCATGGATGATTAGGATCGGTGTCGCCACAAGTGGCTCAGATCCCTCCTCGCATCTTCCCGCCGGTCACGGTCTTCATCGGATGGTACGGTGGTATCATAGATGATCATATCACCCAGTAGGTGCATGTGATGGTCTCGCACCGCCGTCAGGCGCCTCACTGGTCAGCGCCGCATCGCGCAGCATATATCTTTTCACGCACCCTCCGATCGCCGAGGTACCGTAGTAGTTTCGTTGAAAGCAAGCAGCAGCCCGCACTCACTAAGATCAATCATCTTAGGTCGATATGATCTCGCCCGAACCGTCGTCCATCGTTATTTATGATCCCTAAGCTCACCGCTGCATCAGCAGGGATTCGGGCATGTGGTCGGCCTACATTTCTTACCACCGATCGCCTGCAAGTGGTCCCAAATAAAGTATATCGGCAAAATCTTCGCCTTCTTTACAAAGACATGTTAGTGAAGACCTCAGCAGATTCACCTCATTTGCCTGCTCATTTCAAAACATTGAAAGCTATGAACCTAGGACCATTGCCAAAACTTCATCCTCGATAAACCCACTCGGCATTCCGACATATGACCGCCATTAAACTCGATAGCTCCTTCCGTGCCTCTAACATTGAAAGAATCAGGCACACCACGCCGCACCGTAAGTCGGAAAACCAAATACCCCTTCATAATACGAGGCGTTATAACAAACTCTCGCCCCAACAGCATTTACAAGACAAGGAATCGATTCATCATCAATACACATCGTGCAAGAGAATTCAAGCAACAATGGGTTATAACCTGTAAATCCATCAAAGCATATTGTAGCAAACCCAAATTTTTAAATACTTTTTACCCTATCCTCAAGATTTAGACTCGATCAATCGCCACCGAATCGACGCGGAGGTGTGATTTCTTGAAATGCAAACGACGATAGTGTGTACCTTCCACCGGATTATAAATTGGGAAGGTGGCGTAGTACATAACGCTAATATCCTCCCCGTTGTTCCTCCATCGAACATCACGGCTTGAGGATGGCGGGAGGTGGATCCAGTGCATTTTTAGCGCGAACCATAGTGAATTGTGTGCAAGAGGCACCGACGGAAAATGTCGATAAGAGTGCTACTGGAAGAACCGAGTCACGGATGGACAAGTTGCCTCCTGACGAGAGCGAGTGGGCCGAATGTGAAAAGGCGCTGCTGCGAGGGTAGCCCGACGGACGAGGCGAGGCGCTGCGCGAGACGCAAGCGTCACTGGACGGACGACATGCGCGCGACGTCGGTGGGGTAAGGCGCCGACGGTGGAAGGTACGGCGCGCCGTTGAGGTAAGACGGACGGATTTTAATGCGGCTACCGGTTGAGGTAAGTAGCCGGACGGAATGCGGCTACCGAGGAACGAGGCGCACGCTGAGGTGAATTGCCGACGGAAGCTTAGTGCGTGGCGCACCGGACGGAGAACGAAACGGCCTGGACCGGTGTGTCGCCGAGGCGAAACGCCGACGGAATTGGTATGAAAGGCGCTGGGCGTCAGCGAGGAAACACCGGACGAGAGAGGGAGGCGAGCGCCGCTTGATGGAGTGAAGGAGAATCGCACGAGAGTGAAAAGAGTAATGCGCAAAAGGGAGAAACCCTAATTCATTTATATATATATATTATTATTATTTTTTTAAAATAATGGACCCAAAGGCCGTTTCATCACTGCGTCGCGCACCGGTCGCCTTATCGCCATTAAAGATAAACACTCGCGTCCGACGCTTCGCCGCTCGCGTCCGCGCCGGGTGTTACTACCGCCTTCATCGATTCACCCGGCCCGGCACTTCGTCGCGCCCCGCACCGGGTGTCACTGCCGTCCCAAATTGATTCACCTCGTCCGACGCCTGCCGCCCCGCGCCGGGTGTCACCGCTGTCCCAATTTATCCACCTCGCGTCCGGGCGCGTCAGGTCCGCCACTGGTGCCACTACTTTTTGAGATTAGTACCCCGCCGGGTTTGGTCGAGTCCGCGCCTGGGTACCTCTCTCGATGAAATTTGTCGCTTCCACTTTTACGATGCATGTTTCAATTCCGTATAAAATAACTCCTCATCCCGCACTACATAAACCACAAAAAAAAATCAACACGCAAACAAAAGCAAAAACAAAGGAAAGCACGAACACAAAAAAAAATGTGGGTCGCTTCCCACGAAGCGCTCGCCATCGTCATTAGCTTGACAAGAATAAACTCGACGATCAAGGATCGTGACGGAAATAGATTCCACCGTAGCGAGGTCGGACCCCTTCTACATAGAGCTTTACACGCCGACCATCGACCTCGAACGATTCGCTCGATCCTTCTTTATCGAGCACAACCGAACCATACGGCTTCACTGGATGATAAACGGCCACCCAACGAGACTTCAACTTCCCGAAAGCTTCACCGGAATTGAATAACAAAACCTTCATTCCGTGCTTCAAATCCTTATGCACGATTCGACGATCATGAAACTTCGACCTTATCCTTATAGACACGCGCATCATCACACGCCTCGTTACTTTGAGCTCGCCCAATTCGGACATTTGGAGAAACGATGCTCTAAGGATTTAGAGGATCAAGTTCAACTCTTGATGGCCCAATATGCCTTATGTTCAACCTCCATGCAAGTGACACGCCTTCCCATACACAAGATGATATGGGCTCATTCCCAAGATGCTCTTTATGTACTGTTGACGGTAAGCCCATAGAGCGTCGGTCGGTTGTTGGCCCAATCCTTCCTCAGGGCTGCACGTCTTCTCGAGGATGCCCTTGATTTGTCGGTTACTGCTTCACCTGACCAAGTCCGTGGGTGGTAAGGGTGGCGATCTTATGTCCGATTCCATTCTTTTCATTAGTTTCTCAAATTTTATCGCGTAGTGCTTTCGTCACTAATGATTGCTCGTGGAACCAAACTTGCATAAGATGTTTTCTCGCACAAACTTGAGCACAATGTAAGAATCACATGTCCTAGTGGGATAGCCTCAACCCACTTGGACACGTAATCAACGGCAAGCAAAATATACTATACCCCATAGATTTAGGAAAGGTCCCACAAAATCTATTCCCCAAACATCAAAACCTCAACTACTAAGATGTTATTGAGAGGCATCTCGCTCCTACGTCCAATTGACCCCACTTTTCACACCCATCACAAGACACACAATATGTATGAGAATCTTTGAAAAGAGTCACAAAATAAACCTGATTGTAACACCTTTGGCGCAGTCTTTTGTCCTCCAAAATGTCCACCACAATGAGCTTTGTGGCACATCTCAAGGACCTCGGTGTTCCTCATCCGAATACATCGACGGATAACCTCATCCTTCCCTAACTTAAAAGATATGGGTCCTCCCAATATATGCTCGCATGCAGAAAGAAAACGCCTCTCTGGGAGGTAAGGTCAGCCTCAACTCACCACATGCTAGATAATTAACAATGTCAAGATACCAAGCATAGAAGAGGCACTATAAGCATGCTCATAAGGGAAAGACTCGTGATGGGACCTATAGTAGATCGGGAAGGACTATCTAATCGAGATAAATGATCGGCAACGACATTCTCACTACCTTTCCTATCCCGAATTTCTAAGTCGAATTCTTGCAATAAGAGCACCCATCTAATAAGTCTCAGTTTCGCCCTGGGTTTGGTCAACAAATATCTATAGGTCGATGATCACTATGATTATTACTCTAGAACCAATTATGTAAGCACGAAACTTATCGAGAGCAAAATCACAAAGAATCATCTCTTTTCGGGTTGTATAATTTACTTGAGCAGATTAAGAGTTAAGCTTGCATAGTAAATCACACGTAACATTTTATCAACTCTTGACCTAGACAGCTCCCACAAACAGAGTTAGAAGATCACACATGATTTCAAAAGGAAAAGACCAATTAGGACCGACAACCAGTGCTAAAGGTTTCGCTTCTCCTTTAAAGCATTAAAAGCAACAAGGCAATCATTATCAAAATTAAAAGGAGAATCATGAGCTAATGTATTTACGTAGGGGTTGATATATTTTAGAAAAATCCTTAATGAAACGACGGTAAAACCAGCTGTGACCCAGAAACTCCTTATTCCTTTAACATCATTTGGTGGGGTAACTTTTCAATCACCTCCACTTTAGCTCTATCAACCTCTATCCCTCGACTAGACACGATGTGTCCCAACACAACGCCACTACGGACCATAAAATGACTTTTCTCCCAACTTAGAGTAAGACCAGATTCCACACAACGACTAAGTACACGCTCAATCTTTTCTAAACAAACATCAAACGATGATCCAAACACGTAAAATCATCCATAAAGATCTCTACAAAATCTCCTATCATGTCGAAAAGAGACATCATACATCGTTGAAAGTACATGGAGTATTGCAGTCCGAACGGCATCCTTCGAAAAGCATATGTCCCAATGGACTTGTGAACTGCTTGGCTTGATCCACGGGTCTATAGCAACTGGTAGTAACCCGACAAGCCATCAAGAAAACAAGAAATTCATTACCAGCCAACTTATCTAACATTTGGTCAATGAAAGGAAGGGAAAATGATCCTTTTGGTGGAAGATTAAGCTTCCGATAGTTATGCACATCCGCCATCCAAAGGACGGTCTCGTGGCACCAACTCCTTTCTCTCGTATGACCATCGTTATTCCTCCCTTTTGGGCACGATATGGACCGGATCGACCCATTGTCAAGAATTGGAAAATGATTCTTCGCTAGCTAAATTTTAAGATCTCCTTTTTCACTACCTCATCGAGCACGGGGTTAAGTCTCCACGCCCATCCTTTTTCGGCACCGCCCATCTTCAAGTCAGATCTTATGCATGCACATGGCAGATCGATCCTCCGATATCCGCCAACCCACCCGAAGCGAGCTTATGTCGTTTTAACACGAAACCAACAGAGATTGTTGGTACTCAGTGAGTTCAAGCAGAGATGATCACGGGCTCGCTCATTATCCCTATAAGACATACTTCAAATTCTTGGGAAGCTCCTTCAACTCTAACTTCTGCTCTGTGGAATCTCCTTTCCTTTATCGGCTTTTCAAATTGGCTTCCAACATGAGCCTTTCCTCCGTGTCCGCCGATCCTCAGATACTTCCTCCACTGTGATCCCGCATAAAAGAAATCTCGCCAAGGCATCAATCGAGTCTATAAAAGAACAGCCAATTGAATTAATTGATGGCACGGCCTTATTATCATGCAACCAAAATGACATAGTCTCCCTAGGACGGCCATCCTAATATTCCCATTTTCACATCAATCAATGTATTAGTAGGGCTATAAAGGTCGCCCTAATAGCGAGGTATGGTCTCGACCATTTTCATGCACATCCCCTATCTCTAACACCACAAAATCCACGGTACAATCAAACCACCCACACGCATACAAGAATATCCTCTACAATTCCCTAGGGTAGCGGATGAGCGATCGGCAATCAGAGACTCATACCAAGAGGTTTGAACCTCCTAATTCTAATTACTTGAAAATAGAGTAAGGCATAAGATTAATACCAGCCCTAAATCTAGCATACCGTTGTTTCCTTACCATTTCCCAAAGCAATTGTGATGACGAAGTTACCGGGTCCCGTTGTTTGGGTGGCGCGGGTTTCGATAATAGATTTGGCCACCTCGTATACCATAACCACTCATTGTCGATAAACCTCTCTTCTTTGATGCAAGTTCCTCAAGAACTTAACATAGGCGAACATTGCGATCACATCCAAGAGCGGCAGATTCACATTAACTTTGGAAAGCATTTTGTAAAAATCGAGAACCGCCGCTCTTGTTTCTCATTTTCAATCGGCTCGGAATGGCACCGGAGGCTTATATGGATTTGCCGCCTTGTGTAATCGCACTGCCGGTTCGCTCCTCCTCAATCACTTTCTTCGCCTCGGTTTCTCCACTACCACTCTCTTCCACTATCTCGCTCTTCCACAATCTCTCGAAGTTGTACCTTATTATCAACCTTCTTCCCACTCAAGAACAACAAATTGAGCTTGTGGCTGGAGCCCTGCCTGATCCTCCCCGCCCGCTGTTGTTGCCGTGATTTCGCGACAAAGACCGTAGATCCGCCTAATCAAACTCTCAAGACGCTTAATGGTCGATCTTGTGCTTCCCTTGCTAACTTACTCTTCGCATGAATGCAGCCAAACCATCCTCCATCGATGATTTCGTAGGAGCATGTTGACGCCTGTGGAGGCTGGTGGCCGCTGAGGGCACCGCCGTGGCGGAGGCGGCCGTTGTGGGTAAGGTACCGAGGTGGTGGTGGCCGATAAGGATATCATGGATACGACGGTGCCGATACGGCTTCACCGGTATCGATATCACGACCATAACCGTCTGCTTTGATGGGTACCGCCGAGCTGTACCGTCATGGTGGGTACCGCTGCGTGAGGCATCGAGTCGGAGAGTTTGAACCCGAGCCCGACTGGCTCTGTTCTTCCACCTTGAGTTGTATTGTCGCCGGTTTTGCTCATAGTTCTACTCGGCTCATAAGGTTGTCGAGCCGAAACCTTGTATCAATAAGCCTCTACCCGCCTTCATAGACGGTGCTCCATATTAGGGCACATATCCGTTGTATGTCCCATTTCCATGCAAATACCACAAGGATGCATCGAGAAATCTCGAGGTAGCGCTAATTTCGGTATGAAGAGCAACAACCTCGCGTGGCGAAGGGAACTCACTGCTTCATCTTCATCTCGCTCATCTCTCTCATGAGCTGTGCTATTTGCCTCGCCAAACTGATCTAGTTCCAATGAGTCGACGTAAGATCGACGCGCACTGATGCCTTCGAGGGAATTGCTCGCCATGACGCCAAAGATTTCGCCAAGAGCCCGGCCGTGATATGAGCTATGTTGCCCCTCGCCGCGTCGCCGGCCTTTTCCTCGATCGGATTTCGTGATCCCGCCATAGAAGAATTGGCACAAAAGAACCAACGGGAAGAAGTGATGTGGGCATTGCCTTTGAAGCTCCTCGAATCTTTCTCTCGCTCATGAAATGGCTCATCTAGATCCCGCTTGAATGTCATAATTTTTATCAAAGATCTTTGGTCTTCGCGCGATAGAACCTCAACATGAACCGCCCACCACGTAATTCCAATTTGTCGTAGAGTCGGCGGAAAACTCATAAGCCAAGACTTGGCTTTATCCTTTAAAGAGTAAGAGAAACAACAGATCTTCAACTGCTCTTCGCTCGTGCCCATCGAGGGAACGATCGCACCACTTGATTATATTCACCGATAAAACTCGTGCATCTTCATTTGTCATGCCATGAAAAGTGGGAACGAGGTTGAAGTGATTCGCTTCAACTCATACCCACGTGTCGCAGGCATAACACGATCGGATTTGTAGTTTCCTATCTTAGGTGAAAGTAATCCCCATCGCGAGGGACAACGCTCCGCCATGATTGTTGTTCATTCGATCACCCATGACCCCTGGAGGAACTCTTCAAACAAAAATTGTCGACGGTAGTAAATCCTTCAACCGTGAGAGAACCGTCTCACGTAAACTATCACAATATGAGTGATCAAAGTCCGCCACACTAGGCGCGCGGTTACTAAACTTGCAAGTATACTTCAACGGGACGCCAATCTAGATTTAGTTCATGCCCCTCACACACAACACTCAACAAACGAGATCAAATGCAATCATGTACAAAATAAGAAAGGCAAGGAGAAGAATAAAACGAAAACATACAACATTAATAAACGCTTAAAGTTTTCTTCAAGAACGGCGCCAAAATTTGTTTCAACTAAAAGTATACTCTTAATTGACTCACAATCGAATGAGGTGTTGTAATAGGTAAAGCTAACCCTAGTCGCCTCTCAAGAAAACTTAACAGTATGCTACTAAGTCGCCACACAAAACAATTAAATTCCTAAACACTCTAATCTCAAAAGCGGTTGATAGATTACCTAGGCAAGAAATTATTAAAGAATGAAAACGAATTAACTAGGCGAAAATCGACAAAGCGTATAAATTGACTAAGCAAGAATTAAACCCTAAATTAAGAACATGTAATCTAAATTATAAACCCTAGATATGAATGGAAAAGATAAATCCTAAGACAAAATTACTTGATCGAATATCAATACTAATCATAACCAACATAGGAATTAAAACAATCAAACCGAAAAGATAGATCAAAGCGATAGAAGAAACTTACGAACAAAACGAACGATTTAAATTGATAAGCAAACTCCGCACGAATCCAATATCCGCATAATATTCTCGAATCGATCAAAGAAAGGAGAAGGAAAACAATGGAAATAAATAACCAAGAAGATATCTCGCTTCCTCGCCAAAAAATAAAAGACGGAAAAATAATGAAAAGGTAGGTTTTCAGCGTCAAAACGATATATATCGACCTAATAATAACGCTAGCACGGACGCCGAGCCCAGCCGCCGGACGCTGCGCTGCTAACAAGCGGAACCCAGTCACGGACTCGTGAGAATACGACGCCAAGCCTCGGATCAATCTTGTGCATGCAACCCGCCACGGACGCAGCGAGCCGGACGCGGGTCTTCGGGCCACCTCACGGACGAACGAAGACCGGACGCGGGTGCCGGACGATACGCAAAGGACGCCCAGCCGGACGGAGTCGAGGCGCCGACGAGAGCGCTCGAGGCGCGCCCAGCCGGACGCAACGGCAGCGCCGGACGCTGCGGCTTTTCTTTTCATTGCGGCGGCACAAGATTGGCAATACGGGCTACGCCGAGTCCGCGCTTAGCGCGCTTCAGCAACAAAGCTCAACGCAATCCAATCCTACACAAAACACAAATGAACATGATTCCAATAAAAGATATTCAAATATAACCAACAATTGAATCAAGACGCGAAACAAACAAGGAAAATGAATAAAACATGCAAAACAGAATCAAGGGTATCAAGCACAAGACAAACCTACAAAAACAAAGAAACAAAGACAAGCAAAACAACAAAACAAAACGACGCACACAAAAATAGAAATACATACACTCTAATAGTGATGAATCACTATTGGTCGACGACGCGGTGGAGGAGATGCGCTATGAATGTGGTCCACGCTGCTCCATCGAGCCTCAAGAGCAGCCATGCATCGATTCTCGCTAGATCATCCGATTATTATATCGATTCCGCTGGGTTCCGCCATGCCACAATTGATTCTCGTCAAAGATGCCGGTTTTGCTCACAAATCGGGAATAGATGTCTCGATGAAATTTTGTCCAATGGCCACTAATTCACTTCGAACCGCTCGCTCTTCACGTACGGAACTATACCCTCGCCCGGACGCACCTTGTCAAAAGGAAACCGGATGATTGGGATCGCTGCTCGAACGGGCTCAGATCAACCGCCTGTATGCTCGCCGCCTTCATCTTCGGATGCAACAAGAGTGTCAAAATGACCATATCGCCCGAAGGCTCATGAGATGGTCCCGCACTGCTGCTTGCTTCGCGAGCCGCGCATGCATATATCTCTTCACAATTCCTCAAATGACGAGGTACAAGAGTTGTCTCATTATATGCAAAAGGAACGCCTCAAGCTCACTAAGATCAATCATCTTAGGTCGACGATCTTACCCGTGAATATGTCGTCCATCATTATTAATGATCCCTGTGCAACCGACGCACCAAAGTAGGGATTGGACACAAGGTCGACCGACATTTCACGTCACGCACCAGCCGCAGTGTTCCCATATGAAGAATGTAGCGAAACCTTTGTTTTCGACGCACACGCGAAAGCAGGACCTCGCGATGTTGACCTTTGTTGGCCGCTCATTCCTCGAAACATTAAAACGATGAATTTATGCACCATAGCCAATGCCGCATCCTTAATGAATCTACTCGGCATTCCTACGAGGACCGCTTATTAAACCCCGACAATTCTCCAAGCCTCTAACATTAAAGCATGGTACACAACGCACCAAGTTGGAAACCAAATACCCCCTTCATAATACGAAGTGACAGCATACTCTTGCCCCAACAGACGACAGGTTATAGTATCGAATTCATCATCAAAATTCATCGTGCAATAGAATTCAATCAACAATGGAGAATAACCAGGAAATTCCATCATAGCATATTGAAGAAGTCCCAAGTTCTTAAAATATTTCTTAATTCTATCTTCAATACCCAAACTTTGCATCAATTGCCAATTAAATAGACGCGGAGGGGTTATATCTTGATGTGCAAATACGATAAAGCGCACCTTCCATTGGATTATAAATTGAAATGGGTCGAGTACATTATGTCGATATCTTCCACCGGGTTCCTTCCATAGAACATCATCATCTCGAGGGTGACGAGAGTCGAGCTAGCGTAATTGCTTGGTTCAACCATTTCAAATGCGACGAGCCGGCATCGACGAACGTGCGGAGGATCGAACACTGGAGCTTCTCGGAAGGAAACGCCGGACGCAGGGAAGCATCGATGGAGCGATGCACTGGGGCGCCGACGGCATGGGGCCGACGATGCGGCGCGATACCGGGGTAGCGCCAAACCGGAAGCAGACGGCACTGAGCACGACGCGACGGCCGGTGGTAGCATCGAACGGAACGAGGCGGACGCTGGGTACGCGCGCCGCTGGCGCCGAGGGTAGCACCGACGAGAGACGCATACGCTGGCGTTGGGCGCGCGAGCTGAGTTATAGCGCCGGACGGACGTAGAAGGGCTGGTCAGAAGGCTACGGCTACCGAGTGGTAGCACCGACGGAGATGCGTACGTGACGTTGGGGCATGCGGCGCTGAGTTATAGCGCCGGACGGATACGGAGCGGGTGTTGGGTTGCGGTGGAAGGCGAAAAGCGAGACACGAATGCCGAGTGTGGACGGAGCTCGCTGGCCGACGGAGCTCGAGCGCCGGACGGAGCAAGCAAGAACTGGGCGAAACGTCGGACGGAGGTGAGAGTTCTGCGACGCGCGGTGAATAGCGCCGGATGAAAATTTTGAGCGTGCGCTGGGCTCGAGAAACGGAGAGAGAGCTATCGCAATAAATAAAAAAACGAGCAGTAAGCAGCTGTAATAACCCAAAAATTTAAACTTTATTAGTGATGTTTCAATCACTTAGTTGCGTTCTTAGACCTTAATTATGTTTAAGGAAACCAATGAAACGAATTAGAATCGATTCGAGATCGAATACTAAAGAAATCAAAACTGATAATTAGTCCCACCTGGACAGGTTTTTCGAGAGCCTGAACATAGAATGAAAGATCGAGAATGAATTCCACGAACGGATTTCATTTTTAGAATCCTCACACGAAAACGTGAGAATGCAAAGGATGAGAATTTTCGCATACTTGCCCTGGTCACCTTAAAAACACTATTTACGAGCCTAACAACTTCCAAATTCGTGTTAATCATAATGTCTACGATAAACATCATCTGAGGAAGGTTATAGCAATGCGTTCTACATGACTCAGTGCTCAAATCCTTATGGCGTTACTTTCTTGGTTTGGTCTCATAGGGAAGAGGCGGTATGGTTTCTTAGGGTATATCGTGATCGAGGCCTAGCCGGGTAAAGCTAAGTGGTCTGCTTATCTGTCGGGTCTTGGATTTACTTATTCTATTCAGTCATAGCATACGTATCAGTTCTCATGTTATCTTGTTTCAATCATTATTTCCTTTTATGCTTCCCTATAGTTATACTTGATTCATTTCCTTATTATTCGATAGAGTGACATGTATGACTTTGAAATCCCTTGTGACAGAGTAGTTGGGACTCATATCGATGCAATTTCGAGTTGCGATCACTCGTTATTGTAGATTCATCGGCGTTCTCATCGCAATCCGTTCGGATTGTGATTCTTAAGATTTCTATTTTCGTTTTTCTTAGTATTTCGTTCGAATTGGGGTACTATGTTCTATACTAAGTTCGTGTGAGAGGATCATGCGTCTTGAGGTCTATGTTCTCATGGGGACATACTCATTTATATCGTGCTTATCATGCTTCGCATATGACGATGTAAACACAAATCGCGACACCTTTGCGATAATCAAGCATTCTCATTTACCAAGTTCTTAAAGCTTGTAACTTTCATTCAAGCTAATGACTGATCGATTGAAACAACTTTTCAATTTTAAAAATTTCCATTTTCAATATTTTGAATTTCCGAACAAAGTCATTGAAATTCCAACTCGCATTCATATACTTGCATCATTTCAAAACAACCTTTAGTTGAAAGCGGATTACCTTACTTCCTTGTTGAGCGGGACGGCGATGGAGTCGGATGCTGTGGATCGACCACTAAACAATTTCTAGACTCGACTTTCATCGGGATTCGAGGAAAGGGTTTCTAGGGTTCGGAGCGAACAAGTGCTCGATACCGCTGTGACGACCGACTTTCCAATGAAGTCACGGATCATATGGATCGTCACCGGTATGATAAAGCGTGAAATAAACATACTAATCAAGGCAATCAACGATCAACTACTTAATAACGCATAGGTTTAAGGGATAAACAATCGATACCAACTCGAGTCTGGGAGGACTTGTCGAAAGGGTTCGAGTTGACATAACTTGATCGGGGGTAATTTAAAAGTCACGGTATGACCTCAATTGATCGGAAATAGCGGTTATAATCAACGTTAATAATATCGAGGTTAGGCGACAAATAAGCATGGACATGCATATGACGATGCATGCCAAGTTCAGAAACCTTTCTAATTAAGCATCAAAAAATATGCCCACTCTGCACCACCTCGCACCGTCGTCGATCGCCTCGCCCTTGAGCGTCCAAGCGAATCGCGGGGCTAAATACAAAATCTTCCGGTGGACTCGTTGCCAAAAATTTTCTTTGTCCAAAGTTATGCTTGCGAAGTAGCGCTGAGGATTTTGGTTAAAGACTCATGCACTATCAAACTATTTCGTTTTCCAAAAGCGTCGGCTTGTTCATTTCGTTGTTTTCCATATCGATCATTCATTCATTCATTCCATTCGCGCACTATGGGTGTGCCTACACATAGTCGCGTGACCGTCGAGTAGCTAACGCTTAACACCGCGTCTGCGTGTACACAATCGAGTTAGTCCTCAACTAAGTCGGATCCGATCGTTCCCTTTTTAGTTGGTGGACCGTTCACATACCACTTGATATACCAATCTAGAATAGGATCACGACAAACATAAACATTTGGCGATCGATAACATTTCATGTGATATATTCATCTTTTGTAAAACATGCTTTGAGATATGCATAACATTTCGTTTAAAAGCCCCTGCTAATCAAGCTTAGTGGTTCTAAATGAGCGGGGTGAGTATCCTTCGTACAACTATTCTGTCCGAACCGCTCATAAGAAAATAGCCGTTCTTGGTTCTTTCTGTCGATCGATGGTGGTTTATAAATTCGACTTTAAAGTTCCAATTAGGGTTTCTTTATGATTTAATGTGATTGTTTAAGATAATTTCTATTATCCACATTCTCAATTCTCAGTATATTACCTCGTATCTCCGTGGTGAACTTCATTATGAATTACATAATCCGAGGTCTATCCGTGACTCTTAACTTAGTTTTATTATAGACGTTATTACGTTATAGGTTATCGATAATCAAATTATGATTGGTAAATTAGGAAGTTCTCGACCCTAATCTAGACTTAACAATTATAGTTACGTCACAATAGGTTATGTGACGACTTGCGTGTGTCGATAATTAAAAGAGGAATGTTGATAAATCAGTGGACATATGCCATCATGTAAGTAATTAGTACTTAAGAATAAATGGGTACTTGAGAAATTAACTTCGGCTTTTGAGACATAAGGATCGACATCGTGTGTTCGAATCGTTGCTTACATTCGACATTGTCTATTTAACTTACTCGGCGGAGTTACATATATCGTATAATCGTTATTATTCATTATCGAGTTGTGTTCGCCCGATAATTCGTATTGAGTTGTCGTTATTGAATATTAGCGTTGTAGCTCGACTCTTGGTTTTCTAGCAGTGGAACTCACGTTTGAGTATCCTTCATTAATAAAAACCATTACGGTATCTAACCGATTAACATTTATTCCGTCTTAAGTTATCAGTGGTCGTTTCTTTTGGATTCTCGTTCATATAGTATTATGTTGTTACGTTCGGGTTTTGGTTTGATCGCAACATAAACATAAACATGACATCGACAAAACCAACACCATAAACTATGCAGCGTTAGAAACCTAATTTCTAATCAAACACAATCAGTGTAAGTGTGCGTAAGTGTTTCATTCATCCACTCTAATCCAACCATTCTTCTAAGTTTATAATTAACATCATAGCATCATTTAACATTAAGCGAACTCCATATAGCATTTAGTTACGTTTTGATAATTAGCAACAATTAGCATACGTATCATAAATTCAATAAAATCATTTGTCTCATCATCACTATAAATTTAATTATCGACTCAATATCGTCATATAAAATTTTAAACCATAGGTTAAAATCTTTGTAATTTTCGACAATTTCAAATCAACAAGCTTTGGTGTTCGATAAATTCCACAAAATTATTTCATGCTTATACTATATACTAAACATGAAATATCACTTCGTATCATGCATTAAAATTTAAACCATGCTTTTTAAATCTCATTTATTTTGGTATTCACATATATATATATATATATATACATATTCAAAATTTCAATCCTTCACAATATGGTTGTATATGTAATAGCATATAATATTAACACCAACATTTACCAATATTCATAATATTACATCCTATTTTCAACAATAAAAATCGAATAAAGACTACATATATATATATAAGCCACGGTTCTTATAAAAAAAATAGGAGGGTGTTTGAATAAATTCAAGATTAATGTAGTGATGTTCATTATCATACCTAAACATATCTCAACTATTTTCCTCAACCAAAATCAAACAACAAATATATATATATAGTATTGACTATTTCAACAATAAATAGGAGATGTGTTTCAAAAATCCCAAGATTTATATATGATGTTCATCATCGATATTAAACACCATATCTCAACTATTTTCCAAAAAAATTAAAATCAAAGCTTAAAATAAACTTTATAACTCTGACCCTTTTAAAAAAAAACCAAAATTGAAGAAAAATCATGATATTTATTATACATGCTTATAACACATTAGCAAGTAACAATATCAAATAAAATTCACAAAATCATGCTTTAACATATTTAAAAATAATTAAAGCATAAATCGAAAAAAATAAACATGCTCCAAAAATTATGAAATTTTTACAGTGGCCTTAAAACATCATTCTAAGCATTTTCATTCACGGCTCAAGAGCATTTGGAGGCTCTAAAGTCACGAAAATAAATGGGAGCAAACTAGGGTTTTAAACCCAAAATTCAAATAAAATTCCACTCCATTGGGATGGAAGAGCATGATGAATAATAACTTCCTATGGTCTTAGAAGGATTATTTGAGTGTGGGAGAGGTTGGAAGGAGGATTTAGAGTTGGGGATTTGAAAAGTGTAGAGAAATTTGAAAATGAGAGCAAAATGTGAAAGGGAAATGGGCTGCTCTTTGGACGTTTTTCCTTGTTATAGCAGACCTAATGGCTGTCATTTCCCATTTAGGTGGTCTTGGTGGTAGTTGGGAGGTGGATTGGTCAAATTACCCGTTTTGGTATGTTATTGAGCTCTTTAAGTTTTAACGCCTTTTCGATCGATTCCGGAACCTTAAGGTTCTATCTTATTAAATAGCCTTTAAAGACTTATTTTAATGATCATAAAAATTTCCACGACGTTAGGACGTCGTTCGATAAATCAATTCGAGTTATCGCGGAAAAAGCGGTCGCGATTAAAAATATGTCCATTCAAAATTCTCTTGAATTTTGAGCTTTCATAAATAATTTGAGTCTTATAAAGCATATTTTATTGATTTAGACCCTCGGTTCGAGTTGGTCGTTCGGATCAAATTAGGGTTTTCGGTATATTTTAGCTTCGGTTAAGTTCTTGAGAATTCCTTGAAATTGATTCTTATAATTTCTAAGTTCATAATAAATTATTCCTTCATGATTTTGGTTGTTATCACTATTTATTATGATTAGCCGAGTTGGAAGTTGTTCAAGTAAATAGTGTTTTAAGGCGGCCAAGACGAGTATGCCAAAATTCTCATCCTTTGCATTCTCCATGTTTCGTGTGAGGATTAAAAATGAAATCCGTTCGTGAGAATTCATTCTCGATCTTTCATTCTATGTTGAGGCTACTCGAAAAACCCAATCCGGTGGGGTAGTTATCGATTTTGATTTCTTTAGTATTCGATCTCGAGATCGATTCTAATTCGTTTCATTGGTTTCCTTAAACATAATTAAGGTCTAGAACCGCAACTAAGTGATTCAACATCACTAATAAAGTTTTAAATTTTCGGGTTATTCGTATCAATCAGCTCCAAAAGAAATTTGTCCCGAAATTTGCCGTATGGAAAAAGATCGTATATTTCTCTTATGTGATTCGGTTCGGTTGCTTCTTCGACCATGGTGTCTCCATAGAACTTTCACTAGCGGTATTTCTTTGTTCGTTAGCCTTTGGACACGTCGGTCGAGTTTCGTAGGTAGTTCTCACGTAACTCTATTGTCATCGAGGACAGATATGGTTCGGTGTATCACATGGCTGGGGTCATGTATGTACTTCGTGGTTGTGAAACATGGAACACATTGTGCCGCGTTTCCAAAACTTGGCGGCGATCTGATACTGGCCGTGGTCGTACTCCGAGAATTTCATAGGGTCTATGAAGCGTGGTGTAACTTCCCTTTGATTCCGAATCTCACGATCCCTTTAGATGGAGAATTTTCAAAGAAGACCTTGTCTCCTCTTGAAATGTGCTACGTGCGGCGGCAGCCGAGTGTCTGACTCTGTCGTCTGAGGCCCGATCCGTTGGCGGATGCAGCCCGCTCGATCATTTCTCCCGAGTCGGGTCCACAACCTTTCTTCTTCTCCCACCGTCCCGATGAAGTGGTGGCCGACATTTCCTTCCATAAGCGCTGCGTGGGGCCGTTCAATGAGTAACGCGTAGGGTTATTGTGGTCGAATTCCTGATGGTAACACTTGTTCCCAACTCTCCTCTATCGAGGACAACGGTCCCTCGACATGTCTTCAACGTTTGAATGGTCCTCTCGGACTTCCGTCCGTCTGCGGATGGAGCAGTCTTGAAATGTAATCGTGTCCCAGTTCCTTTTAATAACTCATCGAGTCGGGATGTAAATTTGAATCTCTATCGAGCGGATAGTCTTTGGAACTCCAGTTGAGCGGATAACTTCGAGCATACAAGCTGTCTGGTTTTGCGACCCATTGTTATTGGAATGGGTAAATCTGCCTCTTGGTCGATCGATCGATGATGACCCAATATGGTATTCCTGTGATTTGGGTAACGTAACAAAGTCATGGCTATATCGTCCATTTCCATTCAGGGTATATCTAGCGGTTGTGGTCCCATCTGATCGTTGGTGAGTGCTTTCACTTGTACGTCGACAACAGTTCCAATAAACCACGTCTCGACTTCCGTCCTAAAATTTCTCCTTGAGGTCTTGGTACATTTTGGATCTTTGAGGGGTGTCTGTATAAGAAGTCTATAGAACTACGGCAATTCATTTCTGAGTTCTTAAATCTTACGGAGCATACCTCTCGTCATACAATAACATTATCTGTTCTACATGAAAATTCTTGTGTTTATGTCCTTGATCTTATCGCATTTCCTCTGTTTGCTCTATACGAGCTTCTAAGATTCGGACTCTTAAGTCGGGATTACGATCAATGTTTATCTGACCCTATCGTCGAGAGATGGGCCTCTGACGATGTTCATCCTCGAAATTCTTTTATAGTATTTCCTCATGTGAGAGACATCCCAACTAGGATGGGATTTGCACTCGAGGCATCGGCTAAACATTGCACTTACAGGCGGTGGTGATACCACGTCGTAATCTTTACTAGCTCTAACCATCTCGGCGCCTCTGTTAAGATCTTTACATTGAAAAATATTTGAGCTCTTATGGTCGTATAGATATCACATCTAACTCCATAAAGGTGATGCCTCCATATCTTTAAAGGCATGTCGACCCTTTGCTAATTCCGGTCGTGGTAGGATAGTTCGACTTTCGTGAAGCTAATTGCGCGGAAAGCGTGGCAATCTTACCTGCTGCATTGTACACAACCTAGTCCATTCTTTGAAGCATCCGTGTAGATTGTGTACTCTTTATCGCCTCGAGTCTTGCTAAATGCAGGTCTTGTCGTCGATAACTCCTTGTACCAAACTAGCCTTTTCGGCGGTCGGTGTGATTCGCTTTCCTCTACAGGTTGGGTCCATGGGTGGTATGTGAAATCCTTGATAAACCGATAGTGGCGGCGGGTCCTAAAACTCAATTTCATTCGGGTTCTTGATGACTCCCGTTCTCGGTATTCGATCTTGATGTGCTTTGATTCCCGGCGGACAAATGTGACCCAAAAATTATTCCGCTTAACAAACTCACACTTGCTAAACTTGGCGAACTTTCTTCTCTCAATGTTTGTATGCAGTTCTCGAGTGCTCTTTGTGTTCTTGGTTATTCCTAGAGTATATTAGGATATAGTCTATGAATCTAGGCAATTTATCAGGTATGGGTGGGCATACATTTCATATCCATATCTGCAGGGGCATTTGTAGCAAGTCGAAAGGGCATCACGATGTTGAAATGCCATACCTTGTGCGGAGCCGTTTTAGGTACATCCTGACGGTCTAATCCTCGTTGGTGATATCGACTTTAGATCTATCTTGAAAAGACTCCGCTCGCTTAAGTTGATCAAGCGGATCGTCGATTGAAGGCGAGTCTTATTCTTAAGAGTTATCTTGTTTAACTCTCGATGGTCTATCACGTCCTCGTTATTGCCATCCTTCTTTTCACGAAAGGACGGTGCTTGGAACCTGCAGGTCTAATAAATCCTAGCTCGAGTTCTGCGGTTGGATCTTTAATTCCTCAAACTCGCTTGGTGCCATCGGTATGGAGCTTTTGACGAGGCAGAACACAGTTGAGTCGATCGTGAACTCGATCATCGGTTTGGCGGTAATCCGGTAGTTAAATGCGAAACACATCGGGATACTTTCCTACGATCGGGGCGTCTTCTCATCTCTCATTCGATCTTCTTCGGAGGTGAGCGGGTAGGCGTGGTTCTCGGTCTTTGTTGACAGCGTCGCTTGCTTGTAGTGCGGATATAATTGGAACTCTCCTCCATGTTGATCCGTGAAAGTCGGTGGATTTCTCTCGGGGTGTTGGAGGAAATTTTTCTTTCATTACACAGATGGTCGCACTATATTCGGTTAACATCCGTTCTAGGATTATGTCCACGTCGTCTCGTGGGTAGCGTGAAGGTTCTCTGTCATGACCTTAAGTGAGCCTAGTCGAGCTCTAGGTTCGAGCATATGTGGAGTTCGTTCTTATGCTCCCTGGGAAAAATTCTCATGATTTGTTCCGGCGTTTAGGATCTAATCCTAAGTTCTCTGTACTTGAGAATAAAAGAGTGCGGCGGTTATCAAGCAGTGGGATAACAGTAATTGGAGGAGTATTCCATACACCAAGTTTCCTTGGTTCCTGGCGACTCTTGCGGAACTCTCTTTCTGGTTGGGCGTGAGCCCCGACTTTTGAAGCGGTTGTTCTTCTGATAAAGTTGTTGTGGTTCTTCTGTTCTTTATTCTTGTTATTATTCTTTGTGGTTCTTGGTATTGGGTGTCGATGCTCTTCTTTACGTTATCGCCATTGTTGTCGAAATCGTTACCGCACGTGGTTGATATAGTCGTTGATTTGGTGATAATCTTGAGCATTTTGTTGGATCGGTTGAGCTTGGATAGCCGGACAGGTTGGACTTGGTTGGGCACGTTCGGACGACCATTTCCTCCTGGCGTGTCGAGCGATCCAAGTAGTGGCCCTGGTACGCGCACAGCATCCGTCATTAGTGAATCGCATGCCTTATATTTCCTATGGCCACAGGGCAATGGGGAGCTTCACGAATTTTGGTTTCCCATGGGATCCGGGTACCATGGGCGTCCGTTCCTGCCCGTGCCGGATAGGCACGTTATTTCCTGCCATGGTCTCATCGCGGGCGATGTTGGATCCTTGCCGC
Organism: Salvia rosmarinus; assembly: GCA_036937905.1. NCBI lineage: Eukaryota > Viridiplantae > Streptophyta > Magnoliopsida > Lamiales > Lamiaceae > Salvia > Salvia rosmarinus. The sequence continues at coordinate 1,230,072 of CM072823.1, read as the reverse complement.
GGTGGGGTCCCCTTCTCTCCGCGATCTCCTTGGTGAGTCGGGGATGCATAGTGGCGACTATCTTGAGCGATGCGGCACCGATGTCCGATGCGGCGGGGCCTCACGGTGAGTCGGATCTCGTGAGCCCAATAACACCCGATCTCATGGCGGTCAAATTTCTCGATCCTCTTCCGCCGTGTCGACCGGTGAGGTGCATCTGATATTTCACGAGCGCCGCGTGCGTGTCGGTGACCGTGGTCTTCCGCGCCAGTTGTAAAACTCGTGCTCGCTTTTCTTCACGTAATTCTTAGGAATGTACTTCGTACCTTCCATCCCAATTCCTCCGGGAGAACCTTCGGTTCTTCTACATCCGAGTTTTTCTTGCCTCACCAAAAAGTCGGCGCGCGGATCATCGGAAGGCGCATGACCAGCGTTCTGTGATGTGCGGTGGAGGTGAAGATCCTCGGCAGCGAATCCATAGTTCGGCGTCACAGGATTCCAGTCCCGTTGAAGGTGGGTGGGTTTGCACGAGAGCAGTTCTCGATCCGCCGTCTTTGTGGTGGTGGTGGTGGTGTGGCTCTCTTTCGGGGTTGTCGCCGCGGTTCATAAACCTATCGGCGGCATCTATCCCGTAAACACACGAAATTAGATCTCGTCTTATACCATCCATCGAGGTTAAAGCATCTATATATATATCATTTGGGTATTTATATCGTGCAAAATTTTAAACACAACGTCGGAAACCACATAACACCGTATTAAAACAAAAGGCTCTCGAGGCTATCGTCTGTCATATCGATTGCCTCTCGGGACTTTCATGGCGTTTTAAACTTTACAAAGTACAGTGCAGTGTGATGCCCAAAACAAATACGGCATCACTCATGTACCCTCGTCGTATGCGCGCAAAAAAATCAACACTTTTCCGTGATCGTCAAAATAAGGTTCGATCGAACGACTCGTTATCTCGCGTGCTCAAAGATATCTGAGTATATAGACAAAATAATCTAGTCTAAGAACTAGATCTGTAGGTGCCGGGGTGTGATCGGGCTCCGTAGCATCGGTCGGGCTGGAAGCATGGGGCTGTCCACTCCTCCTCTCATCATCGGTGATATATCGCCCTCGGGGTGCTTGCAGGTCTTACCGGGGTCCCCCAGGATCTTACGTCTTCCTCTTGACATCGACGCGCGAGGGCAGACGTACCTGGATCCTAATGACCTAGCGTCTTCCATGTTGCTAGGTCTCGTGAATCTCGGCCATGACCTCACTCCAGCGATGGTTGTGGGTGGCGGGTGGGCGGTGGAGGCCGGCGGTGGGGATGGATATGGGCATGGCATGACCCGGTGGTGATGGTGGGCGGACAATCTTGGGATGGAATCCACGGGTGGTGGGGGCGGGAATGTGGTGTCGGGGCGGGAAGGTCCGCGCCGAACATGTCCGCCGCTGCAGGAGCAAGAACCTTCAGTCCGTGGTGCTAGGCAGGGCACTCTGGATGGAGCCACTCAGGAATCTCGTCACGCCAGTGTATTCCGTCTTGGGAGATACGGTCCAGCGTGGTGCAGCTCCGTGCCGTGAACACATAGCTCAGTGGCTATAGCGAGCGGATCAGCCTCAGTCAGCTCTCGACCCGGTAAATGTAGTCGCCCGATATTTCACGGGCGTAACCCGCGTCGGATGGCGGTCTCTGATCGGTAGTGACCGTCAATCGATGTACCGGGCGTGTCTTGTGACCGCGGCGTGTGAAGTGTCTAGAAACTTCATGGTCTCCAGGTGGCACGTCGGTAGGGCGATGCGATCGTATAACCTCCCGGGGGTGGCCACTAGAGACGAAGGCGTCTAGTCGTGAACAGGTCAGAGCCATCGAAAGGAAATATCGCTGTGGTTGGAACACGGTAACATAGCGGTGCTCTAGAAGAAATGCGTACACTGATAACTTGTCTATCTAGGAAGGTTATAGCAATCTGCATTCTTCATGACCTACGTGCTCAAATCCTTATGGCGTTACTTTCTTGGTTTGGTCTCAGGGAAGAGGCGGTATGGTTCTTAGGGTATATCGTGATCGAGGCCTAGCCGGGTAAACTAAGTGGTCACCTTATCTGTCGGGTCTTGGATTTCTTATTTCTATTCACATCATAGGATCATATCGTATCCGTTCTCGTTATCGTTACAAATCATTATTTCCTTTTCTTCCTATAGTTATACTTGATTCGTTTCCTTATTATTCTGATAGGGGCGACATGTATGACTTCTGAAATCCTTGGCGTAGAGTAGTTGGGACTCATGTGATGCAATTTCCGGTTAAGCGATCGCTTCGTTGTTGTAGATTCATCAGCGTTCTCATCATCGAATCCGTTCGGATTGTGATTCTTAAGATTTCTATGTTCCGTTCTTTCTTGGTATTTCGTTCGATTGGGTACTATGTTTCTACTAAGTTGGTGGAGAGGGATCATGCGTCTTGAAGTCTATGTTCTCATGGAAACATACTCATTTATATCATGCTTCTATCGATGCTCGCGTACGAGTAAACACAAATCGCGACACCTTGTGCGATAATCAAGCATTCTCATTTACGAGTTCTTAAAGCATTAACTTTCATTCGAGCTAATGACTAGTCAATTGAAACAACTTTTCAATTTTAAAAATTTCCATTTTCGAATATTTTCAATTTCCCAACAAAGCGGTATTGAAATTCACTCATTTCATATCTTCAATCATTTCAAAACAACCTTTAGTTGAAGCAGTTACCTTCTTCGCTTGTTGAGCGGGGCGGCGATGGAGTCGGATGCGATGTGATCGACCCTAAACAATTTCTAGACTCGACTTTCAACTCGAGGATTCGAGGAAAGGGTTTCTGGGGTTCGGGCGAACAAGTGCTACGATACCACTTGTGACGACCGACTTTCCAATGAAGTACGGATCATATGGATAATCCGGTATGATAAAGCGTGAAATAAACATAACTAATCAAAGCGTCAAGTATCAACTACTTAATAACGCGCTAGGTTTAAAGGGATAAACAATCGATACCAACTCAGTCTGGGGACTTATCGAAAAGGGTTGAGGTTGACATCTTGATCGAGGCGGAATTTAAAGTCCAGTATGACCTCAATTATCTGAAATAGCGGTTATAATCAGCGTTAATAATATCGAGTTAGGCGACAAATAAGCTGTGGACATGCATATGACGATGCATGCCCAAGTTCAGAAACGCTTTCTAATTAAGCATAAAATAGCGCCCTCTACACCCCACGCCCCCGTCATGATCCTTGCTCAACTTTCCGTAACGAAATGCGGCTAAGATCAAACAGTACTCGGTGGACTCGTTGCAAAACATTTTCTTTGTCGAAGTTATTAGCGCGTCGATAGCATGAGGATTTTGGTTAAAGACTCGTACCTATCAACTGTTATCGTTTTCAGCGTCGGGCGTATCTTCATTCCGTTGTTTCCATATCGATCATTCATTCATTCATTCCATTCGCGCACTATGGGTGGCCACTACACATAGTGCCGTGACGTCGAGTAGCTAACCTTAACCCGGTCTGCGTGTACACAATCCGAGTTAGTCCTCAACTAAGTGGGATCCGATCGATACCACTTTTTAGCGTTGGTGGACCACACATTCCATACCACATTGATATACCCGATCTCGGATAGGATCCAACAAAACATAAACATTTGGCGATGATAACATTCTGTGATAATATTTCATAATGCTTTGTAAAACATGCTTTGAGATATCATAATTTCGTTTAAAGCCACGCCTAATCAGCTTAGTGGTTCTAAATGGCGGTGTCTTCCTCGACAACTCGCTCGTCAGACCCTTCATAAGAAAATAGCCGTTCTTGGGTTCTTGATCGATCGATGGTGGATTTATAAATTCGACTTTAAAGTTCCCAATTAGGGTTTCTTTATGATTTAATGTGATTGTTTTAAGATAATTTCTATTATCTCACATTCTCAATTCTCAGCTATATTACCTCGTAGTCTGGGTGAACTTCATTATGAATTACATAATCCAAGTCTATCGTGACTCTTAACCTTAGTTTATTATAACGTTATTACGTTATAGGTTATCGATAATCAAATTATGATTGGTAAATTAGGAAGTTCTCAAGCCACTAACTAGACTTAACAATTATAGTTACGTCTGTAGGTTATGTTGGGACTTGTCTGTAACCGCGATAATTAAAAGAGGAATGTTGACTTACAAATCAGTGGACATATGCCATCATGTAAGTAATTAGTACTTAGAATAAATGGAGTACTTGAATATTAACTCGGCTTTTGAGACATAAGGATCGACATCATGTGTTGAATCGTTGCTTACACATTACGACATTGTCTATTTAACTTAACTTTCTGGAGGTTACATATGTCGTATAATGTTATTCATTATCGAGTTGTGTTCGTGACTAATGTCGTATGAGTTGTCGTTATTGAATATTAACGTTGTGGCTTTCGACTCTTGGTTTTCTAACGTGGGAACTCACGTTTGGGTATCCTTTCATTAATAAAAACCACTAATTAGTATCTAACTTGATTCTTTTTATTCCGTCTTAAGTTATCGAAATTGGTCGATTTCTTTTGGATTCTAGTTCATATAGTATTATGTTGTTTACGTTCGGGGTTTTGGTTTGTCGGTTCGACATAAACATAAACATTGACATCGACAAAACCATACACAACATAAACTATGCTAAGCATTAGAAACCACAAATTTCTAATGCAATACTCATCATTGTGTAGGTGTGCATAAGTGTTTCATTCGTCCCTACAATCACAACCATTCGATTCTAAGTTTATAATTAACCATCATAGCATCATTTAACATTAGAACGAACTCATACTTAGCCATTCGATTCGTTTTGATAATTAGCAACAATTAGCATATATCGATAAATTCGATAAAATCATGTTGTACTCCTATCATACTATAAATTTAATTATCAACTCAATATCGATCATATAAAATTTTAAACCATAGGTTAAAATCTTTGTAATTTTCGGCATTCAAATCAACAAGCTTTGGTGTTGATAAATTCCACAAAATTATTTCATGCTTATACTATATACTAAACATGAAATATCACTTCATATCATGCATTAAAATTTAAAAATACTTTTAAATCATTTTATTTTAGGTATTCACATATATATATATACATATTCAAAATTTCAATCCTTCACAATATGGTTGTATATAGTAATAGCATGTAATATTAACACCAACATTTACCAATATTCATAATATTACACATCTATTATTTTCAACAATAAAAATCAAATAAAAGACTACATATATATATATAAGCCACGGTTCTTATAAAAAAATAGGAGAGGTGTTTGAATAAATTCAGGTTAATGTATGATGTTATATCTTACAAACACCATATCTCACTATTTTCCTCAACCAAAATCAAACAACAAATATATATATATATATATAGTATTGGCTATTTCAACAATAAATAGGAGATGTGTTTCAAAATCCCAAATTTATATATGATGTTCACATCATATATTAAACACCATATCTCAACTATTTTCCACAAAAAATTAAAATCAAAGCTTAAAATAAGCTATAACTCTCCCATTTTTAAAAAAAAAACCAAAATTATAGAAAAATTATGATATTTATTATACATGCTTATAACACATTATCAAGTAACAATATCAAATAAAATTCACAAAATCATGCTTTAACATATTTAAAAAATAATTAAAGCATAAATCGAAAAAAAATAAACATGCTCCAAAATTATGAAATTTTTACGGTAGCCTCGAGACATCATTCTAAGCATTTTTCATTCAGGCTAAAAGAGCATTTGGGCTCTAAAGTCACGAAAATAAATGGGGAGCAAACTAGGGTTTTAACCTAAAAATTCGAAAATAAAATTCCACTCATTTGGATGGAAGAGGATGATGAATAATACCTTCCTATGGTCTTAGAAGGATTATTTGAGTGTGGAGAGGTTGGAAAGGAGGATTTAGAGTTGGGGATTTGAAAAGTGTAGAGAAATTTGAAAATGAGAGCAAAATGTGAAAGGGAAATGGGCTGCTCTTTGGACGTTTTTCCTTGTTATGGCAGACCTAATGGCTGTCATTTCCCATTTTAAGGGATGGTCTTGGTGGTAGTTGGGAGGTGGATTGGTCAAATTACCCGTTTTGGTATGTTAATCTGAGCTCTTTAAGTTTTACTTTTTGATCGATTTCTCGGAACCTTAGGTTCTATCTTATTAAATAACCTTTAAAGACTTATTTTAATGATCATAAAAATTTCCGATGTTCGGACGTAGTTCGATAAGTCAATTAGAGTTATCAGCGGAAAAAGCAGGTCCGCGATTAAAAATATGTCCATTCAAAATTCTCTTGAATTTTGAGCTTTCATAAATAATTTGAGTCTTATAAAGCATATTTTATTGATTTAGACCCTCGGTTCGAGTTTGGTCGTTCGGATCAAATTAGGGTTTCCGGTATATTTTACCGGGTTCGGTTAAGTTCTTGAGAATTCCCTTTAGAAATTGATTCTATAATTTCTAAGTTCATAATAAATTATTCCTTCATGATTTTGGTTGTTATCACTATTT